>CM058236.1:79105700-79640763 GCA_030180135.1 Orychophragmus violaceus | reverse complement strand
TCAACGTGATCTCCTGTCCTGAGGTCATTCTCAACACGACCGAACCCTTTCCTTCGATCTTGGAGACAGCCTTGTTACCCATGAAGAGCGCCTCCTCGGACTTGTTCTTCTGATAGGTACTGAACATGGACCTATCATTACAGATGTGGGTTGTGGCGCCGGTGTCATACCACCACTCATTTGTCTTCTCATCCACCATGTTAACCTCTGTCACCACAGCACAGAGGTCCTCCTCGGTCAGATTTGCCTGATACTTTGCCGCTTTCTGCTTGGAGCGGCACTCACTGGACTTGTGACCATTCTTCCCACAAGCGTGACATTTTCCTTTGAAGAATTTCTTCTTGTCATCAGTGGGGGCATGGGAAGACGAAGAACCATACTTCTTGAAGTTCTTCCCGTTAGTCTTCAAGGGAGAAGTAGCAATTGCCTTTCCCTTTCCCTTGTCCATACTTCCCTTCTCCTTGTTGTGAGTTGCCACATTCACATTATGTTCACGGACTTGGACACCGTTTGCTTGACGGTTCCGGTCCTCCGTGTTTAACCTCTGGATCAAATCCTCCAGTGAGATGGCCTTCCTCTTGTGCTTGAGGTAGTTCTTGAACGTCAGCCAACTTGGAGGAAGCTTCTCGATGAAACTATTCACCGTGAAGATTTCACAGATAGACATTCCCTCTGTAGCGACTTCCTGACAGATTCGCTGGAACTTCTCCACCTGTTCCATGATGGGTTTGTCGTCCACCATCTGGAACTCCAAGAACTTTGCCGTTGCGTGCTTCTGGCATCCAGCATCATCGACCTTGTACTTTTTCACCAAGGCAGCCCACAGGGATTTGGCGGTCTTTTGCTCGCAGTATATCGCATATAGCGGCTCAACGAGACGGCCAAGAATCCATCCTTTTGTCATGTAATCTCCTTGGTTCCATGCATCCAGAGTCCCGACGGTGTACACATCGCCGGCTCCTTCTCCAATTTCGGGTTGATCCTCTTCGAGGTACCGCGAGAGATGCATCGCATGGAGATAGAACTTCATCTGGTTCGACCACATCTTCCAGCTTTTGCCGTTGAACTTGTCAGGCAATAAGCCTTGGCATGAAGCTTGGAGAGAAGCAAACGCTGGGGGAGGAGGAGGAGCGTGATACACCACGTTCTTCTCGGCTTTCTCTTTTTCAGCCCTTGCTTTTTCAGCTTTCTCTTTTTCCATCCTCTCGGTATCAGCTTGAAACAAAGCCCTGCGTGCCATTTCTTCGGCACTTACGTCCAGAGGAGAGTTTGGTGTCGAACCCGAACCAATCACATTTTCAGTTTCGTTTGTCATTTTCCTGACACAATTAAACAAAATGTATCAGCTTTCACGTTTAATAAACGATCAAAATGATAAACGATATGCTATTTAAAGGTTTTACAAAACCGTTTGGAAAACGCAATCGCTATTTTAAGCGATTAACCAACCGTTTCGTCACAACGTATTAAAACGATTCGCGAGAAGAGATTCGTGTAAAAGCGTTTAAGCAATTCACAAAACCAAAACACGTTTTATAATCGTTAACACGATTAGCGTTTGAAACGCGGTGAAGCGGAAACGCTAATCTTTGATTGAAAAAAAAAACGTTATACAAAACGTTATACAATCGCGGTAAAGCTTATAAGCAATTCGCGAACAAAGCCGTAAACGTTTGGCATGCGTTTTACAAAACCGTAAACGTTTTAGAGTTACTGAAACGATTAGCGTTTGAAACGCGGTGAAGCGGAAACGCTAATCTTTGAGTTAAAACGTTACGTTTTAAACGATACACAATCGCGGATAAGCTTAATAGCTAATCGCGAACCATAAACCAACTCATGTAATCGCAAGTAAACGATTCGCGAGTTCGAGTTTTCAATCCGTGTAAACGATGAACGTTTCGCAGATTCGTTCCTTTCAACCGAGAACACAAAACGCAATTCACCAAGTCCGGCCAATGTTATGAAACAGAGAACGGACTTGTAATTCGAGTTAAGACTGTAGGACCCGAGTTTACGGGTTGTATACGAACGGTGAATGAATTGCGGTTTGTGTATACGTTAAGGAAAGACGAACGGAGTCGAGACGATGACGTCTCTTTCCTTAACTCGAATTATCACCCGTAGTGTGACGGTTTCTGTGTGATAATCGAATCCCAGGATAAAACCGATATGGAAACGTTTTCGCAACACTCGAAGAAACGTTTCCAACGAACGAAAGTTAAACGTATACTCTCGAGACTTACGTTAAAACAGAGGAGATGAAGGAACAGAGTATCGTTTATGTTTTTGTGTGTGCGTGAGCGTCTGTTAGTTCGAAAACGCAGAGGTGAAGCTCTGGTTTTAATGGAGGAGGAGATGATAAAGAGAGGATCCGTTGGCGTGCGCAAATCACGGAGGGAGTGGAGCTTTCGGTGTAGTGGTGGGACAAAGTTTGTCGAGAGCATAATTAATGCTTTCGGTTTGACCATATACCAAACCGTTAAGTTAAACCAAATTGTTTAATTAAACCACCAAACCGATTAACCAATTAATTTTGGTTCAACAAAAATTTCTCCAAAAAATAATACGCGCGCGGAGGCCCCTTCGGGGCCTATTCCCAAGACCCAAGACCCAAGACCCAAGACCCAAGACCCAAGACCCAAGACCCAAGACCCAAGACCCAAGACCCAAGACCCAAGACCCAAGACCCAAGACCCAAGACCCAAGACCCAAGACCCAAGACCCAAGACCCAAGACCCAAGACCCAAGACCCAAGACCCAAGACCCAAGACCCAAGACCCAAGACCCAAGACCCAAGCCCAAGCCCAAGCCCAAGCCCAAGCCCAAGCCCAAGCCCGGCCCGGCACGGCGGCGGCGGCGGCGCGCGTGTGGTCTTTGCATCCTCTCTCTCACACTCCATAGTGTATCCAAGCCATTTGGACAATTACATGAGAGTGTCCTTATTTATACTAGTGGAAGTTTTCCCATCTAACCAATGTGGGACATTTTAACTTCCTTCCTCATTAAAATGTGCCAACAAATTATGGCATTTCATGAGCCCAAAGCCCATTCAATTTCTCATTCACACACACACATTTTATAAAGCCCAAAGCTTTAGTATTTCCAAAAATGTGTTCCAACAACTTTTTCTTAATTTAATCAAATTGATAAAATATACATATGGATATGCATATCCAAAAAGTTAACCACTGACAAAAGTTTCTTGTGTGCATATAATTTGGTTACGCTAATGGAAATCTTTGTACCAATTATTGAAATACATAGGTATTACCTTGATGGTCATGGTACTATGTTCGCTTGGGTCGGGTCTATCATTCGGTCAGTCGGCTAACGGAGTGATGGCCACACTCTGTTTCTTCCGGTTTTGGCTCGGTTTCGGTATAGGCGGCGACTATCCTCTTTCGGCCACAATCATGTCCGAATACGCCAACAAAAAAACACGGGGTGCATTTATAGCTGCAGTTTTCGCTATGCAAGGCTTCGGAATCTTGGCTGGAGGAATCGTGTCTCTCATCATCTCGAGTGCGTTTGATCATGCCTTCGACGCACCGGCCTACAAGGATGATCCAGTGGGTTCCACTGTTCCTCAGGCAGATTATGTGTGGCGGATTGTGCTCATGTTTGGAGCTATTCCGGCGTTGCTAACTTATTATTGGCGGATGAAAATGCCGGAAACTGCTCGGTATACTGCTCTTGTTGCTCGGAATACAAAACAAGCTGCCGCCGATATGTCCAAGGTACGTTCTAAACTAGTCATTCTAACCATTTTTCATGTTTTACTTGGTGTTTCTGGACCTTTATTTAAAAAAAAACGTTATGCTCAGCTCAACTATTGATTAGCAAAAGAAAATGAAATAATATGAAACTCAGTGACAAAAAAAATAATAATATGAAACTAAATTACATTTTTATAATTTCAGGTTGTTTGTTACCAAAAATCTAAAAGACAAAAGCCTAAAACTATGATTTGTCAAATTAATGTAAAATAGCAAAAATTGAAAACTTTGTATTATTTACAAACAGGTACTTCGAGTGGATTTAATTGCAGAAGAAGAAGCACAGTCTTCATCAAACCCAAATTCGTTCGGCTTATTCTCCCGAGAATTCGCTCGCCGTCACGGCCTTCACCTCGTCGGCACAACCACGACGTGGTTCCTCCTGGACATCGCCTATTACAGCAGCAACCTCTTCCAAAAAGACATTTACAGTGCCATCGGATGGATTCCCGCCGCCGAAACCATGAACGCAATCCACGAAGTCTTCATAGTCTCCAGAGCTCAAACCCTAATCGCTCTTTGCGGCACCGTCCCTGGTTACTGGTTCACCGTCGCGTTCATCGATTACCTCGGTCGATTCTTCATCCAATTGATGGGATTCATCTTCATGACCGTCTTTATGTTCGCGCTCGCAATCCCGTACGATCACTGGAGACACAGAGACAATCGAATTGGTTTCTTAATCATGTATTCATTGACGATGTTCTTCGCGAATTTCGGGCCTAATGCGACGACGTTTGTTGTTCCTGCTGAGATTTTCCCGGCGAGGCTTAGATCTACTTGTCACGGGATATCGGCGGCGTGTGGTAAAGCGGGAGCTATCGTCGGAGCTTTTGGGTTTCTTTACGCGGCGCAGAGCACTGATCCGAAGAAGACAGACGCTGGTTATCGACCGGGAATCGGAGTGAGGAATTCACTGTTGATGCTTGGAGGTGTTAATTTCTTGGGGATCATTTTCACTCTGTTGGTTCCGGAATCGAAAGGGAAGTCTTTGGAAGAGCTTTCGAGAGAGGATGAGGAACACACTGGAGGAGGTGTTGCTGCGACGGAGATGATGACCGTAGCAAATTCCGGTAGAACTGTCCCGGTTTGATTTTTTTTTTCCTTTTTGTCGTATACTCATATTTTGTAATTTACTCAGATATACGGTGTCGTTTTAAATAAAATAGATTTTGGGTCTTTCTCATTGTCTCCATTAAAGAAGCCTTATTCATGTTTTACTTCGTCTCCACCAAATTACTTTGAAAACTGGAATGCAGGACTTTGGTTTCTTGGACATAAGCTCCCCACCGAACACAAAACATAAGCAAAAAGACCAAGAGGAAGAAGAAGAAGAAGTGTTGAACTGGAAAGCAGTGGCTATAGAGAGTATGCTTCTTGTGTGTCTCTTGGATTGCCAATATGTCAGAAGCCATTGCTTCATACAAGCCGGAGTGGCTTGATACACATCTCTTGTTCTTATCCGCCCCAAACCTCTCGAGGGATCAAATCTAAAGAGAAAAGTTACAAGAGGCAAATGGAGGCAGGTGAATACGGACATGGGAAAAAGCAAGAATGATGTTATATACCAACAACATGAAACATAAGAGTGGGGAAAAAGCAGAGAAACCCACATATCAGATGTTACTTTGGAGAGCTTGTATGCTTTCTTTGAAGAGGGGCCATTGTTTCATGTTGTCCTGTTGAAGCTGGCTTCGTGCATTGTTTCAACTTCCTTCTTGTGCTGCGTAGGCCTCTCAGGTTTTTTTTTCTTTTTCTTTTCATTTTCTTCTCTGGTTCACTTAGGACTCTGTTTATAGCTTCATAATTCATTAAGCTCAGAAATTGATCTTGTTTAACATTTTTAGTCCAACTAAAATACTAAGTTCATTCTCTTGAAAAGGTTGAACCTTTAGCTTATGTTTGATAACAATGAAAGTTTTCTAAAGTACTGAAGTTTGTTGGCTCTCAATTACAAACTGAAAACATAAGCACATATCAAACTCCACAATTTCATTCATACGCATAAACAAAAAAACAACAACACAAATAGAGATCGTGAGAACATTCCTTACTGTTAGCTTTTAAGTAATTGAAAATTTACATTAACTCTATTAAAAGAACAAAAAACCCAACGTTCTTCACTAGTTTCCTTTTTTGCAGATTCCCTGGTGACACTACGATCCTTGTTGTTGATCTGTGATGCTCTGCTTCCAGTGTTGAAGAAGTGCTGTTGCAGAGTTGCAGATTTTGCGGTCTTTGTGCTTTGTAAGATAAGAAAGCTTCTCCATGATTCTTTTTGTTTCAGGAGCTGTTGAGCTGATGGGGTAATCGATGAGCAAAGAGAGAGTGTCTACACAGATTGATGTTTCTTCTGTAGACAAGAGAATTCCCCTTGCACTCGCCACATCAGCAGATTTTTTTGCTATTTCAAACAGCTCCAACGTCTCTGTTGAATTCTTCTTCACGGCTGGAACAGACTTTTGTTGCTTAATCTCTACCGCTTCATGAGCCAGTGATCTAGGGTTTTCAGAGCGTTTCACTGGTAGAGTGGAATTCTTCTTCTGAGCATCAGCATTGTTCAAGTTGTGTTTTTTGTTCTCGCCGACTTCAAGAACCCTAGACCTCTGATTTTCTGTCTTATTCAGCCCCAAAAGTTCAGTCTTTTTCTTATTCATGACAGATCTCTGACCTTTGTTGTTCTTCTTCTTCTTCAAATCGGGACACACTTTGACAACATTATCTGCCACTGGTTTCTGAAGAAGCTTTGTATTGTTTCTTATGCCTCCGCCGGAATACATAGTTCTCATCCAGGAGTTGAACAAGGCTTTGGCACTCATACGAATCGTAGGGTTTCTATGATCTCTCAAACTCGCCAAAAGAGATATCTCTTTGGACAGGCGGACAAGATCCTTGGAGGAGAAACTTAAATTCTTCAAGTAACGAAGGATATCTAAACATCCATAGACACCATCATCTGTATGTGAATTAGCAGCTTTGATTGCTATGGAAAACATCTCCTCCGTTGCAATTGCGCTCTTCACCATCTTTTGGAAAGAGGTAAAGAACTAGCTTAGGGTTTCACTCTCAATTGTGAAAAATCAACAATAGAAATCAGAATATGGAAAGCAAGAGAGAGTCCTCAGTATTATATAGAGCTTCGAGAGTAGAGCCGCCAAAAAAAAAAGAAGCTTCCGTCGGTCCCAAGTAAATTTAACTCGTTTAGTATCAGGTAGACTTTCCTTTTTCTCTTGGCTCCCGAGGGTAAATGCGTCAGATCCTATATATATTTCAACGTTCACAAATCAGGATCAGATATCCAAGGGATCAATAAGATCTTGTAATGATTTGTTAACTTCGTTTTGTTACGCGGCGACTGTTCATTTATTTCGGATATACTTTTATAACAAGTTACTGTATCCTGGGGTTATATCGCCTTTTTTTTTTAACTTTCGGGCATATTTTAGTGTTTATTAGAAATACAAGGATATAAACCGAAAGATGAAGGTTGCTTGTCTTTGCGGAAGGAACTTCGTCTTCTTCATTGGAGATGCATCAAAAATAAGTAAAAAAAATATCTGTGGACTTTGATGAGCTTTACTTCAATGACGGCCGAGTCAAGACGAGTTTATTCGTTTCAATGGCGTATACTGCCGCCGATAATCGCGCTTTCCTTGTATTTCTTCCGATTGTCTCGGGAAGTTTCGTCGCCGGAAAACGGCGCATGTTAGTCTCAGCTGGAATTCACTACCCTCGCGCCACTCCTGAAGTACAATTTTTGGCTCCATTTTTGTATTGTTCTCTAAGAGCATGATTATCCATGTATCTTAGCCGGATCTTACCACGGTATCTAAAAAGGAGAAGGGAAAAAGAAAAGAAAAAATGTGTATTTCTCATGATACATATCTTAAATAAGAGTTTTAAGATATTAGTATCATCCCAAATGTCACGTGTGGAGTGGATAGAACTAAAAGATAAAAAAATATTAATTAAATAATACAAAAAATATTAATTAAAAAATACCAAGATACACAAGATGAGTATCATGGATAATCATGCTCTAACGTTTCTTAAAGAAAAAAATTGATAATAGATTTTCCTCCAAAAGGCTATATCCGTCGTGAAATGCATTTAATTATCATAATGACTATTTAACCCAATAAGGAGAAGGAGAAGTGTAATATAGAGTTTTGACCCCCAAAAAAAGTGGAAGGGTTTTGATGTTGCACGATTATTGATATCATATTATTCATAATTATATTAGAGAATTTGAAATAAATAATTGTAATTGTACCAATAGTATAAAAGAGTTTTGATTTTGTTTTTTTAACTCATTCGCATAATTTGTAATTTACTTCAATTTACTTTAAATTAAAGATTTTAGCTATTGGGTCTCTCTCATGGTCTCCATTAAAGAAGCTTATTCATGTTTTACTTCCTCTCAACCAAATTACTTGGACATTAGCAAAAAAAGATCAAAAAGAAGAAGAAGAAGTGTTAAAATAGAAAGCAGTGGTTATAGAGAGCTTGCTCCTTGAGTGTCTCTCGGATTAGCAGAGAAACCCACATATCAGATGTTACTTTGGAGAGCGCCCATTGTTGAAGCTGGCTTTCGTGCGTTGTTGGGTAGAGAAGAAGAGGAAGCTGTAGCTATCAAGTAAATATCAACTTCAAGCGTGCGTACTCCTCAGGTTCTTTTTCCTTTCTTCTTTTCTGTTTAAAGCTTTCTGATGGTAACAATGGAACAAAAGAGAGTAAAGAGCTTCACTAAATTGATCTTCAATTATTGTTGCTTGTTCAACAATTTTAGTTCAACTAAAATACTAAGTTTACTCTCTTGAAAAGGTTGATCGTTCTGATGACAATGAAAGTTTTCAAAAGTATTGACGTTTGTTGTCTCTCAATTACAACTGAAGATAAGTACAGATCAAACTCAACAATTTCAAGAAAAGAAAACGCATTTAAGTTGAAAAACGACACAAATAGAGATTGTAAGAACATTCCTTACTGTTAGCTTTCGAGTAATTGAGAATTTAAAGTGGTGACTACATTAACTTGACCAAAAGAATAAACAACCAACGTTGTTCACTAGTTTCCTTGTTGTTGATCTGTGATGCTCTGCCTCCAGTGTTGAAGAAGTGCTGCTGCAGAGTTGCAGATTTTGCGGTCTTTGTGCTTTGTAAGATAACAAAGCTTCTCCATGATTCTTTTTGTTTCAGGAGCTGTTGAGCTGATGGGGTAATCAATGAGCAAAGAGAGAGTGTCTACACAGATTGATGTTTCTTTTGTAGACAAGAGAATTCCCCTTGCACTCGCCACATCTGCTGATTTTTTAGCTATTTCAAACAGCTCCAACGTCTCTGTTGAGTTCTGCTTCACGGCTGGAACAACAGACTTTTGCTGCTTAATCTCTACCGCTACATGAGCCATCGATCTAGGGTTTTTAGAGCGTTTCACTGGTACAGCAGATTTCTTCTTCGTTGCAAGAGGCTTCTGAGCATCAGCCTTGTTCAAATTGTTCTCGCAGACTTCATGAACGCTAGATCTCTGATTTTCTGTCTTATTCAGCCCCAAAAATTCAGTCTTTTTCTTAGTCATGACAGATCTCTGAACTTTGTTCTTCTTTTTCAAACCGGGACACACTTTGACAACAGGATCTGCTACTGGTTTCTTAAGAAGCTTCGTTTTGTTGCAAGCAGAAGGGTCTCTTATGCCTCCGCCCGAATACATAGTTCTCATCCAGGTGTTGAACAAAGCTTTAGCACCCATACGAATCCTAGTGTTTTTATGATCTCTCAGACTCGCCAAAGATGATATCTCTTTGGACAGGCGGACAAGATCCCTGGAGGAGAAATTCAAATTCTTCAAGTTACCAAGGATATCAAAACATCGATCGACACCATCAACGGCCTGTGAATTAGCTTCTTTGATTGCCATGGAAAATAAACCCTGAAGATCATATTTCTCCTCCGTTGTACACACGCTCTTCACCATCTTACTCGTAAGTTTCGAAATCACTAGCTAGGGTTTCACTCTCGATATTAAAAATTCAACAATAGAAATCAGAATATGGAAAACAAAAAAAACGAGAGAGAGTCGCAGATAGTTAAATAGAGCTTCGAGACTAGAGCCGCCAAGAAAAAAGGAAACTAAAGAAGCTTCCGTCGGTCCCACGTAAATTTCACTCGTTTAGTTTCAGGTAGACTTTAAAACGACGCCGTCATATTTAAGAGCAGTTGCAGTATTTCCTTTTTTCTTTGCTCGCGAGGGTATATGCGTCAGATCCTATATTATATTTCAACGTTCACAAATCAGAATCAGATTTCCAAGGATCATAACAACACACGATTTTGTAATAATTCTTTAACCGCGTTTTGTTACGCGGACAACTGTCAATTTATTTCGGGCATAATGTAAAAGTTACTGTCTCCTGGGGTTATATTGCATTTTTACCTTTTCTGGCATACTTTAGTATTTATTAAAAGTACAAGGGTATAAACCGAAATATGATTACAAGGTTGCTTGTCTTTGTGGAAGGAACTTCGTCTTCTTCATTGGAGATACATAAAAATAATTAAAAAAAAATCTGTGGACTTTGATGAGCTTTACTTCAATGGCGGCCGAGTCAACACGAATTTATTCGCTTCAGTGGCGGATACTGCAACCGGTAATCGCGTTCCTATTGTTTCTTCCGATCGTCTCGGGAAGTTTCTTTAAACCATTCAATGTCAGCTACGACCACAGGGCTCTAATTGTCGCTGGAAAACGGCGCATGTTAGTCTCAGCTGGAATTCACTACCCACGCGCCACTCCTGAAGTAATCATCGCTTTCACTGACCTTTCTGTTCTCAGTAATTTTGACAGTTTCTAATTGTTTTTTGAAATGCCAAATATAGAAAAATTGATCTTTCTTCAGTGATTGACTGCTACTGAATTTTTGGGATCCTTTATTGAAATTGGATTCAGATGTGGTCTGATCTCATCGCAAAGAGCAAAGAAGGTGGTGCTGATGTGATTCAAACGTATGTGTTTTGGAATGGGCACGAGCCTGTAAAGGGTCAGGTTGACTAAATCTCTCTGTGTGCTCTCCGATTTTGAGCTCTCTCTATTTAGTTAAAGCTTGAAACTTTTGATTTTTTTTTTTCCAGTATAACTTTGAAGGAAGATACGACCTTGTGAAATTTGTGAAGCTTGTTGGATCAAGTGGTCTCTATCTCCATCTACGCATAGGTCCTTACGTTTGTGCCGAGTGGAACTTTGGGTATTGTCTTCTCACAACCACTGCTGTCTCTTAATTTTTTTTGGTTCTAGTCAGCTCAATTTATTCCTTTCCTTCAATTCTTCTTAGAGGGTTCCCAGTGTGGTTGCGTGATGTTCCTGGCATAGAGTTTCGAACAGACAATGAACCATTTAAGGTACAGTTTTTATTCGAATGCTCGTTTCACATTTCCTTTACTACTGTACTTTTTAAGCTTTGTTTTAGCTTTGTTGTCTTCTTAAGTAATCATATATTTCTGTTTGTATTTTACAGAAGGAGATGCAGAAGTTTGTAACGAAGATTGTGGATTTGATGCGTGAAGCAAAGCTGTTCTGTTGGCAAGGAGGTCCCGTTATCATGCTGCAGGTCATATGAATTTTTTTTCTTTTTTTTCTAGAGTTTGTTTCCATATCAGTGAGCTTCTTTTTTTTTTTAATAGTCTTGCTATAAAGTCTATGATGATGCTTATGCTGATGACAGTCTCTAGCATTGTTTGTTCGCTAATATAACTTGCCTCGGACTGGCCTCTTAATTGAATGTTTGTAAGACTAGTGCAGCTTGTTGAATGAGAATGCCATGGACTCATGATATATTTTTTTTACAGATTGAAAATGAATACGGGGATGTTGAGAAATCATATGGGCAGAAGGGAAAGGATTACGTCAAATGGGCAGCTAGCATGGCTCTAGGGCTTGGTGCTGGAGTTCCGTGGGTTATGTGCAAGCAAACAGACGCTCCAGAGAATATTGTAATGTTGCTAACTTTAATTTTTTTCTTGAGTTCCTAAAGTATGCACAGTCTTTACCGAACCGTGGTCACTATAATGAGTCCTTAACCAGTTTTTCGTTTGATTTACTTTGGATTTTTAAAAGGATTTATCTTTTTGTTTGTAATGAATGCTTCCTTGTTCTTGACAAAAAAAGGGTGCTACAGATATGTTTTAGTTTCCTGTAAGAAGTATTCCTTTTGACGTCTATGAATCTCTTTTTGTCTCAGATTGATGCATGCAACGGATACTATTGTGATGGTTTTAAACCGAATTCGAAGACAAAACCAGTACTTTGGACAGAGGATTGGGATGGATGGTATGTTTTTTTTTTGTCATGCAGTCTTCCGACAAAGCTTTGCTATTTTCAAAGAAGTGTTTCCCTGAAGTTTTTATTTGAAGGCCAATGTAAAAGTTGGCCTTAATTCGTTTTCTTTTGGGTTATGGATTGTAGTAAACCAATTTTGCCTTAATTGCTATGTTAGTTGGTATTTGGATTGAATGTTAGGTTGACTTTTTGAAGGTACACGAAATGGGGTGGAAGTTTGCCTCACAGACCTGCTGAAGATCTTGCATTTGCAGTCACAAGATTTTATCAGCGCGGAGGAAGCTTTCAAAATTATTACATGGTACCATAACTACACGCTAGATTTTGTATAAGTTCTCTTTTCCACCTTTTCCTGCCGAATTTCTTTTGCAGCATTATCTTGCCTTTTCATAGTTCTTCCTTGAGTTGAGAACTTCTGGTAAGCCATAATATTTACTTTACATTCCCTCCCTTAGAACCCTCAACGATTAGAAGCGAGCTATGTAGCATATACTTAAGCAACTTGCCTATTCTTTGTAGCTCAGCTTGACTATAGAACGCTTATGCTAAGCATTCAGTGCTTTGCATCTGTTTGTGCTACATATATTGACGAGCCTGTTTTGTGGTTGCAGTATTTTGGTGGAACAAATTTTGGTAGAACTTCTGGTGGTCCTTTCTACATTACAAGTTACGATTATGATGCTCCTCTTGATGAATATGGTGGGTGCAAGCTAAGGCTAGCAGGAAAACAGATCACTAAGAAAAACTATAGTTACTAATTTTTCTAATGAAATTCGTATACTAAGGTCTGAGGAGCGAGCCCAAATATGGGCATCTAAAGGATCTTCATGCTGCCATAAAACTTTGTGAATCTGCCCTTGTTGCGGCAGATGCACCTCAATACAGAAAACTGGGATCAAATCAGGAGGTGTGTTTCCTAAGCTCAAATGATTGTTGCTTATACGTACATTAGTAGAGTTCACCTGCTTTTCTAGGTTATAATTGAAGACTGCTGTTTGATAGGTGTCCTGCCGGTTTGATTTTACTCTGCTTTACAGCCAAAAGTTTCATTATTTCTGATATAAGTATAGTCTATTGCCATTTATTGGGTGTTTCAGTTTCAGAAGGTAACTATAGTTTAAATGTATGTATAAATAGGACATATGTACTGAACAAAAAACTGTGCTGTTGGAATGAATATTAGGTTTAATATATTTATATATGCTGAATATTTCGGATTATTACTTCTATATAACGCAAAAGTTCAGGCACACATTTATCATGGAGATGGTGAGACTGGAGGAAAGGTGTGTGCTGCATTTCTTGCGAACATTGATGAGCATAAATCCGCAAATGTGAAATTTAATGGCCAATCGTATACTTTACCACCATGGTCAGTGAGTATATTGCCAGATTGTCGACATGTAGCCTTCAACACTGCCAAGGTTTGATTTCCATTTCTACCCGTACTATATATTCAATTGACGGGTGATTGCTTGTTCAATTCTGAACTGTTTTTTTTTTTTTTTTGGGCAGTCTCTTTTCTTAAATTTAGTGCAGTATTTGTCTAAGATTTCCTATACATTCAGTGATATGCTTCTTTGGTGTAGAATGCTGCTAACTATGACTGAAATCTTAAATATAGAACTGTCACTGTGTTTTATTTGTGACTGGAAACATAAAGGACTAGTTCTGTTTGGATTGCTTCAGTAAGACAATTTGAAACTCTCAAATGATAAGATAACAATAACAGGAAGGTGACACCCCCAAATGTCTTCTGCTTTGAGCTTGAAATTTCTGTCTTAAGCAGGCAAATGGCTTTTTATTTTCTTCAGATAGTAGTTGTCATTTTTGTGGTCTTCTAAGATGGTTTTTGAGCTTCTCGTTTTTGTCTGTTCTTGAGCAGGTAGGAGCACAAACTTCTGTCAAAACGGTTGAGTCTGCAAAGTCTTCTATGGGTAGTATGTCTATATTGCAAAAAGTCGCGAGGCAGGATAATGTTTCTTATATCTCGAAATCATGGATGGCTCTGAAAGAGCCTATTGGCATATGGGGTGAAAACAATTTCACTTTCCAAGGATTATTGGAGCATTTGAATGTCACAAAAGACCAGTCTGATTATCTGTGGCGTAGGACAAGGTAGGCATGCGGAGTTATCTATTTTATGGTCTAACTAACAACAATCATTTAAGCGATAGAATTCCTAAAAGATAGATGTTCAAGAAGCTTTTACTAGTTCTTTGTCTTTTATCTGTAATGGCTTTCCTTCTTTCTCAACCAAATGTAGAATAAGCGTATCTGAGGATGATATCTCGTTCTGGAAGAAAAATGGAGCTAACCCAACACTGTCAGTTGATAGCATGAGGGATGTGTTGCGTGTGTTTGTAAACAAACAACTCTCAGGTAACGACACTGCGTGGTTGTGTGCGTTGTCTCTTGTCGTTTGTTGTGTATATCCACACAAGAGGGTTACATTGCTTTCATGAAGTGCAAAATCTTAGAATTTTTTTCTACTCATCTTTCACTAACTTGTCCTCCTGCTGAATGGGAAGTAAAGGCAGTGTTATTGGTCACTGGGTGAAGGCAGTGCAGCCTATAAGTTTTCTACAGGGGGATAATGATTTACTTCTCTTGACTCAAACAGTTGGTTTACAGGTAAAAATTCTACTACCTGTTCCTTTTATTGTTCTTACAGCTAATTGTGATCATTTTCGACTTCACGACACAGAATTACGGTGCTTCCTTGGAGAAGGATGGGGCCGGGTTTAGAGGCAAAGCAAAGCTTACTGGATTCAAGAGTGGAGATGTGGACTTGTCAAAATCGTCATGGACCTATCAGGTGTAGTTATATATGTTTTTTATAAGAGAACTAGAACATATGAACGTTGTGGATTCTTTCTTCTTTCTTCTTTCTCTCGCTTTAGAAGATCATTTCAGAAACATTTGAATGTTTGGGGGTTTATTGTAGGTGGGATTGAAGGGCGAGGCTGATAAAGTATACACTGAAAAAGCTGAGTGGAGTACCTTGGAGACTGACGCTTCACCTTCGATCTTTATGTGGTACAAGGTAACTATGCAAAACATGTTGGCGTTTTGTTTTATCATACCTTCGAAAACAGAGAGATTTATTATTACTTGTCTCTCACTAATCAACGGCCCTTGTTTCTTTTTTCTCTCCTTATTGAACTAGACATACTTCGACACCCCAGTCGGAACAGATCCTGTTGTTCTTGATCTGGAAAGTATGGGAAAGGGACAAGCTTGGGTCAATGGACACCATATTGGAAGGTACTGGAATATCATTTCCCAAAAGGATGGATGTGACAGAACTTGTGATTATCGTGGAGCTTACAATTCAGACAAGTGCACAACAAATTGTGGAAAGCCTACACAAACCAGGTACCATGTACCACGCTCATGGTTAAAGCCGTCGTCAAGTAATCTACTAGTGCTCTTTGAAGAAACCGGGGGAGACCCATTTAAGATTTCGGTTAAGACCGTTACAGCTGGGATTCTGTGTGGTCAAGTCTCGGAATCGCATTATCCACCTCTGCGGAAATGGTCTACACCAGATTTCAAGAATGGAACGATGTCGATAAAAAGTGTGGCACCAGAAATGCATCTGCATTGTGAAGAAGGGCATTTAATATCCTCCATCGAGTTTGCTAGCTATGGAACTCCAAGAGGTAGCTGCAAGAAGTTTTCTACCGGGAAATGCCATGCATCCAAATCGTTATCTATCGTCTCTGAGGTAAAGTTATATTATTGAAAAGTAAGGGTCTTTTAGCATAGATCTTCGTTGAAACATTCGTAACCAATACAAACATCTGAATGAACATAAAAAACCTGTGATTGAAATACTAATCCTAGGGAAGAGATTCTGGTTACAAGTTTTTTTGACATATAGCTCAAAAATTGGTTCATAGAAATTGTGGAAGATGACTTTTGTGGACTGTTCACTTCTGCAGGCTTGTCAAGGACGCAACAGCTGCTTCATCGAAGTGTCAAATACTGCATTTCAGAGTGACCCGTGTAGAGGAACTTTAAAGACATTAGCAGTTATGGCACGATGTTCGCCGTCTCAGGACAAGAGTTACCTCGGCTTAGAACGATGAACGACTCTGTCGTTTTACATAATATTCCGAAGAAGGCCACAGTTGATCAACTAGTAAGAAGAACGTGTCTCATCACACTCTTTTTGCTTTGATATTTTATCTTTCAGAGACTGAAGAAATGGGTTTGATCTCGTTCATCGTTGTATCCAATCTCTACTTGAAACCAATATAAAACCATCTTGAATGTTTCTGCTTGTACATTTTGTTGTTTGAGAATGTTCAACAACAATCGGTTTGTTGGAAATAGACGAAGATCAGAGTGAGAGAAGCTCAAGTTCAGCTCACACATTCAAGTGATTGAGGAAGAAGATAAGAAGAGGCTTAACGGTTTCAGTTAAAGCCGTTAGTAGTCGAGTTCAAAGGTTTATATCCGTTAGAGATTAAGTGAACTCGGACCGTCCACGTGTACAGCTAGATTCACGACTTAGATGCTTGTATAAAATCGGGTCTAATTACGGTTTAGTCCCTCTCGGTTCAATCTCGAGTCTGTAATCAAAGTAACGAGTGGTTACTGAGTGAGGAGAGAGAGAGAGAGACTGAGTCCGATACGAGTTGTAAGTTCCGGCGAGTTTTAGTCGGAAAGATCTTAGTGGATTGCTGGAATTTCCAGCCCCGGTGAGTATAGCTGCCACTCGCATCGAGTGGTGAGGTGAACACCGGGTAAACAACTTCGTGTGTTCTTGCGTTGTTCTGTTCTTTGTTTTCTTTCAATTCATCTTCTTCGACTCTTTAGTTGAGCTCAATCGGGTTCAAAAGGGGTTTTAGTTTCACAAATTGGTATCAGAGCGCTGGTTAGTGTTTGAATCGGAGCTGAATCGAAGATGACATCGACAACGAAGGTAACCTCTCAGCGAATCGAAGTCAGTCTATTCGAAGGTACAAGAGATTACGGAATTTGGAAGAAACGGATGATCGCAAACCTTACGGTGAAAGGTTTAAAGGATGTTCTCTCTGAGAAACCGCAAGAACTAATGATCAAGGGTACAGAGGAAAAGGATCCCGAAGCTAAATCGAAAAGGGAGGCTGAAGAAGCAGCAAGACTGGAGCGAGACGAAAAGGCTCTAAACATGATCTTCATGTGTGTTGGAGACAGAGTTCTGAGAAAGCTTGACAAGTGCACCACTGCAGTTCAAGCTTGGGAGAAACTGGATAGTCTTTACATGGAGAAGACACTACCAAATCGTGTGCATGCTCAACTCAAGGTCTATTCCTTCAAGATGCAAGATGCAAGATCCATAGACCATAACGTTGATGACTTCCTGAAGCTGGTGAACGATCTGAGCAACCTCAGCATAGAAATTCCGGATGAGGTACAAGCTATCTTACTTCTAAATTCACTTCCAAACAGGTATGATTCCCTTAAAGAAACTCTTAAATACAGTCGCAATGCAATCACTGTTGATGAAGTAGCTAGTGCAGCTAAGTCTAAGGAATTAGATTATAAAGACTCTGCTAGTACTAAGACAAACGGTGAAGGTAATTTTGTAAGAGGAAGAACTGAATCTAGGGATAATAAGAACTCTAATCATGGAAAAGGTAAACATAGATCTCGGTCTAAGTCTAAGGATGGTAAAAGAGTTTGTTGGATTTGTGGGAAAGAAGGTCATTATAAACGACAATGTTATAAGTGGCTAGAACGGAATAAAGGAAAATAATCTAATAAAGTTGAATCTGGTTATGTGAAAGATGATGCTAATGATCTTGTAGGACTTGTAGTGTCAGAACTTTGTGTCTCTACAGGTGATACAGATTATGAAGAATGGGTTATGGATACTGGATGTTCATTCCACATGACTCCAAGAAAGGATCTCTTCATTGACTATCAAGACACTGAGAACTGCAAAGTCAGGATGGCCAATAACACAGTTACAGAAGTAAAAGGAATGGGTTCTATCAGATTCAAGAATGCAGATGGCACAACATTTGTCCTCAGTGAAGTCAGGTACATGCCAGGAATCTCTAGGAACCTTATGTCTATGGGCACACTTGAAGAGAAAGGCTGTGAATTCAAAGGTGGAAATGGTGTTCTGAAAGTAGTAAAAGAATGCACAGTCGTCATGAAAGGATCAAGGAAAGCATCTCTGTACATCTTTAATGGAAATGCTTTAAAGTCAGGAAAGCAGTCAGAACTAAACACTGCTGATACTCAAGGGGTGGAGAATCAGGCTAAGCTTTGGCATAGCAGAATGGGTCACATTGGACAGAAGGGATTGGAAGTTCTTGCAAAGAAAGGATGCCTAAAGGACTGCAAAGACACATATATCAAGTTTTGTGAAGACTGTGTCATAGGAAAAACCCACAGGGTTAGTTTTGGCCCGGCTAAGCACCTAACTAAAGAAAAGTTAGACTATGTGCACTCAGACTTATGGGGATCTCCAAATGTTCCCTTAAGTCTTGGCAAGTGTCAGTACTTCATAAGCTTCATTGACGACTTCTCGAGAAAGGTCTGGATATATTTTCTCAAGTTCAAGGATGAAGCATTTGAAAACTTCATGAACTGGAAACGTATGGTGGAAAACCAGTCAGAGAGAAAGATCAAAAGGTTGCGTACTGACAACAGATTGGAGTTCTGCAACAAGAGATTTGATCAATACTGCAAAGAAGAGGGGATAGTAAGACATCACACATGTGCCTACACACCCCAACAGAATGGGGTAGCAGAAAGACTAAACCGCTCCATAATGAATAAAGTCAGATGCATGTTGAGTGAGAGTGGTTTTGGGAAACGGTTTTGGGCTGAAGCTGCTGCTACTGCTGTGTATCTAATCAACAGGTCACCTTCCTCAGCTTTAGAGTTCAAAATACCTGAGGAAGTATGGACATCTGAAATGCCAAGTCTACTTGGTCTAAAACGGTTTGGGTGCCTAGCATACATTCACACTGATGATGGGAAACTAAATCCAAGGGCAAAGAAAGGTTTCTTTACAGGATATCCAGATGGAGTTAAGGGTTACAAAGTGTGGGTAGTTGATGATCAAAAGGTCACCATAAGTAGAAACGTGGTGTTCCAGGAAGACAAAGTCTTCAAAGAGGTTCAGAAAGAAGCAGGAAAAGAGAAAGAGGATACATCTGAGAACATAAGTTTTGAGTTTCCTACAGATACTGATGAAGATCAAGATTACTCTCAAGGGGGAGCAACTTCAACGGATGCTCAACATGAGTTTACTTCACAGACATAAGAAAATGAAAGGCAAAGTCAAGACATAAACCGACCAAGAAGAGAAATTAAGCTCCCTGCCAAATATGCTGATTATGAATGTGGATTTAATGATGGAGTAGATGAGTATGCCTGCCTCGTGTGCTGCATGTCCGAAGATGGTAGCACTGAGCCTTCTACTTATCAAGAAGCCATGATGGATACAGACAGTGACAAGTGGAATGAAGCAGCAACTGAAGAAATGAACTCTCTCATCAAGAATCATACATTTGATCTTGTTGACAGACCTAAAAATCAGAAAACCATTGGATGTAAATGGATTTTCAAGAGGAAGCCAGGCATTTCAGGGGTTGAAGCTCCAAGATACAAGGCCAGGTTAGTGGCTCAGGGCTTCTCACAGAAAGAAGGCATTGATTTTACAGAAGTGTTTGCTCCAGTTGTCAAACATGTATCAATAAGATACATCCTATCTGCTGTGGTGCATTACAACATGGAACTACATCAACTTGATGTGAAAACGGCTTTTCTACATGGTCACTTAGAAGAGAAGATCGTTATGGAACAACCTGAAGGCTTCAAGGATAGAAGATTCCCTAACAAGGTATGGCTTCTAAGAAGATCACTATATGGTCTGAAACAATCCCCACGTCAATGGAACAGAAGGTTTGACGAGTACATGGTAAAGATTGGATACTCAAGAAGTGAATATGACTTGTGTGTTTACTATAAGAAGCTGAAAGATGGAGCATACGTGTATCTATTGCTCAATGTGGATGACATCTTAGTCGCATCAGTCAACAAGGAAGAAGTTCAGAAAGTAAAGACACTATTGAGTAATGAATTTGAGATGAAGGACCTTGGTGACGCCAAGAAGATTTTGGGAATGGAAATAGTCAGAGACAGGGTCAAAGGAGGCTTAACAGTTTCTCAAGAAAGCTACCTATCAAGCGTACTATCCAACTTTGGTATGGACCAGTCTAAGTCAGTTGCTACGCCAATGGGAGATCACTTCGAATTAAAGTCAGCAACTGATAAGGAAGCCATGGATCAAGCTGAGTTCATGTCTAAGATTCCTTACCAGAGTGTTGTGGGAAGTATAATGTAGTCAATGGTGGGTACCAGACCAGACCTTGCTTATCCAGTTGGTCTGATCAGTCGGTTCATGAGTAAACCCATCAAGGATCACTGGCTTGCTGTTAAATGGGTTCTCAGGTACATTAAAGGATCACTGGAGACTAAATTGAGTTTCAAAGACAAGGGAGATTTTGTAATTAAAGGATACAGTGACTCGGATTATGCTGCAGACAGAGATCATAGGAGATCTATCACAGGTATGGTATTCACTGCAGGAGGAAATGTGGTCAGTTGGAGGTCTACTCTTTAAAAGGTAGTGGCTCTCTCATCAACAGAGGCAGAATATATTGCCTTATCTGAAGCAGTCAGAGAAGGTGTGTGGCTACGAAGATTTGCTGAAGAGATAGGATTTGCTCAAGACTCAGTAGAAGTGTATTGTGACTCTCAGAGTGCAATAGCATTGTCAAAGAATGCTGTTCACCATGAACGCACAAAACATGTACCCGTCAAGTATCATTTCATCAGAGATCTTATCAGTTCTGGAGAAGTACAGGTTCTAAAGATATCAACAGCTTATAATCCAGCGGATATTTTTACTAAGGTTCTCCCAGTGGCTAAGTTAAGGGAAGCATTGAAGATGCTTCGTGTAACCAAAGATTGAGTGTAAGACATCCTGCTGAGGATGTATCATCCGGTAAAGGATGATGGAGCTTATCGGTTTCAGAAAGCTCATAAGTTACAAGTTCACCCGGTTAAGGTTTGAGGAGAT
Organism: Orychophragmus violaceus; assembly: GCA_030180135.1. Taxonomy (NCBI): domain Eukaryota; kingdom Viridiplantae; phylum Streptophyta; class Magnoliopsida; order Brassicales; family Brassicaceae; genus Orychophragmus; species Orychophragmus violaceus. Next base: position 79,619,559 of record CM058236.1, on the reverse strand, counting down.
TTCAAGAGTTTGAAGTCTGAAGATGTGAAGTTGATCTTGTCTAAGGGGGAGTTTTGTTGGAAATAGACGAAGATCAGAGTGAGAGAAGCTCAAGTTCAGCTCACACATTCAAGTGATTGAGCAAGAAGATAAGAAGAGGCTTAACGGTTTCGGTTAAAGCCGTTAGTAGTCGAGTTCAAAGGTTTATATCCGTTAGAGATTAAGTGAACTCGGACCGTCCACGTGTACAGCTAGATTCACGACTTAGATGCTTGTATAAAGGCGGGTCTAATTACGGTTTAGTCTCTCTCGGTTCAATCTCGAGTCTGTAATCAAAGTAACGAGTGGTTACTGAGTGAGGAGAGAGAGAGAGACTGAGTACGATACGAGTTGTAAGTTCCGGCGAGTTTTAGTCGGAAAGATCTTAGTGGATTGCTGGAATTTCCAGCCCCGGTGAGTATAGCTGCCACTCGCATCGAGTGGTGAGGTGAACACCGGGTAAACAACTTCGTGTGTTCTTGCGTTGTTCTGTTATTTGTTTTCTTTCAATTCATCTTCTTCGACTCTTTAGTTGAGCTCAATCGGGTTCAAAAGGGGTTTTAGTTTCACACGGTTGATGTAATGATAAGATCCAGATCGTTTTAAATGCAAATATTTATGTTTTTTTTTGTCATCTGATGGAATATAATAAAACTTAAGGCAACCGCCAATAAGTTTAATGGGATACAACTCGAAAGAAAGCAAGGACGAATACAAGGACAAAGACAGACCGGCGAGTATAAAAACTCCCAGAGACAACAAGATGAAAAAATTTTAAGGCCACAACCGATAAGTTTCACAAATACTAAAGGAAAAGGACCGTATGACAAGGACAAGGACTTTACTATCTATTGTCACGACAACCGGGGCCAAGGATCTCCTATCCTAGGTAAAGAGAACATACGCAACCTCTTGACATGCTTGAAAAGGAGTCCTCTCCGTCGAAACAAGCAGCAAGGTAGGGTTCAAAACCTATAGTTTGGCTAATCCGTCGTTGAAGAAGACAAAGACAGCAAGTACCAAGCCAACATACGCCAGATCTGAGACAGCACATGACAAGGGGAACGAGACACAAGTAACAGGGACTTGACGAAGGTTGAAGACACCGACTCTAGGAACAGAGCTGATGACGAGATATACCGAGTCGAAGCAAACAACGGCTATGCCTTTCATCCCGCAAAAGGGCTAACAAGGTCCAGTAAATAGGGCGCCAGCGACTCAATTGATCCCAAAGCTCATCCAAGCATAAATCACAACCTAAAAAGAACCGCGGAAGAAGACAAACCCACATGAATCTCTGGGCTGAAAGCGGTAACTGCACAAATATTTATGTTTCTGTCTTGTACATTATATACTGTATATATTCATTTTTGAATGAAGAAAGAAAGTACAACTTTTCTTTTTGGGGGTATAAGTATAAATAAATGCAAAAAATTGTGTTTATGTGTTCGCAAAAATAAAACTGATGTGATTTCATTTGAAAATAAACCTTATATTATAGCCCATAAATCTAGACGGAGAGAAACACTAATTTGTTGTAATGTAAGCATAAATTTTTGCTTTCATGATCAAAAACTTTTTTTAAAAGGTATTATTATTTTCATGTTTTTTTAATACAGCTGATAAGAATATTGCAAACCAAAAATGATATAAACATGTGTCTTTATTAGCAACGCTTTACTTAAATTTGAAAACTTTACAAGAACTTATGTTCGTAGCAAATTAATGAGAAAGAAATCAGTAAAGAGAGAACAAAAAAGAAGAAGCAATGGCTTCATACAAGATATCAATGTTTTTTTTTTTACTAAAGGGATGTTTATATTATTAGTGTTTCGTGAAATTGGATAAGCAAAAGACATATGAAAGACTCGCATGATGAGACTGAACTTTTGTGACATGGAACTATTAGCTATGGAAAAAGACAGAATAATACATCCCTCGACAATTTGAAATCCTCCAATATGGTTTCTGTTGTTGGGAATGTTACCTACAGCAAGCCAAAGAGGTCAATGACAGTTCTTAATGCATTCACCTATTTCATTCATGTAAATTGCTGAGTTTTCCTCTAAAATTTTGTCAACTTTTAGTGTTGTTTCTTAGCTTCTGCATCTGATATATGCTGAAAAATCTGTTATTTTTTTTGTAGGTGAGTATGCCCAAGAACAACATTATCATATTGACTGATCCAGCTTCTCACCTCTCCATCCAACCAAGCAACGTGATGGTAGAGTCTATTCCGGGTGATTATTCACTGGGTAAGCTGATGCTTCAAAGAATCAGGTATTACATTATAAGAGAAAAATCACACTAATCAGGTCTCAACTTCAACTGCAAATAGTAGTTCGAATAACTAGGGTCAATGGATCAGAACTAAGGCTTAAAAACACAAAGTTAAGATATCTTTTAAGTTATTCTTAAAAAAATAAGATTTTTTGTTTTGTTTATTATTTACTATATTTTCATATCTCCAGTCACAATATATTTTATTAAAAACAGTGATTTTTGTGTCAATCATTAATTTTTGGTTTGAATTTTAAAATATATTAATTTAACGTTTTCAATGGTCTTATTGATCCTTAAATTGTAAAACATTTTTCATATAGTTATCTAGATGACATAAAAACATATGGCAATATATTTTATTGGAATGTGGCATAAAAACATATGGTAATAGAATTTTCAATTGTTTATTTAGGCTGCGATTGGTAAGAATTGTGACTGTTGACTGATTGTAATTTTTTGCTGTAGAGATTTTGGCTGTGAAAACTGTAAATGTTACTTTAAAAAAATTTGAAAGTCTCATTGTTAAAACTGTGACATATACTTTTATTATTAACTAATTTTTGTTAGAAATAAAAATTATACGAAAAATAATTGAAATTGTAAACTTAATTAAAGTAAAAATTCATTAAAAATAAAATAAATGACAAAGACAGAAAAGTAAATAAAAAGTATCAATATATGTAAATTGTATTCGTTGAATGTGTAAGTTTTTAAGATGAAAATCGATGGAGATATCTCTTAGGTTGACATATAGTGCGACTTGTCAGATATATTGGACTATATGGGATTTCTCCGTTTTCTTCCTTGATCGAGATATCCTCAATTTCCCCCAAAAAAATCGGTTGATTAGGATAAAATTTTATTCCTTAGGAGCCGTACATGCACCTTTTGATGCATACGGTTCAACAAAACTTGTTAAAAAATCAATGTGTCTCTATAAAACAGATCTAATCCAAAACCATATTAAGAAGAGAAGACTTTTCCTAAATAACTTTATCTTTAATCCAAAAAAACATTATCTAAAAATAGTAATTATATTTTCCACCGATTTTTAAACTAACTCTAACACGTATTTTGTTATCAAGTAATAGTCGATGTCAAATGTATAAACACTAGCCTGTGCAACACACTAATATGAATTTTAATTATGTCTTCGTTTTTATAAATTCAAGCATCATTCTTTTGAATATGAACTAATATTTTGTTAATCACTCTTTCTAATTGTGGAATGACTAAATGTTAATCTATATGTCTAAATCATATTAAATGGGATATCTACCCTGTTTCATTGTTGTAGTGTAATTAAAAAAATTATTGTCGTTCTCAAAAACCTTTGAAAATGTATTCTTTCAATATTTATGAATATTACAACGGAAATCGAAAACCAGAAAAAGCTATGAATATGCATTGTGTTCTGGCCTCATGTATGTAACAAGCTAACAACATTCTATATTTAACAAGTCTTCTTTCACTATAAATTTGAAAAACATCACAATTAGTAATCTTCGTAGCAAATTAAATACAAAAGAGTAAAGAGGAATAAGAAGAAAAATGGCTTCACGCAAGAATCTTGCTATTTTTGTATTTGCTACAATGATGATACTAATGTTTTGTGGAATCGGAGAAGCAAGACATATGAAAGACTCATCATCACTTGCTGTGATCGAACCTGAAGAATATAAGAAAGCCTCATCACCTGATGTGAACGAACCTGAAGAACATAAGAAAGCCTCATCACCTGATGTGAACGAACCTGATGAAGAACATATGAACGACTCATCACCTGATGTGGACGAAGGTGAAGAACATAAAAGAGGCTCATATGGTGTGATCGAAGGTTTGAATTATGGAGCTATGAGAAAAAATAGAGTTCCAGGATGCAGTTTCCGTAACCCAAAGGGATGTATCAAAATTATAGCTAACCACTACAGTCGTGGTTGTGAGTATTCTAATAGATGTCGTCATTAATTTACTTTGTTTTCCTAATTTAAATCATTATATTTTTAAATATTAATTAAGTAATGTATATTGTTTTATATCGATATATATTGTGTACTCATATGCCACATGTGGTACTTGAGTTTTTTTTTTTTTTTTTTTTTGTCACGAAACTTTCATTCATATTCTAAGAAACTGAAATACAAAAGCTAGAGGGAATGTTACATCCTCTTTGATTACAACAAGCAAAAACTAAAATGTAAGCAGAAGATAAACTCTCTAAGGAGTGAGACAGCGAAAATGAGACACGGCTCAAATGCGTCGAGACGATAATCACGGTAAAACCGGAATCGATGAAGATAGTCAACTTAGATTGTGACTTTAAAAAACAATCCTTTCCTTCGAAGCTCTCCATTGAGGCGAGCACGATTACTTCTCCTATTACCGTACAAGCCGGTACACAAGATAGTAAACAAGTTAAGGAGTTGAAGTGTGTTTCCGGTGTTTCAACCGGAAACCATAGATCTCTATTGAATAAGAGAAATGGTGGATAGGTTCTCTCCCAAAAGTGGAAGGAAAATGGAAACAATCTTTTCTAAAGAAAAGAGGTTGGAATGATCTCTCCTAGGCCTGGGACTTCGGTTTTTCGGTTCGGTTTCGGTTCGGTTTTTCGGTTTTTCGGTTTTTTCGGTTTTTTATTTTTTCACCGAAACTAACCGAAATAAATTTCGGTTCGGTTCGGTTCGGTTTTCGGTTTTTTCGGTTATTATTTTTTTTGCCGAAACTAACCGAAGTTTTCGGAAAAATCGGTTAATTTCGGTTAGTTTCGGTTACTTCGGTTAAATTTGGATATATTCGGTTATTCGGTACGGTTCGGTTCGGGTAATTTCGGTTAATTCGGTTGATTTTGGGTATATTTGGTTATTTCGGTTCGGTTCGGTTCGGTTTTTTGCGAAAATTTTAATATTTTTGGTTAAAAACGGTTAATTTTGATTTATAAAAAAAAAGAAAAAAAAAGAAAAAAACTTCGGTTAACCGACGGTTCGTCGAACCGAACCGAACCGAACCGAAAACCGAATACAATTTTAAAAGCCACCGAACTAACCGAACCAAATTAACCGAACCGAACCGAACCGAAATTTTTCGGTTCGGTACGGTTCGGCAAATTCGGTTCGGTTAAAAGTCCCAGGGCTAATCTCTCCCATAACATGGAGGAAGGTGGAAGTGATCTCTTCCAGACGAAGGAGGAATTTGAAAACGCCTTGTGGATAAAATGAGAACCCTCTGTGATTCGGATAGAATCGTTAGTACAACATAATCTAGGGTTTGGGCTTGAATTGAGGGCAAGGCCCAAAGAAGAATAAGTTTGTAGCTGGCCCAAAATGTTGACCGTGAGAACATTAATCATCACGACAGAAACATCGGAGATCGTCTCCGGCTGAGAAAACGCGACGCAATCTGGAGATTTGATAACGGGCGTGGTGGTGTAAGTATCACCAGAGCAGCGCGAAACACCGGCGGAGTAACTCTCGGCCGAGCGGATAGGTAGGCTTTTCCGAGCGGCCAGTGAGTAGTAGAAGACTGGAGATGTCGCACGAGCACTTGAATGGTTCACTGGCCCGACGAAAACTCCAAGTGGGGTGAGTCTCGACGGCGGAGAAGAGCAGACAGATGGCGGAGAGACGTGAGCATGCGGCGGATTAGCACATACAGGAGCCTGAGACCAGGGGGAGAGTGTCGGTGCCTGTAAAAGGGGATCTCGATTCATCACATCCGGCGGATCCGGTGGTTCTGGAGGGTGACGAGGGTTCAGCCCTATCGAATGGACCAACCACCGAAGGGGAGAGGGAGGCTTTGGCAGATCTGTCCGCTTCGTCGGCGCGGAGGGCGGAAGCGGGGAGACGAGCATCGCAGAGGCTGGAGCAAGCATCAGAAGGAGTGGTCTCACCGGTGAAGAAGCAGCCGGCGGATTGAAGTCCGAGTTGCCTTAGTTGAGTCCGAAAGGAGGAGGGGAGCAGCGCCGTGCAGGGAGAGGCACCATCGCCGGTGGGAATCGCCAGAAAACGGGAACCTTCTGGAGGCGTGCGGCTACCTTGGTATTCGGGCCAGGGAGGATAACTAGGGCGAACTCTCTTGTCTGTGGTACTTGAGTTTTGTATAGAAAATTTGGTGAATATCTTGTTGGTCATCATATAATAAACTCGATAACAGCCTTTGTGTAGAAAAAGTGTTTATTTTTCTTTAAGAATTGAAGTTCGTGATTTTAATAAAATGTTAATGACTAAACTCTATGAATATGCACTCCGCCCTGGCCTTATGTAACAACACAACTTTATTAACCAATCCTTGTCTCACTACAAATTTTGAAACATGTTTATTATATAAATCAGAAGTCATGAAAAAAAAATATGAGTTTTCTCCTTCTGACAGTTCAGCAAAATCTGAAGTGTTATCTCCACAAATTTTTACCTTTTTTATTTGAACTACAGAAAAAAAATATATCAGAATCAGATCGTGAGAACAGTAAATCGAAACTGAAAAAAACTGTTTTTTCATCTACCAATCTCTCTTCTCAAGATAAGTTCTTGCTTTCTTCTTCAATTATTCAACTCCTACGACTCAATCAATCCAATGATCTCGCCCTTTCTCACTCATTCCAATCCATCCAAGATCTCACCTATATTCAATTAACTTCTGATTTTGCTTATGGGTTTTTGTGATTTTGGGAATCTAAGGCTTGCAGGATTATTCGATTCCTGTCTTTTAATTTAGGTTTCTCGATTTCCTTAATGTGGCATAGATGATGGAGAGAATTCGATGTTGGATTGAGCTTTGATATGATCTATGTAGTTCATTCCACCACAAGTGTTGTCCGTAAAGTTTTTTAACCTCGAGGAGATTCTGCGATGGTAGTCACATAAATGGTGATGAAACCGTTAATGGTTGCCTCCTATTGAAGAGACTTTGAAGATAACATGGGAAACATCGGAGATGGATTGTGGGTTCGCCGATGAACATGAAGAAAGCTGTGGTGCGGTCGTGAGAATAGATCTGTTAAGAGGAGTTTTATGGAGAGTGCTAAGTTCGGTGCACCTCAGGTTCTCGATACTTTACAGGCATGCTTCCTTTTCCAACTTACAAGTACAAACCCAAAAGCTGTTACTTTATTTAATTATTTTTTCTTATAGGGGGAACTTGAGTCTGTCTGGATTGAGTATGCAAATGCGCAGCTAGAATGTAATGTTGCTGATGAGCGTTCCCAAATACTGGCTTCTGAAGTCATCAGTTTGGAAGATAAGGTAATAAGCTTTTGGGTGAAAAGTGTGAAATTATATTTTAAATTTAGTTTTTGGACTTTTGAGTTGTAATATGTCTGTTTCCTCTACCTTCAAATGATCATATTCATCTGTTAAGCGGTTAACCTTTTCTTGGAATCTGTATTAGGCTCTCAGACTCAGATCGAATGAGTTAAAGCTGGAGAGGGAACTGGAGGATGCACAAGCAGAAATGTCATCTTACAAGTATGCTCTTTACCTCTATGTATATTCACCTCTACTTCAAGTTTGGTCCAAAAACCACTAGGGATTCTATTTGTAACTTCCGGGATAATATAATTCTCATCTTAACTATCAATTTTTATAGGAAAAAAATTACAGAGCCTAGAGAAAGATCCCCAAGACTTACAATCTACTATTAAAGCATTGCACACTACTGAGATCTGTTCATCTGAAAAGTATTGTGATTCTACAAATTCTATATATATATATCTTATATTCTTCATCTTCAGAGAATTAGGTCCTACAAACTATGATACAGAAAGCTTCCTCATGTGAAAAATCCACTAATGGTAAAAGCTCCACTGGCAGAAAATACGCATAAACCTCTATAGAAGGTCTTGGTAATGGTCCATTTGAGACATTTTTTGGTCAACAAATGGGATTTCTTTCATCTTGTGGTTAAGCTATATCTTCAGAGTAGATATAATCTTCTATTGTGATATTTAATCTTATATTGTGAAAGGCTTTTTGTTATTACAGTTTCATGTCAAACCTGAAGCTGGGTTGTCCCTTTTTGTGTAGATTGACCCATTGGATACATTAACTTTACTTGGTGATCGAGAGAGCTTTTCACTTCTGTTGAATGAATTGGTAAAAATCAACAGTTTAATATAGTGAGTAATGATACGTTTTGGTTTCTCTAGAAACAACCACGTTTTCTCAACTAGGCATTATACCAAGTCATAACATGGCAGTAAACATTGATGCACTGATGTTTTTAAATGCAGAATAAAACCGTCTCTGTATTCGAGGCAACTATCCGAGTCACTGGGGGTTTACTTTCTTCTCATCTAATCGCAAGTGATTATGCAACTGTATCACGATCTCGATTATCACCCTATAACAACGATTTTGTTCTCATTGGGGGTTTACTTTCTTATCTTCTAATCGCAAGAGAGAAACTCAATGTTACAATAAAGCTTTAGTATTATACATAAGCTTGCATGTGTTGTCGTGTTTGTAGATATCATCAGCATTCGTGTTTACATTGTTAATGTTTGTTTAGGAAAGAAGGCTCTGAACAAGACTGATGCTACAACTTCTCATGTATGGTGCTGGAAATGGTGTTTCTTTTGTCACAGTGTTTACTATTTATAATACATCCCTCGACAATTTGAAATCCTCCAATATGGTTTCTGTTGTTAGGAATGTTACCTACATCAAGCCAGAGAGGTCAATGGCAGTTCTAAATGCATTCACCTACTTCATTCATGTAACTTGCTGAGTTTTCCTGTAAAATTTTGTCAACTTTTAGTGTTGTTTCTTAGCTATTGCGTCTGATATATGCTGAAAAATCTATTTTTTTTGTAGGTGAGTATGCCCAAGAGCAACGTTATCATATTGACTGATCCAGCTTCTCACCTCTCCATCCAACCTAGCAACGTGATGGTAGAGAGAGTCTATTCCGGGTGATTATTCACAGGGTAACCTGATGCTTCAAAGAATCAAGTCTTACATTGTAAGAGAAAAATCACACTAATCAGGTCTCAACTTCAACTGCAAATAGTAATTGGAATAAGTAGGGTCAATGGATCAGAGCTAAGGCTTGAAAACACAAAGTTACGATATATGTCTACGTTGCATATAATCAGAAGCGGATACGCGGATGAAATCGTTTGGAAGCGTAAAAACGATTTTTTAAATAAAAAATATAAGAAATGAGTATGTGTTGGAAGCGTACAACACACACACATATATATACTTATATTAAAAAATCAATATATTAATTTTATAAACTAATAATTACAAGTTATATCACTCAAATTGAAAAATGATTTAATAATTATCTATGTAACTCTAAAATGTGGATTATTGATAAAATAGAATTATGGATCACGATCAAAATCATATAAGATGACTTTAAAATATTTTGTGGAAATGACAAAAAATATTTTCAAAGGTAATAATATCCTCGAACTAATCAAATTATTCACTTTCAATATCTCAGAAATGATTATTACATATATAAATACAAAATAAAAATTATTATGTACAAATATTAACTTTTACTTTTCGTTTCAACATCTTATATATGATTTTATTCCATAACTTTTTTAAAAATAAGAAATATATACAAACAACTTTTACATTTTTTATTTAGTTAAGAAACTGAGATTTGAAAACAGAAGCGAAAAATTCCAAAACAGAATCGCAAGCTTCCAACACGTTTTTAAAGAGATTTTTAGGAAGCATTTTAAAAGCGAGCTTCCATAAGCTTTCACAGGCTTCCAATTCCGACTCCGATTACGGAGCGAAAAGCGGTTATCCGACGAAGCTTCCATGCTACACATATATCTATTAAGATATTCTTAAAAATTAAGATTTTGTTTTTTTTTATTTATTATTTACTATATCTTTGTCACAATATATTTTATTAAAAACAGTTTTTTGTGTCAATCATTAATTTTTGGTTTGAATTTTGAAATATATTAATTTAACGTTTCCGATGGTTTTATTGATCCAAAAATTGTAAGACCTTTTTTCATATAGTTATCTAGATGACATAAAAACATATAGTAACATATTTTATCGGAACGTGACCAATGGTTTTTTTATTCAACATATATATTGATCTTGAAGTTATTTTCGACAAGCCATTTTCTCATTATGATCTTAACCTTATATTTAAACCGACAAAAAATATTAACTATAAATAGTAATTATATTGTTCAATCGTCTATTTAAACAAACTTTAACACATATGTCATCAAGTAATAGCCGATGTTTTTCTTTGAAATTAATCTTTTTTTTCTTTGACGTGTTATTCTATTAGCAAGAAGAAAAATAATATTAATCTAATCGTATATAATATATGCCTCACCTATCTTTATAATATAATGCAAAAAAACTATAATACATAGTATTTTTTCAACATTTTTAGTTTATGTAAAATTTCTTGAACTATAAAATTCTCCACAATTAAAAAGTATTAAAAAAACTTAATCAATTTATTTAAATAAATATTTTAAATTTTGTAGAAAATAAAATAAAAATAATAGAGTATGTACTCTACATAGGAAAAATATAAGCTAGACTAGGGGGCTTTGCGAGAATTCTTTTGTAAAATTATTGTTAGATAATGACAATAAATATGAATAAACAATATCGTAAATGATACATAATGATGTTCGATATAAATTTATGTTAACTAGAATGTATTTATGGAGTTTTTACAATTATTTGATGATTTATGATTAACATGTTTTTTATTTTTGAAATTGGTGACTTAGTGAGTCGTTGTTATATGACATCAATAACATTGTTAGTTTTAGCACAAAAATATCTTTTAACCCAATATATTAATTTATCAAAAACCAATTCTAATTAAAAAAATCTCTTGGACCATTCAACATGACGATGTTTCTTGACATAATAGCTTATTATTTTTTTCTTTCTAATGTTAGTTTAGCTAATTTATATATTCACAGTAAGTTATAGTTTTGAATGTAGATGTAGATTCAATTATGGTTGTAGTGTTAATGTGTTATGGTATTGACCATCTAAACTACCGATGTTAACGTTTAATTTAGGAAATGGAACTACGACAAACTCTATTCCAATCATTTTTTGGATGATTAGGAGGTTCGAGTTTGTAGGAACATATGTCTCTCTAAAACAGATCTAAACCAAAACCATATTAAGAAGAGAAGACTCTTCCTAAATAACTTTGTCTTTAATCCAAAAAACATTATCTAAAAATAGTAATTATATGTTTCCCCGATTTTAAACCAACTTTAACACGTATTTTGTTATCAAGTAATAGTCGATATCAAATATATAAACACTAGCCCGTGCAACACACTAATATGAATTTTAATTGTATCTTCGTTTATATAAATTCAAGCATCATTCTTTTGAATACGAATTAATATTTTGTTAATCACTGTTTCTTATTGTGGAATGACTACATGTTAATCTATATGTCTAAATCATATTAAATGTGATATCTACCCTGTGTCATTGTTGTAGTGTTACTACAAAAAAATTATTGTCGTTCTAAAAAACCTTTAAAAATATATTCTTTCAATATTTTTGAATATTACAACGGAAATCGAAAACCAGAAAAAGCTATGAATATGCATTGTGTTCTGGCCTCATGTATGTAACAAGCTAACAACATTCTATATTTAGCAAGTCTTCTTTCACTATAAATTTGAAAAACATCACAACTAGTAATCTTCGTAGCAAATTTAAAAAAAAAAAAGAGTAAAGAGGAAGAATAAAAAAAAAATGGCTTCATGCAAGAATCTTGCTGTTTTTGTATTTGCTACAATGATGATACTAGTGTTTTGTGGAATCGGAGAAGCAAGACATATGAAAGACTCATCATCACTTGCTGTGATCGAACCTGAAGAATATAAGAAAGCCTCATCACCTGATGTGAACGAACCTGAAGAATATAAGAAAGCCTCATCACCTGATGTGGACGAAGGTAAAGAACATAAGAGAGGCTCATATGGTGTGATCGAAGGTTTGAGTTATGGAGCAATAGGAAAAGATAGAAATCCAGGATGCAGTTTCCGTTATCCAAAGGAATGCATTAAAATTATAGCTAACCACTACAGTCGTGGTTGTGAGTATTCTAATAGATGTCGTCATTAATTCTACTTTCGTTTTCCTAAATTAAATCATTATATTTTTAAATATTAGTTAAGTAATGTATATTGTTTTATATCGATATATATTGTGTACTCATATAATAAACTCGATAACAGCGTTTGTGTAGACGAAGTGTTTATTTTTCTTTAAGAATTGAAGTTCGTGATTTTAATAAAATGTAATGACTAAACTCCATTAATATGTTTTACAAAAAAAAAACTCCATTAATATGCACTCCGCCCTGGCCTTATGTAACAACACAACTTTGTTAACCAATCCTTGTCTGATCACTATAAAATTTGAAAGATATTTATTATATAAATGTTATGAATAATTAGTAGATGCCCATTATAATGCCCATTACTTGTAATCTAGGTTTTACTTGGTTTCCAAGTTCTTCTAGGTTTTACTTGGTCTCCAAGTTCTTCTAGGTTTTACTTGGTCTCCAAGTTCTTGTACTCCTATATAAAGGAGCCTTCATTCATTGGAATAAACATCACCAATTCTTCTATCTCTCTTCTTTTCACAACACGTTATCAGCACGATAGTCTCTCTCTTCCTATTTTCTTACACCGAAAAGGTGAGATTTAGTTTATGTTTAGTTTATGTCTTATTCTGGGATGATAAGTGATGTCTTCTCTGAATATCGTTATGATAGGCTATGCCTTCACGATTATGATCTCTGATCTTATTCATAATAGAGATGATTGTCAATACTTATCTAGAATAACAATTTATTGATATTTGTCATGATTTAATCATGTATTTAAACCATGTTTATTATCGATTCATGGTTTATCTTAATGAATTCAATTCTATATTTTTGCTTGTGTTCAATAACTTCGAGTTGTTATATCTTTTTGATTTGATTATTTCATTGTTTTAATGTTTCTTATAAGTAAAAGATTTTGTTTCATTGTGTTTCCAAAATTTTAGATTCTGATTTAAGGAAAATATTTAAGTTTCTATTCTTAAATATCAATATATTCCCTTTTATTTTAAGGAAAATATTTAAGTTTCTATTTTTCCTTTTTGCTTTCAAGAAATCATATCCTCACAAGAAGTGAGAAAATAATGATGGTAGCAATATGTGATGATGAAAGAAATTTGTGTGAGTACAATGTCAAGTTTTATAAAGATTATTGACAGCTCTAGAAGAGCGAATTGCCTATGGGAACGCAATTTGAAATCATTAATGCGTTATATTTTCCCAAGTCTCAAAGGTCAAAAGAATCTAAGATACACATGACCTAAGTTGGGTATGTTGTTGATTTCGTGGGATTCAATTCGAGATAGATGAACCTGGAGTGTTACTATCTCGAGGGGGAGAACTAGAGAATCCCACATCCATTCTAAGTACTAAGTGGAACATAATAAGTGGAACATCATGAAGATTATGTTCAAACTGAAAATAGACTTGATGAATCATTTATAAAGAAATCCAAAGGGATTTTAAATTTAATCATGTTGAGACAATAAGGGAAATGTTGAATGCCTTCAACAGAAGTAATACCCGAGGCAATAAATGTATTTTGGAGAAAATACATGCATTATCTATTGAATTGTACTACACTACTACACACAGATTATTAAAATGGAGATAAATGTTATAGTAAACCAGAAGTTTACTGAAAGTTTAATTTTTGGCAAACCGGTTATGCCATCCCGGTTTTGTAATGATGCGACATTCGTTGAAGAACCAGAGATTCTTACGAATGATATGCTATATGCTGCTAGCTCACAAGGCAATACGATAAAACGATTTCACCAGCCAAAATAGATTTGGAATCTATTTAATTTATGGAAAGTATACAAGGAAATGTTTGTGGGCTTGATCACCCACTGGTGGACTGATCATCCACCATATGTTTATATAGTAACACATCGATAAGATTGTCGTATGTATGTATCCTTGTCATAAATCCGCAACTTAAAGTGTGCGAGACTAATTGGTAATACTGGTGAAACTAAGCAGCATTGATTCGCATATAGCCAAAGAGTAAAATAACTCTCCCCATCAAATTGGTTTTGGGTCAGGAACCATAAATCCCCATCTAGAGAAGTTGGATAAGTTGCTCCACAACAATACAAAAGATGGGACCTCAAAGGAGGTTATAAATATATGTTGGATATGATTCTCCATTGATGATTAGACTCTTTTAATGAGTCAATTTCTCCAACTTTAGGGAGAGAAAATAAACAGCTGGAAAAGAAATGAATTATCTATGATCCTCCTACTAAAGAGCGTGAATAGAAGTCCAAATGAATGTACGAAAGATAATTCAAGTATATTGGTTAAGCAATTTGTTGTCAGATGCTTCAACTGGCCCTAATAGAGTGACAAAGTCACATACCAGCTGTAAATGCTCCAGTTAAATTGGATGTCCCAGAAGGACAGTATCAAACTGCTAGTGAGTCTAAAGAGCGCTTGAAGCGTGATAGACCTATCGGTTCCAAAGATAAGAATCCTCGAAAAAGAAAAGGAGCATGAATGAGAATGGAAGTACCGAGGAATGAAATATTAAAGATCTAGAGAAGAGATGATAAACATGACAAGAAAGAAATTCAGGTACCTGAGAATATGAAAATCTCAAATAGCTATGTCATGTCTTGAATAATATGGAACCGATATCAAATCGACGTCATTAATAATTATGCATGCAGTATAGCAGTTGATGAGAATGAGGATCATAAGACATCTATTGAAGAGTGTACACAAAGAAGTGATTGGCCAAAATGGAAGGAAGCAATAGATGCAGAATTAAAATCTCTCGCTAAAAGAGAAGTATTTGGACCAGTAGTCCGTACACCTAAAGGTGTAAAACCAGTAAGACATAAATAGGTCTTTGTACGAAAGAGGAATGAAAATGGAGAAATTGTGAGGTATAAAGCACGTTTAGTCGCACAAGGATTCTCACAAAGACCTGGAATTGATTATGAAGAGACTTACTCTCTTGTGGAGGATGCAACTACTTTCAGGTTCCTTATTAGTCTGGCGATAAAAGAAGGACTTGATTTACATTTAATGGATGTAGTGACAGCCTACTTATATGGACCATTGGAAAATGACATTTATATGAAAGTTCCAGCAGGATTTAAACTACCTGAAGTAGTAAATTCGAATTCCCGAGAACAATACTGCATAAAACTAAATCGATCTCTTTATGGACTAAAACAGTCAGGGCGTATGTGGTATAATCGCCTTAGTGAATACTTGTCAAGAGAAGGCTACAAGATTATGTACCTGCCTTCGACTTCATCTGACTGTTAACTCGAGCTCGGACTACTTCTGATTGCAGTATATGTTGATGATTTAAATATTATTGGAACTCCTGCAGAGATTTCATATACAGTGGAGTATTTGAAGAAAGAATTTGAGATGAAAGATCTTGGGAAAACAAAATTTTGTTTGGGACTACAAATTGAACATGTAAAGAATGGAATTCTAGTACATCAAGAAACATACACAGAAAATTTGCTCAAAAAGTTATATATGGATAAAGCACACCCCTTGAGTAGTCCAATGATTGTAAGATCACTTGATGTGTCAAAGGATCCATTCCGTCCTCGAGAAAACAATGAAGAAGTTCTTGGCCCTGAAGTACCGTACTTAAGTGCAATAGGAGCATTAATGTACCTTGCTAGTCACACAAGACCAGATATATCATTTTCGGTGAATTTGTTAGCAAGGTTTAGCTCCTGCCCAACTCAAAGGCATTGGAATGGGATTAAGCATATACTTCGTTACCTCCAAGGTACAAAAGACATGAGCTTATTCTTTTCTAACTTATCCAAGGAAGGCCTAATTGGTTTTGCAGACGCAGGATACTTATCCGATCCCCATACTGCTAAATCGCAAACAGGATATGTGTTCACTTGCGGAGGTACTGCCATTTCTTGGCGATCTATGAAGCAAACTCTCACCGCTACTTCTTCTAACCATGCAGAGATTTTTGCCATCCATGAAGCTAGTCACGAGTGTGTATGGTTAAGATCTGTCGTTCATCATATAAAAGAAGATTGTGGTATTTCTGGAGGGAAAGAAGCTCCAACAATTATGTATGAAGACAATGCAGCATGCATCGCACAACTCAAAGACGGATACATTAAAGGTGATAGAACAAAGCACATTCTACCAAAATTCTTCTTCACACACGATCTACAGAAGAACGGCGATATACATGTTCTACAGATCCGTTCGAGCGATAATTTGGCTGACTTATTTACAAAGGCGCTACCTACTTACTTTCAAGAAGTTAGTTCATCATATCGGGTTACGCCGTCTCAAAGATATCGACATGTGTACTCATGAGGGGGAGTAATTGCGTGTTGCACTCTTTTTCCCTTAACCATGGTTTTTCCCATTGGGTTTTCCTGGTAAGGTTTTTAATGAGGCAACATCTTAAACGCATTACAAACCATTTCATTATAATGGACATCTAA
The DNA here is from genome assembly GCA_030180135.1 of Orychophragmus violaceus. Classification (NCBI taxonomy): domain Eukaryota; kingdom Viridiplantae; phylum Streptophyta; class Magnoliopsida; order Brassicales; family Brassicaceae; genus Orychophragmus; species Orychophragmus violaceus. The sequence goes on along the minus strand of CM058236.1, from coordinate 79,602,721 downwards.
GGGGGAGTGTTATGAATAATTAGTAGATGCCCATTATAAGGCCCATTACTTGTAATCTAGGTTTTACTTGGTCTCCAAGTTCTTCTAGGTTTTACTTGGTCTCCAAGTTCTTCTAGGTTTTACTTGGTCTCCAAGTTCTTGTACTCCTATATAAAGGAGCCTTCATTCATTGGAATAAACATCACCAATTCTTCTATCTCTCTTCTTTTCACAACAATAAATCAAAAGTTACGAGAGAAAAAAATGAAGTTTTCTCTTTCTGACAACACATCAAAATTTGATATGTTATCTCCATAAAATTTTACTCTTTTTTTATTTGTTTTACAAAAAAATATATCAGAATAAGATCGTGAGAACAGTAAATTAGCGGTCAAAAGTTTTCTCTCTTCTTTGATTTGCTCTCACCTTTCTCTACCTAAACTAGTCTCTTCTCTGTTTTGTTTCCGGCCGCCGGTCGACATTCTGCCGCCGATGGTCGGGTGTTTCCATTTTTGTTTTTTTATTGTCTGTAATCACTCCCAGTGATGTGTCGGGTTCCATCTTTTCCGGTCTTATGCCGGATGTGTGCTTCGGCTGGATCTGTTTCTTTTTGGATTCATGCCGCTGAATAATCGTTTGTTCGCCTTTTGCAATCGGCGTTTGTGTCTTCTTTCTTTTTCAGGTGATTCAATTTTATCCCGGTTGGTGATTCCGGCATCCTATGCTCTTCCCGTCTCCTTGATTTTCTCTTCAGGAGAGTAATATCTCCGCCGAAATGTCGGTAATCAGCGAATCCGCGATGGATTCAGGCGAAGCTTCTTCTTGTGGGCGATCTTCAAGTTTTTGGAGCACCATCTCGAGTTGAATTGGCGCATCCCTGCAACTCTTTCTCGATGGCAGCAACAGTAAATCGGGTTGATTTCACCTCCGGTTGATGGCTGAAGAAGGAAGAACCGTGACAAAGACTGGGTTGGGCTTTCACGGCGACGCTGCGACATATGGTCTTTTCTGGCGAGGTTCTATCCCATGCATTGTAACACGTGTCTCACACGTGACATTATGCCTTTGTTCTTATCTCTTGTAGGATTTTAGGATTTGGGCCTTGAATGTAATGGCTTTTTTTTTCTCACGGATGTACTGTTGACAAAAAAAAAACTGAAAAACTGTTTTTCCATCTACCAATCTCTCTTCTGATCTTGCTTTCTTCTTCAATTATTCAACTCCTACGATTCAATCAATCCAATGATCTCACATTTTTCACTCATTCCAATCCATCCAAGATCTCACCTAAATTCAATTACTATCTGGTTTTGCTTATGGGTTTTTGTGATTTAGGTATCTAAGGCTTGCGGGATTATTCGATTCCCGTCTTTTAATTTAGGTTTCTCGATTTCCTTAATGTGGCAGAGATGATGGAGAGTATTCGATGTTGGATTGAGCTTTGATATGATCTATGTAGTTCATTCCAGCACAAGTGTTGTCCGTAAAGCTTCTCGCTTTCTTTTAACCTCGAGGAGATTCTGCGATGGTAGTCGCATAAATGGTGATAAAACCATTAATGGTTGCTTCCTATTGATGAGACTTTAAAGATAACATGGGAAACATCTGAGATGGATTGTGGGTTCGTCGAGGAACATGAAGAAAGCTGCGGTGTGGTCGTGAGAATGTATCTGAGGAGTTTTTTGGAGAGTGCTAAGTTCGGTGCACCTCAGTTTCTCGATACTTTAGAGGTACAAACCTTTACGCTGCTTCCTTTTCCAACTTACAAGTACAAACCCAAAAGCTGTTACTTAATTTAATTATTTTTTCTTATAGGGGGAACTTGAATCTGTCAGGATTGAGTATGCAAATGCGCAGCTAGAATGTAATGTTGCTGATGAGCGTTCCCAAATACTGGCTTCTGAAGTCATCAATTTGGAAGATAAGGTAATAAGCTTTTGGGTGAAAAAGTGTGGAATGATATTTTAAATTTAGTTTTTGGATTTTTGAGTTGTAATTGTTTCCTCTACCTTCAAATGCTCATATTCATCTATTAAGCGGTCAACCTTTTCTTGGAATCTGTATTAGCTCTCAGACTCAGATCGAATGAGTTAAAGCTGGAGAGGGAAATGGAGAATGCACAAGCAAAAATGTCATCTTACAATTATGCTCTTTACTGTATTGTTTTTACCTCTACTTCAAGTTTGGTCCAAAAAACCACTACGGATTCGATTTGTAACTTCCGGGATAATATAATTCTCATCTTCACTATCAATTTTTATAGGAAAAAATTTACAGAGCCTAGAGAAAGATCGCCAATACTTACAATCTACTATTAAAGCTCTTTTGGAAGGTATGCACACCTAAGAAACACTGATACGAGTACGGGTATAAAAACGTACGGAAACGAGGACGGAAAACGACAAAGTAAAAAAGTTTGTAAATATGGGTACGACAAAATATGTTAAGAAACATATATAAAAATATACCTATACATATAATTATAAAAAATTACATTTAAATTTTAACATAACAAATTAGAAAGTCATTTAATTTTATATGAAACACCAATTTTGAAACTTAACTATATAAACAAACGTCATAAACCGTATTTTATGTTTTTGATTATTTTTTCTTTTTCATTTTTTCGGAGAAGTTTCCGAGCTATCCCCAAGTTTTCTCGTCCCCGAAACGTTTCCGGTATGGGGATGGCATGCATTTTGAAGTACCCGTGCATCATAGATGCACACTGAGATTTGTTCATCTGAAAATATTGTGATTCTACAAATTCTATATATATCTTATATTCTTCATCTTCAGAGTAGCAGGTCCTACAGACTATGATGCAGAAAGCTTCCTCATGTAAAAGCTCTACTGGCAGAAAAATACGCATCAACCTCTACAGAAGGTCTTGGTAATGGTCCATTTGAGACATTTTTTTGTCAACAAATAGGATTTCTTTCATCTTGTGGTTAAGCTATATCTTCAGAGTATATATAATCTTCTATTGTGATATTTAATCTTATATTGTGAAAGGCTTTTTGTTATTACAGTTGCCTATCAAACCTGAAGCTGGGTTGTCCCTTTTTGTGTAGATTGACCCGTTGGATACATTAGCTTTACTTGGTGATCGAAAGCGCTTTTCACTTCTGTTGAATGAATTGGTAAAAATCAACAGTTTAATATAGTGAGTAATGATACGTTTTGGTTTCTCTAGCAACAACCACATTTTCTCAACTAGGCATTATACCAAGTCTTAACATGGCAGTAAACATTGATGCACTGATGTTTTTAAATGCAGAATAAAACCGTCTCTGTATTCGAGACAACTATCCGAGTCACTGGGGGTTTACTTTCTTCTCATCTAATCGCAAATGATTATGCAACTGTATCACGATCTCGATTATCACCCTATAACAACGATTTTATTCTCATTGGGGGTTTACTTTCTTCTCATCTAATCGCAAGAGATAAACTCAATGTTACAATAAAGCTTTAGTACTATACATAAGCTTGCCTGTGTGGTCGTGTTTGTAGATATCATCAGCATTCGTGTTTACATTTTTAATGTTTGTTTAGGAGCGAAGGCTCTGAACAAGACTCACGCTACAACTTCTCATGTATGGTGCTGGAAATGGTGTTTCTTTCTTTTGTCACAGTGTTTACTATTTATAATACATCCCTCGACAATTTGAAATCCTCCAATATGGTTTCTGTTGTTAGGAATGTTACCTACATCAAGCCAGAGAGGTCAATGACAGTTCTAAATGCATTCACCTACTTCATTCATGTAACTTGCTGAGTTTTCCTCTAAATTTTTTTCAACTTTTAGTGTTGTTTCTTAGCTACTGCGTCTGATATATGCTGAAAAATCTGTTTTTTTTTTTGTAGGTGAGTATGACCAAGAGCAACGTTATCATATTGACTGATCCAGCTTCTCACCTCTCCATCCAACCTAGCAACGTGATGGTAGAGAGAGTCTATTCCGGGTGATTATTCACAGGGTAACCTGATGCTTCAGAGAATCAGGTCTTACATTGTAAGAGAAAAATCACACTAATCAGGTCTCAACTGCAAATAGTAATTAGAATAACTAGGGTCAATGGATCAGACACTACTAAAATCATGTGTTATAGCATCATTTTTCTAAAGTCAATTTACAAAATGACGTTACAATTAAAACTCAATGTTTTCTATAGCATCGTTTGTCATAAGCGACACCACAATGATAATTTTTATATCATTTACGTTTAAACGATGTTACCACTACAAAAATTATGGACATTGATAGTATATTATAATAGTGCGGTTTTACGAAGTGCTATTACAGAAGATGTGCTAAAGTGAGATACTTTATTATAGCATTATATCAACGTTAAACTTAAATTTTAGTAAGCGGAAAATGAAAATAATCTTTGGAGCCTTATTTTTAGCTATGGGCGCGAATGCTTTGCCAAATTTGGTTTGACCAATTTTTTACCCAATTTTTTAAGGGTTTTGGTTGAAATATTTTATCCTCTTTCTCTTCACAGTTCACACCAAACCTTCCCTCTTCTCTCTGGTCTCTCGTCTTCTTCCTTCCATTTCTACACTGGTGGACTCCACCGTTTTCCTCCATTATCCTCCTGACTCTCCTCCGTCATCCTCCTGTCTCTCCCCTGTCAACCTCCATCGTCTCTCCCCCTCTCTTATATTTAGCTTCACTGGATTTAGCGTCACTTATTAAATCGATTCTATAATGCTAACATCATTCAAAAAGCGATACTAAGTATTAAAAAAAGCGATACAAACCAAGACAAATTTTGTAGTGAGAGCTAAGGCTTGAAAACACAAAGTTAAGATATATGTCTACGTTGCATAGAATCAGAAGCGGATACGCGGATGAAATCGTTTGGAAGCGTAGGAACGCTTTTTTTTTTTTATATATAAATAGTGGGTACGTGTTGGAAGCGTATATACATATATATACTTATATTAAAAATCAATATATTAGTTTTATAAACTAATAACTACAATTTATATCATTCAAATTAAAAAATGATTTAATAATTATCTATGCAACTCTAAAATGTGGATTATTGATAAAATAGAATTATGGATCACGATCAAAATCATATAAGATGACTTTAAAATATGTTGTGAAAATGACAAAAATTATTTTCAAAGGTAATAATATCCTCGAACTAATAAAATTATTCACTTTCAATATCTCAGAAATGATTATTACATATATAAATACAAAATAAAAATTATTATGTACAAATATTAACTTTTACTTTTCGTTTCATTATCTTATATATGATTTTATTCCATAATTTTTTTAAAAATAAGAAATATATACAAACAACTTTTACATTTTTTATTTAGTTAAAAACTGGGATTTGAAAATAGAAGCGAAAACTTCCAAAATAGAATCGCAAGCTTCCAACACGTTTTAAAGAGATTTTTAGGAAGCATTTTAAAAGCGAGCTTCCATAAGCTTTCACAGGCTTCCGATTCCGACTCCGATTTCGAAGCGAAAAGCGGTCATCCGACGAAGCTTCCATGCTACACAGATATCTATTAAGATATTCTTAAAAAGTAAGATTTTGTTTATTATTTACTATATCTTTGTCACAATATATTTTATTAAAAACAGTTTTTTGTGTCAATCATTAATTTTTGGTTTGAATTTTGAAATATATTAATTTAACGTTTCCGATGGTTTTATTGATCCGCAAATTGTAAGACCTTTTTCATATAGTTATTTAGATGACATAACAGCATATGGTAACATATTTTATCGGAATGTGACCAATGGTTTTAATTCAATATATATATATATATATATATATATATATATATTGATCAGCAAGTTATTTTCAACATGCCATTTTTTCATTATGATATTAGCCGTATATTTAAACCGACAAAAATTTAACTATAAATAGTAATTATATTGTTCTATTTAAACAAACTTTAACACATATGTCATCAAGTAATAGCCGATGTTTTTCTTTGAACTTAATCTTTTCTTTTATTTGACGTGTTATTCTACTAGCAAGAAGAAAAAAAGGATATTAATCTAATCATATATAATATATGTCTCACATAAACTAAAAATGTTGTAAAAATACTATAAACTTCTCCACAATTAAAAAGTATTAAAAAACTTAATCAATTTGTTTAAATAAATATTTTAAATTTTGTAGAAAAGAAAATAAAAATAATAGAATATGTATTCTACATAGGAAAAATATAAGCTAGATGAGAGGGCTTTGCGAGAATTCTTTTGTAAAATTATTGTTATATAATGACAATAAATCTGAATAAAAAATATCGTAAAAGATACAAAATGATGTTCAATATATAAATTTATGTTAACTAGAAAGTATTTATGGAGTTGTTTACAATGACTTGATGATTTATGATTAACATGTTTTTTATTTTTGAAACTGGTGAGTTAGTGAGTCGTTGTTATATGACATCAATAACATTGTTAGTTTTAGCACAAAATATCTTTTAACCCAATATTCTTTATTTGTCAAAAACAATTTCTAATTAAAAAATCTCTTGGAACATTCAACATGACGACGTTTTTTGACATAATAGCTTATTATTTTTTCTTTTTAATGTTAGTTTAGCTAATTTATATATTCACAGTTAGTTATAGTTTTAATGTAGATGTAGATTCAAAGATGGTTGTAGTGTTAATGTGTTGTGGCATTGACCATCTAAACTACCGATGTTAACGTTTAATTTAGGAAATGAAACAACGACAAACTCTATTCCAATCATTTTTTGGATGATTAGGAGGTTGGAGTTTATAGGAACATATGTCTCTCTAAAACAAATTTAAACCAAAACCATATTAAAAAGAGAAGACTCTTCTTAAGTAACTTTGTATTAATCCAAAAAAACATTATCTAAAAGTAGTAATTATATGTTTCCACCGTTTTTAAACCAATTCTAACACGTATTTTGTTATCAAGTAATAGTCGATGTCAAATATATAAACATTAGTCCGTGCAAAGCACTAATATGAATTTTAATTGTATCTTCGTTTATATAAATTCAAGCATCATTCTTTTGAATATGAATTAATATTTTGTTAATCGCTGTTTCTTATTGTGGAATGACTAAATGTTAATCTATATGTCTAAAAAAATATTAAATGTGATATCTACCCTGTGTCATTGTTGTAGTGTAATTAAAAAAAAATATTGTCGTTCTCAAAAACCTTTGAAAATGTATTCTTTCAATATTTATGAATATTACAACGGAAATCGAAAACCAGAAAAAGCTATGAATATGCATTGTGTTCTGGCCTCATGTATGTAACAAGCTAACAACATTCTATATTTAACAAGTCTTCTTTCACTATAAATTTGAAAAACATCACAATTAGTAATCTTCGTAGCAAATTAAATACAAAAAGAGTAAAGAGGAAGAATTTAAAAAATGGCTTCACGCAAGAATCTTGCTATTTTTGTATTTGCTACAATGATGATACTAATGTTTTGTGGAATCGGAGAAGCAAGACATATGAAAGACTCATCATCACTTGCTGTGATCGAACCTGAAGAATATAAGAAAGCCTCATCACCTGATGTGAACGAACCTGAAGAACATAAGAAAGCCTCATCACCCGAAGGTAAAGAACATAAGAGAGGCTCATATGGTGTGATCGACGGTTTGAATTATGGAGCTATGAGAAAAAATAGAGTTCCAGGATGCAGTTTCCGTAACCCAAAGGGATGTATCAAAATTATAGCTAACCACTACAGTCGTGGTTGTGAGTATTCTAATAGATGTCGTCATTAATTCTACTTTCCTTTTCCTAAATTAAATCATTATATTTTTAAATATTAATTAAGTAATGTATATTGTTTTATATCGATATATATTGTGTACTCATATGCCACATGTGGTACTTGAGTTTTGTATAGAAAATTTGGTGAATATCTTGTTGGTCATCATACAATAAACTCGATAACAGCGTTTGTGTAGACGAAGTGTTTATTTTTCTTTAAGAATTGAAGTTCGTGATTTTAATAAAATGTTAATGACTAAACTCCATTAATATGCACTCCGCCCTGGCCTTATGTAACAACACAACTTTGTTAACCAATCCTTGTCGCACTACAAATTTTGAAACATCTTTATTATATAAATCAAAAGTTATGAGAAAAAAATATGAGTTTTCTCCTTCTGACAGCTCAGCAAAATCTGATGTGTTATCTCCACAAATTTTTATCTTTTTTATTTGAACTACGGAAAAAATATATCAGAATCAGATCGTGAGAATAGTAAATCAAAACTGAAAAAACTGTTTTTTTCATCTACCAATTTCTCTTCTCAAGGTAAGTTCTTGCTTTTTCTTCAATTATTCAACTCCTACGACTCAATCAATCCAATGATCTCACCTTTCTCACTCATTCCAATTCATCCAAGATCTCACCTCTATTCAATTAATTTCTGATTTTGCTTATAGGTTTTGTGATTTTGGGAACCTAAGACTTGCAGGATTATTCGATTCCCGTCTTTTAATTTAGGTTTCTCGATTTCCTTAATGTGGCATAGATGATGGAGAGAATCAATATATGATTTTATAAACTAATAACTACAAGTTATATCATTCAAATTGAAAAACGATTTAATAATTATCTATGTAATTCTAAAATGTGGATTATTGATAAAATAGAATTATGGATCACGATCAAAATCATATAAGATGACTTTAAAATATGTTGTGAAAATGACAAAAATTATTTTCAAAGGTAATATTATCCTCGAACTAATCAATTTATTCACTTTCAATATCTCATAAATGATTATTACATATATAAATACAAAATAAAAATTATTATGTACAAATATTAACTTTTACTTTTCGTTTCAACATCTTATATATGATTTTATTCCATAACTTTTTTAAAAATAAGAAATATATACAAACTACTTTTGCATTTTTTATTTAGTTAAGAAACTGGGATTTGAAAACAGAAGCGAAAACTTCCAAAACAGAATCGCAAGCTTCCAACACATTTTTAAAGAGATTTTTAGGAAGCATTTTAAAAGCGAGCTTCCATAAGTTTTCACAGGCTTCCGATTCCGAGTCCGATTCCGAAGCGAAAAGCGGTCATCCGACGAAGTTTCCATGCTACACATATATCTATTAAGATATTCTTAAAAAGTAAGATTTTGTTTTTTTTTGTTATTATTTACTATATCTTTGTCACAATATATTTTATTAAAAACAGTTTTTTGTGTCAATCATTATTTTTGGTTTGAATTTTGAAATATATTAATTTAACGTTTCCGATGGTTTTATTGATCCGCAAATTGTAAGACCTTTTTCATATAGTTATCTAGATGACATAAAAACATATGGTAACATATTTTATCAGAACGTGACCAATGGTTTTTTTATTCAATATATATATATATATATATTGATCTGCAAGTTATTTTCGACATGTCATTTTCTCATTATGATCTTAGCCGTATATTTAAACCGACAAAAAATATTAACTATAAATAGTAATTATATTGTTCAGTCGTCTATTTAAACAAAATTTAACACATATGTCATCAAGTAATAGCCGATGTTTTTCTTTGAACTTAATCTTTTTTTTTTATTTTACGTGTTATTCTATTAGCAAGAAGAAAAAAGGATATGAATCTAATCATATATAATATATGCCTCACCTATCCTTATAATATAATGCAAAAAAAACTATAATGCATAGTATTTTTTCAACATTTTTAGTTTATGTGAAATTTCTTGAACTATAAACTTATCCACAATTAAAAAGTATTAAAAAAACTTAATCAATTTATTTAAATAAATATTTTAAATTTTGTAGAAAATAAAATAAAAATAATAGAATATGTACTCTACATAGGAAAAATATAAGCTAGATGAGAGGGCTTTGCGAGAATTCTTTTGTAAAATTATCGTTAGATAATGACAATAAATTTGAAAAAAATATCGTAAAAGATACATAATGATGTTCGATATAAATTTATGTTAACTAGAAAGTATTTATGGAGTTGTTTAAAATGACTTGATGATTTATGATTAACATGTTTTTTATTTTTGAAACTGGTGAGTTAGTGAGTCGTTGTTATATGACATCAATAACATTGTTAGTTTTAGCACAAAATATCTTTAACCCAATATTCTTTATTTGTCAAAAACCAATTCTAATTAAAAAATCTCTTGGAACATTCAACATGACGACGTTTTTTGACATAATAGCTTATTATTTTTTCTTTTTAATGTTAGTTTAGCTAATTTATATATTCACAGTTAGTTATAGTTTTAATGTAGATGTAGATTCAAAGATGGTTGTAGTGTTAATGTGTTGTGGCATTGACCATCTAAACTACCGATGTTAACGTTTAATTTAGGAAATGAAACAACGACAAACTCTATTCCAATCATTTTTTGGATGATTAGGAGGTTGGAGTTTATAGGAACATATGTCTCTCTAAAACAAATTTAAACCAAAACCATATTAAAAAGAGAAGACTCTTCTTAAGTAACTTTGTATTAATCAAAAAAAAAAACATTATCTAAAAGTAGTAATTATATGTTTCCACCGTTTTTAAACCAATTCTAACACGTATTTTGTTATCAAGTAATAGTCGATGTCAAATATATAAACATTAGTCCGTGCAAAGCACTAATATAAATTTTAATTGTATCTTCGTTTATATAAATTCAAGCATCATTCTTTTGAATATGAATTAATATTTTGTTAATCGCTGTTTCTTATTGTGGAATGACTAAATGTTAATCTATATGTCTAAAAAAATATTAAATGTGATATCTACCCTGTGTCATTGTTGTAGTGTAATTAAAAAAAATTATTGTCGTTCTCAAAAACCTTTGAAAATGTATTCTTTCAATATTTATGAATATTACAACGGAAATCGAAAACCAGAAAAAGCTATGAATATGCATTGTGTTCTGGCCTCATGTATGTAACAAGCTAACAACATTCTATATTTATCAAGGCATCTTTCACTATAAATTTTAAGAACATCACAATAGTAATTGTGGATCCTAAAACCCACACTCAGTTTTTAGAGTATTTAGATGAGCTGATTTGCAAAGTAGATGGGCTAGATTCTTGGTCAAGCACAATCAAGGAGCTAAACAATGATGAAGAATGGATTTATATTGATTCGGAAGAATGAACAACAAGAATTCAAGCTATAGAGCGATTACAAAGTCTTGGTGCTAGGTTAGAATACTAATGAATGATCGGATCCCTTTTCCAGTCGCCGAGCCTCTCCTTTATAGTCCTTAGCTTCGTAACCATCTTTCTCGATCTTCGGAGCTGACTTCAACGACTTGCGGGATCTTCGGGATCGTGCGCTCCAACGACTCCTCCTTCTTCGCCGGGTTGTTACCAACAGACGGGTCCATCACTCGTCGAGCTATACTCCGGAGTCGGAGCCTCTTTTAATGGGTTGGGCTTTGACTATGAATTAATGCGTCGGGCCTTGATTCCTTTATTCAGCTGGATTCACTGTGGTGGATTTTGGCCCAAACATTTGCCCCCCCCAGCCCTTTAAGCGAGTTCTCGAGCTTGGAGGGTGGAGTATATTCGCGAAAGGCCCACAATATTCTTTCCGATATGATCAAATCCTGCTCGCTTGAGCTATACCCGAGATACGAGGACGCTTCGCCTTCTAACGTGGACCGTCAGATGACGAGCGAATGGAAATCCCGCCAAATCGAACGGCTAAGATGAGGGTATGGAATGAATACCACGCGTATTTGCGGCGCGTGAGGAGTAGCGGGGAGATCGAACGGTTTAGATCTCGGAGATCTCAAAAGATCTTTGGAGTCCCGAGTTTGTGCAATTATGATTGCTTTATATTCCGCCTCTTCATGCATCCACTCTCCAAGGTTCAACCGTCAACTCAAGGTAACTCCTCCACTCCTCTTTATAGCGATGTTTCCTCTCTTTCTTTTGCAGTTTTTCTTTCCTTTTTTCTTGTGACGAAGAAATCTCGTTCTTGAAAGCTTCGAGCGATGACGAAATTGAGCCTGGCTAAGGTTAAGAAAGGGAAGCAGGTGGTAGAAGAAGAGGAGTTCGAGTATCCCGTCCCGACTACAAAGGCGGAGGACATCGAGAACCTATACTCGTCGCACGGCGTACCGAGGTCGGTGGAGTTGAGGCTGCTTGATCCTGGAGAGACGCCGGAGTCGGTCAGACCAGGCTATTGCTGTGCCTACAAGGCTTACTTCGAGAAGTGTAACCTGATTTTCCCAATCCCTCGGTTCCTGCTGGATGTGATAGGCGAGCTTGGGATAACGCTTCCGCAGCTAACACCGAATTTCATCCGTTATCTCATTGGCCTGTTGGTTAGGGCTCGAGAGGAGGGGATTCCGTTCGACTTGTCGGTTCTCCACGCTTTGTGTTCGATTAAACACAACTCGGCGACGGGGCTTTTCTATCTCTCTCCTCGGAGGAGTTTAGCGATTCTGGTGGCCGTGCCGAACCGGGAGGATCGTTGGAGAGAGCGCCCTTTCTGGTTCAAGATCGACCACCATTCGATTGGGGATTACGATCCTTCTAGAATCGTGACCGCGTGGTCGGAATCCGTTGGTTAGAGATAGTGTTTAGCTAGGGTTTCTTCTATTGCATGTTGATTTTGGCTTTATCTAGGGATGTCTGAGCGTTTGTTTTTCGATGTTTGCAGAGATCCCGGAGAGATTTGGAATAACCCCTGCAGTTAGACGGTTAGCGGCGACTCTAGGCTCCAGAGACGTACTCTGGTCATCGTTCACTATTGACAGAGTCAAGCGCGCGCTCGAACTTCCGGAGGCGATAGAGCCGCTGGAGATTCGTCCTGCCCCGGCACTTCTTGGTGAGTATACGCACGCTTCCTTTTATATATTCCTGTATACACAGCCTCGGTGCGAGTCTTGATCATTTTCCTTTAATTTGCAGCTTCCCGAGAGCACTCGCCCTCTGACGCCGCTTCGTCAAGTACAACCCAGACAAAGAAAAAGATGAGGAGACGTCCCACTGTCCGAGAATCATCCAAGAGGCCTTCTGAGAAGGCGACGTCTGGCGGATACGCACCCATCCGCGCTGGTCAGCTGAGTGATGCTCTGGCTGGGGCCATTAACGATGGGAGGTCTGGAGGTGTTCCGCCGCCGCCTCCGCGTCGGGACACGGAGTCTGGAAAGGGCCCGGAAGCTGTACGCCCCGACCAAGTGATTCATCTGAGTTCGCGGGCCACCGGGAGTGATTCCTCGGTGCAACCTTTGAACAAGAAGCCTCGATATGAAAAGGAGGCAGCTGTCGGGTCGGGCTCGTCGCATGCTCCGGGGTCCAAACCGTTTCATTGGAAGTTTGACCACACGAAGGATTTTCCGATCACAGACGATCCTGAGGGGCTCGCTCATCTGCTCCGCCATTGTAAGGCTGCTGGGTGCTCGCTCCCTTCGGTGAGAAACCTGATAGGCCGCGAGCTATACGTCAAAGCAATGACCGCTAAGGGAAAGGTAGCTTCGAGTTTTTTGCTTCTTCTTTCCCCCTCTGGATTTTAATGCTCATTTTCTATTTCAGGCTCTGGAGGCGGACAACCAACTCACGGCCTTTTACGAGCAAAGCCTCAGGAGTGTCCCTCGACAGGAAGAGCTCGAGCAAGCTCAGAGTGTCGTGCACCAATTGACCGCGAGTCTCAAGAGTTGCCAGGAGGAGGTGAAGCTCATCGATGCTCAGCTTAACGTTGTGAAGTCTGAGCGTTCGATTGCTGTGGAGAGGACGGTTACTCTGGAGCAGAAGGTCAAGGAACTCCTCGAGAAGGCGGATGATGCAATTTGCTCGGCTAGGCATGATGGAATGAGGATAAGGGACGGTCATTATTATGACATGTTCGGAGCTCACAAGGACAAGTTCGAGAGGAAGAAGAAGGAGACGGACTGCGAGATGAAGGTCCAAGAGGTGGAGGCCAATATCGAGCTGATAAACCTTCTGCAAAGCGGGGTGACTACTATCGAGGAGGAGCTTCCCAAGCTGTTGGAGCAGAGGGAGACTTTTGCGAAGGAGTTTGAGGCCGCGCAGGTGTCTGACTTCTCTCTGAGTGCCGAGCTTCGTGCTATCCCTCAGATCTCCGAGGACTCAGTGATGCGCGTGGCTCGCTCCGCAGGCTTCAATGAGTTTGGCTCGAATGCTGAGATGATGGCGGGACCTGCGAGTACCGGAGCGACCAAGGCGGCGGAGATCGGAGTCCAAGAGCAACAAGGTGGTGAAGGCGAGAAGGCTTGTGGTGAGGAGCAGGGCTGATGGCTGCTCCTTAGAAAATTTTAATTTCTGTTCTTTTTGGAATTCCCTAAAACCCCCTTCTGGGCTAAAGTTGAACTCTTTTATTTTGCTTTTAGTGTTGCCCGGGAGGGATTTTATCCAAAACTCTGTTTGGCTCGGGTGAGCCTTTTAATGCACGCTTTTGTGTTTATGTTTTTGTTCGAGTTTGGATCTTTTTAGCTTAGCAAAATATCGAGGTTCGGTTATGCGTTGTAAGTTTGCATGTTGAACCTTCAAGTCGCTGGGTAGAACTCTTTATTTTTGTTACTTAGTCTGGCCAGACGTTTCTTGTGTTTGGGAGTTCGTTTTGCGACTTTGAGCCCTTTAGTTTGCCGTGGTTTGAATACCTGTTTGACCCGTGCAAAGTCGTTTAGGGTTTATTTCCAAGTTTGTTTACGGATGCTGGGCTTTGGAGGATTACTCTGGAAGAGTTCCTTGGGGTTTACGGTTCGCGGAATACTTAAGGTTTTAAGACTTAGTATATTTGCGATCTATGTTCGCAGCCCACGTCTGCTGTGTGGACTCGGAGCGACGCGTGGTGTTGAATTTGTACTAAGTAAAGCTTGCGTAACGTTTAGACTTTGTTTACTTGGTGGTCTTTCACGCTTGTAATTGCCAAGGTTTTAAGACTTGGTGAGTTTGCAATAACATGTCAACCGTTAAGAGAATTTCATTAATGTATGCTTCGGAGTTTACATTGATGTATTGGGTGATAACCCTGTACTCCCCCCCCTGAAAAACGAAAAGGAAGAGAGAGAGGATTTTTGGGTTTTTGGGTGGAGTGGCTGCACTCGAAGTTCGAGCTGCCTACGTACCCCGCCAAGGGATCAAGCCTAATGTAGTTCGATTATTGTGAGTACTCATGAATGGTATAACTTGAGGTTCATGGCGTTCCATGGCCTCTTCACGGGTACTCCGTTTTTTGTGTTTCGTGAGCTTGTAGACGCCGTCCCGAATTATCTCGGTGACTTGGTATGGGCCTTCCCAGTTCGTCCCGAGTTTACCGGCGCCTGGCTCTTTAGTGTTCGAATAGACCTTGCGCAACACTAAGTCTCCCACGTTAAACCTCCGAGGTCGGACTCTGGAGTTGTAGTAGCGGGAGGTTGCTTGCTGGTAGTTTTGCATTCGTATCAGCGCTCGGTCGCGTTGTTCCTCGATCATGTCTAGACGATCTCGGAGCATCTGTTCGTTGAGTTCCTCGTGTCTGGGACTCAAGGCCCGTCTGATAGTCGGAACTGATACCTCTGCGGGGACCACTGCCTCCATTCCGTATGCCAACGAAAACGGGGTCTCGCCAGTCGCGCTGTGAGGTGTGGTGCGGGAAGCCCATAGGACTCCCGGTAGTTCCTCAGACCATGCGGACTTTTTAGAGTCGAGTCTTTTCTTGAGGTTACTCAGCAGTGTCTTGTTCGCGGCTTCGGCCTGACCATTTCCCTGGGGATACCTTGGAGTTGAGGTGGTTAGGCGTATCTTCCAGGTTTTACAGAAATTTCTGAAAGTTCTGGAGATGAATTGTGAGCCGTTATCTGTCACGATTTCGTAGGGGAGTCCGTGTCGGCAGACTATGTGTTCCCATATGAAGTGTCGTACTTCGATTTCTGTGGTTTGCTGATAGGCTTTAGCCTCTATCCACTTGGTGAAATAATCGGTTAGGACCAGCAAGTATTTTAGTTGCTTTGGTCCTGATGAAACGAGTGGCCCTACTATATCCATCGACCACCTCATAAAGGGGTAAGATGCAGAGATCGAGGATAGTTTTTCTGCGGGCTGATGGATGATTGGGGCAGGCCTCTGGCATTTATCGCACTGCCTTGTGTAGTTCTCGCAATCGGCGATCATGGCCGGCCAGAAAAATCCTTGTCTTTTGATGCGGATGGCTAGGGCTCGTCCTCCAGAATGGTTCCCGCAGGTGCCTTCATGAGTGTTTCCCATCACGGCGAGAGCTTCCTGAGCATGCACGCATCGTAAGTAAGGTTCCGCGGTACTTCGTTTGAACAGATGGTCGTTGATTACGCAGTATCGGGCGCTTCACGCCTTCAGTTTTCTGGCTTGCCACTTGTCGTCGGGGACCAGGCCGAGTCGGATGTAGTCCAGGACCGGCTCCCGCCAATCTGGCCTGTTCAAGAACTCCGCGTCTGGTTCTTTGGCCTCTGGTTCCGATTCTTCCTCGGTCGGAGGCTCTGGAATTTGTCGACCGCTACGAAGCCCGATGTCGTAAACTTCGGAGCACGCCAGCACTATTTCGGAGGGCACTCCGGAATCTGATGCCCCGGACGGGGGTTCGGTCTGACCCATCTGAGACGGCGCGAGTATATTTGCAGCCTGTGCTTTTAGTGCCACGTCGATACTTGGCTTATCTATCCCTTCTACGGGTATTATTCTTTTGACCTTGGGGTCGGACGTCGAGGCTAAAGCTGCCAGGGCGTCGGCGGAGGAGTTTTACCCCCGAGGTATCCTCTCGAGTGTGAAATCTTTTAACTGATCTGCTAACTCGTGGGCTACCTTGACGTACGCTTCCATGCGTTCATCCTTAGTTTCGTACTCGCCGTGATACTGGCTCGTAACCAACTGTGAATCACTAAAGGCGTGTACTTCTTGTGCTCCGACTCCGATTGCGAGTCGGAGTCCAGCTATGAGGGCTTCATACTCGGCCTTATTGTTGGATGCACTGAAGCCAAGTCTGAATGATTGCTCGATTACCTCTCCTGTGGGGGTTGTGAGTTTGATTCCTACCCCGGAGCCGTGTTTGGATGAGGCTCCGTCTACGTGGAGGGTCCAATGATCGTCTTGATTTTCCTGCTCCGGAGTTGTGGGCGGGAGCTCGATAATGAAGTCTGCTAGGACCTGGGCTTTAGCGCTCGTTCTGGTCCGGTACTCGATATCGTACTCGCTTAATTCGATTGCCCACTTGGCTAGCCTGCCGGATTGGCTCGGACTATGGAGTATAGTTCGTATGGGCTGCGACGTCATCACTACTATGGCGTGTGACTGAAAGTACGGCCTAAGCTTTCTTGCCGCCATCACTACCGCGAGTGCGAGCTTCTCCATTGCTGGGTACCTCGTCTCCGCGTCTATGAGCGTTTTGCTCACGTAGTATATGGGCTTTTGCTCGTTTTGTTCCCCGCGGACCAGGACTGCACTGACGGCGGCTGGCGAGGTTGCGATGTAAAGATACAATGGCTCGCCCTCCACCGGTTTGGCTAGTATTGGAGGTTCGCTGAGGTATTTCTTGAACTCGTTTAGGGCGTTTTCACAGTTCTCGTCCCATCGGAACTTCCGGTTTCCTTTGAGGAGGTTGAAAAATGGTAGGCATTTATCCGTAGACCGAGAGATGAAGCGGTTCAGAGCTGCTATCCGTCCTGTCAGTCTTTGCACTTCCCTTGTGTTTCTTGGGGAAGGCATCTCTAGGAAGGTTGCTATTTGTTTCGGGTTTGCTTTGATCCCTCGCTCTGTTACGAGGTACCCGAGGAATTCTCCCGAAGGTACTCCGAAAGAACACTTGGCGGGGTTAAGTTTCATCCCGTATTTGTTTAGGATCTTGAAACATTCCCGGAGCTGTTCTATGTGATCACTTTCTTTGGAAGATTTTACCAGCATATCGTCAATGTAGACTTCCATTGATTTTCCGAGCTGATTGGCGAACATTTTATTCACCAATCTCTGGTAGGTAGCTCCGGCGTTCTTCAGCCCGAAAGGCATCACCTTGTAGCAGTAAGTTCCGCGATCGGTTATGAAGGCCGTTTTTTCTTGATCCTCTGGGTTCATGAGGATTTGGTTGTATCCGGAGAATGCGTCCATGAAGGACAGTAGTTCGTGTCCGGCGGTGGCTTCCACCAGACGGTCTATGTGCGGTAGTGGAAAGCTATCCTTCGGGCATGCCTTATTCAGGTCTGTGAAGTCTATGCAGACTCTCCACTTCCCGTTTTTCTTTTTGACGACGATCGGGTTGGCTAACCAGTCGGGGTATTTCACCTCCCTTATTGACCCAACTTTCAGCAGTCTATCGACTTCGTCGTTAACAGCTTTGGCTCGGTCCGGGCCGAGCTTACGGTGTTTTTGTTTCACAGGTTTGAAAGTCGGATCTACGTTCAGTTCGTGTGAGGTGACGTCGATATCGATCCCTTTCATGTCCTTTGTGGACCATGCAAACGTGTCTACATTTTCTTTGAGGAAGTTGACGAGCTCTTCCTTGGTGGCTTTCAAGAGTTCCGATCCGATGTTCACACACCTTTCCGGGTTTTTGTCGTCAATGCAGACGGAGACCACCAGATCTTTTCGCGGCCCTTGGACTGTTGGGTCGTTGTTTCATTTCGCAGTCCGGGAAGCGAGCTCTTCCTCTTTTTGTAATTGCTATACGTTCAAGGTTTCTAGCTGTTTGAAGAAAGTTAGGTAACACGACCTTGCGGCCTTTTGGTCGCCGTAAATTGTCTTTATCCCCGCAGGGGTTGGGAACTTCACGCATTGGTGGTAGGTGGAAGGCACTGCCTTCATGGTATAGATCCACGGTCTCCCTAATATCGCGTTGTACGGGGCTGGTTTGTTTACTACCACAAACTCCAAGATTTCCTGTTGCCCCCCGGCGATGGACGGGAGCTTTATAGTTCCCATCGAGTAAGTTGTTTCGCCGTCGAATCCGGTCAAGGGGGTTTTCCCTCCGGTCAACATCGAATCTTTGAAGCCCATTTTTCTGAATGCGTCGTAGAACAGGAGATTTACAGAGCTTCCGGTATCAATCATGACCCTCGACAGTTCAAACCCGGCTACGTCGAGTCGGATTACCAGGGCGTCATCGTGCGGTTTGTCGAGTCTGAAGGTTTCGCTTTCAGAGAATGTTATGTGGGTGTCCGGCCCTTCGATCGGGACCATTTCCCTCACCTCGCTCGCAACTCGTCTCTGGTGAGCTTTGATCGAGTTAACTGAATCCCGGCAAAACCTTGAGCCTCCGGATATAAAGTTTATCGTTTTGGGGAGGCTCGAACTGCACAGTCCGAGCTTAGGCAAGCACTGGCCGGCTGGTTTTTTAGGAGCCGGGGGTGGTGTGATGACTGATTTCATCGACCCCCCGCATCGAGCTAAGCTGAAAATTGCATCTATGCGTTTTCGAGAGGGGACTGGGGAATCTGATCCCTCCTTTTCCGGAGTCCTCTCGCGCTTAGATTGCGAATTCTTTTTGTTTTTCGACTTGCTTTTTCCTTTATCTTTCTTTTCGGGCTCTTTCTCCTCCGGTTCCGGAGTCTCGCTGCTGTTGTTTTTGGTTGCCAGCAGGCGATCTTTGGACCGGCACTCTTCGGAGGAGTGCCCTTGCTTGTCATGGTATTTGCAATACTTGTTTGCATCGTAGGGCTTGTGCCATTGAGGCTTGCCATCCACCGTTAGGCAGTGTTGTCCTTTGCCAGAGGATTCCTTCTTGCTGGTTTTCTTCTGGCTTGATTCTTCTTTTGCCGCAGCTACGGTTTCTTCGTACTTCGCGTAATAAGTAGCTTTGTGCAGCGCGTCGTCCAAGGATGTGCATGGTCGGACTGCGAGCTCCTTTCTGAACTCCGACGTGTACAGGAGTCCGTTCTCCAGAGCTGCGATTGCTATGGTCTCGTTTGGGTCGGCTATACGCGACTTGACTTCTCTGAACCTAGCGATGTAGGCTCTGAGAGTTTCGTCTGATCCCTGCTTCAGAGCCCAGAGGTCGGCTTCCGAATTTTTCTCCTCGATGAAGATCGAATATTGCTTTAGGAAAATCGATACGAGCTGTGTGAAGTTATCGATCGAGTTTCCTTCTAGACTGGCGAACCATTCTAGTGCGGTACCGGTGAGATTTTCGGCAAAAAGTCTGCAGTACCCTGCTTCTTTCTCTTCATCGGTGAGGTGCGCTCGGGAGACCGCGAGCCTGAAGGCCCTGATGTGTGCCTTTGGGTCCGTAGTTCCCGCGTATTCTGGGATTTTGATCTTCCCAATGTTCTGGATCCTCGCGCTGGCGATTCTGTCCGTGAATGGGGTTCGACGAGTCTCCTCGATTACCTGATCGATGTCTGGAGCCGCGCTCGTTGCCGAGTGGACCGCAGCTTGCAGACGCTGGAGCCTGGCATATATGCCCTCGTCATTTATATCAGTTCGTTGGTCGAACATGGGGAGCTGCGTGCTCCGCGGACGTGTGCTATTTGGTCCTCTAGTTCCGGCCTGCTGGGCTATCTCGCTCGGGGGAGGCCGAGCGGTGTTAGTCCCTGGCTCTGTCACTGGAGGACGCGTGCTGGAGGCGAAGGCTGATGCCCCTAACGCCCGGTGCCTGTTTGTTTCGTAGCTCGAAGGCATGGGTGGGGGCGTTGGTAGCTGTCTCCCATCAGGGGCCATAATCCCCGTCGAGGTCGAGGCGACGGTGTTTGAGTTGGGAAGCGTATTTCCCGAGATCGGGCTAAACACCGGATGGCCGCTGTTTCCTGTCGCGACAGTCTGTCTCTGGGTCTCGGGAGTTACATACTCCTCCTCGAAGTCCAGACGCATGCGAGGTAATGGACTTCTCGTGGAGATGTCTGCCGTAGCCCCTGCGACGGGCCGTGGCCTGTTTCCGAGGTTCAGCAGACTCCTGTCATGCATGTCTAGTCGGGCTAATACAGTCCGTTGTGTGACTTCTTGATCGTGTGATCTGTCGATTAGGACTGCTAGCATTTTACGGAGCTCCGCCATGCCATCGGTGACGGATCTCGTCAGGCTTGGCGAATCGGGGCGAGCCTGCTGAACAACCCGAGGGATTTGCACGTCCCCTTGGGTGCGATCCTCGGATCGTGTCCAGGTTCGAGAGTTTGCTCTCTCGGTTGTCTGTGAGGTTGAGCCCGGAGGCGCAACTCCTACTGGCTGGGGTGCAGGAACGCGGTTTACTGCTCCGGATCCTGCTTGAGTCAGTACGGACTCTGATCCGGTATTCCCGGTTTGAACGTTTACCTTCGTCTGGTCAAGATCTTGTGATCTCGGTGATCCGACCGGAGGCGTTGCGTTGGGATCCATCTCCACGCTAGTAGGCTGTTGATCGAGTTCGTGTGTAAAGAATATCTATGAATCTCCCCCACAGTCGGCGCCAAAATGTGGATCCTAAAACCCACACTCAGTTTTTAGAGTATTTAGATGAGCTGATTTGCAAAGTAGATGGGCTAGATTCTTGGTCAAGCACAATCAAGGAGCTAAACAATGATGAAGAATGGATTTATATTGATTCGGAAGAATGAACAACAAGAATTCAAGCTATAGAGCGATTACAAAGTCTTGGTGCTAGGTTAGAATACTAATGAATGATCGGATCCCTTTTCCAGTCGCCGAGCCTCTCCTTTATAGTCCTTAGCTTCGTAACCATCTTCCTCGATCTTCGGAGCTGACTTCAACGACTTGCTATTTTTGTATTTGCTACAATGATGATATTAATGTTTTGTGGAATCGGAGAAGCAAGACATATGAAAGACTCATCATCACTTGCTGTGATCGAACCTGAAGAACACAAGAAAGCCTCATCACCTGATGTGAACGAACCTGAAGAACATAAGAAAGCCTCATCACCTGATGTGAACGAACCTGATGAAGAACATATGAACGACTCATCACCTGATGTGGACGAAGGTGAAGAACATAAGAGAGGCTCATATGGTGTGATCGAAGGTTTGAATTATGGAGCTATGAGAAAAAATAGAGTTCCAGGATGCAGTTTCCGTAACCCAAAGGGATGTTTCAAAATTCCAGCTAACTACTACAGTCGTGGTTGTGAGTATTCTACCAGATGTCATCATGCTACTGGTTAATTCTACTTTCGTTTTTCAAAATTAAATCATTGTTCTTTTAAATATTAATTAAGTAATGTGTTTTGTTTTATATCGTAATATATTGTGTACTCATATGCAATATGTGGTATTTGAGTTTTGTATATAGAAAATTTGGTGAATATATATCTTGTTGGTCATCATATAATAAACTCGACAACAGCGTTTGTGTAGACGAAGAATTTATTTTTCTTTACAGAATTAAAGTTCGTGATTTTAATAAAATGTTATTGACCAAACTCCATGAATATGCACTCCACCCTGGCCTTATGTAACAACACAACTTTGCTAACCAATCCTTGTCTGATCACTATAAAATTCGAAAGATCTTTATTATTTAAATCAGAAATTTTCTCTTTTTGACAGGTCATCAAAATCTGATGTGTTATATTATCTTCACAAATTTTTACTTTTTTTTTAAAAAAAATTTGTTTTACGCGAAAATATATCATAACCAAATCGTGAGAACAATAAATTAGCAGTATGGAGTTTTCTCTCTTTTTTGATTTGCTCTCACTTTTCTCTACCTAAACCAGTCTCTTCTCTGTTTCGTTTCCGGCCGTCGGTCGATATTCTGCCGCCGATGATCGGGTTACTTTTGTTTCCATTTTTGTTTTTTTGTCTGTAATCACTCCCGATGATGTGCCGGGTTCCATCTTTTCCGGTCTTATGCCGGATGTGTGCTTCGGCTGGATCTGTTTCTTTTTGGATTCATGCCGCTGGATAATCGTTTGTTCGCCTTATGCTGTTGGTCTCTTCTTTCTTTTTCAGGCGATAGGTTGGTGACTCCGGCTTCCTATGCTCTTCATGTTTCCTTGATTTTCTCTTCAGGAGAGTAATATCTCCGCCGACATGTCGGTAATCAGGCGAATCCGCGATGGATTCAGATGAAGCTTCTTCTTGTGGGCGATCTTCAAGTTTTTGGAGCACCATCTCGAGTTGAATTGGGGCTTCCCTGCAACTCTTTCTCGACGGCAGCAATGGTAAATCGGGTTGATTTCACCTTCGGTTGATGGCTGAAGAAGGAAGAACCGTGACGAAGACTGGGCTTTCACGGCGGCGCTGCGACAAATGCTTTTCCGGCAACATTCTATACCATGCGTTGTAACACGTGGCTCACATGTGGCATTCATGCCTTTGTTCTTATCTTTTGTAGGATTTTAGGATTTGAGCCTTAAATGCAATGGTTTTTTATTCTCACGAATGTAGCCCATTGGGCTTCTATCAATGAAATACTTTTGACAAAAAAACTGAAAAACTGTTTTTCCATCTACCAATCTCTCTTCTCAAGGTAAGTTCTTGCTTTCTTCTTCAATTATTCAACTCCTACGATTCAATCAATCCAATGATCTCACCTTTTTCACTCATTCCAATCCATCCAAGATCTCACCTAGATTCAATTAGTATCATTTTGCTTATGGGTTTTTGTGATTTTGGGATCTAAGGCCTGTGGGATTAGTCGATTCCCGTCTTTTAATTTAGGTTTCTCGATTTCCTTACTGTGGCAGAGATGATGGAGAGTATTCGATGTTGTCGTAAAGCTTCTCGCTTTCTTTTAACCTCGAGGAGATTCTGCGATGGTAGTCGCATAAATGGTGATGAAACCGTTAATGGTTGCCTGCTATTTATGAGACTTTGAAAATAACATGGGAAACATCGGAGATGGATTGTGGGTTCGTCGAGGAACATGAAAAAAACTGCGGTGCGTGATAAAACTTAGTCTTGTTTAGTATCCTATTATTTAGGTAGTTCAGTTATTTGTTTTCGTCAAATGCGGTCACTATGTTAGACCACGTTTGACACTTTCTAGGAGTAGTTGCTTCTCCCTTATTTCACGTTTGTATTTGCTTTCTGTAAAGGCTTTATAAGCCATTGTCTCTTTCTAATGAATTAAGTCAGTTTCCAGATTTGTTCTCTAAGTTCTAACAATCTGGTATCAGAGATTACTTCAAATTTAGAGAGAAGAGAGAAAGTGAGAAAGAATGGGATCGGAGGGAAATGGTGGTTTCTCTCAACCTGCTATTCCCAAATATGATGGTGATTATGATCATTGGAGTATGATCATTGGAGTATGATCATGGAAATCTGCTGAAGTCTAAGGAATACTGGACGGTTGAGGAATCTAGGTACGTCCAGCTGAGTGCCGGTGAAGAGATGACTGCAGCACAGAAGAAAAAATTTGAAGAATTGAAACTCAAGGACTTGAAGGCTAAAAACTACCTGTTTCAATCCTTGGATCGAACGATCTTGAAGACCATAATTCAGAAGGACACATCTAAGCAGCTATGGGATTCAATGAAGATGAAATGCCAAAGTAACGCTCGAGTACAGAGGGCACAACTTAATCGCCTTCTCAGGGATTTCGAGGTTTTGGCAATGAAGCAGGGAGAATCTGTTGATGGTTACTTCAGTTGAGTAATGGTGATTGCGAATGATATGAGAAACTTGGGAGAGGACATGCCAGGCGTTAAGATTGTTGAGAAAATCTTAAGGACCCTTACTGATAAGTGGAACTACATAGTCTGTTCCATTGAAGAGTCGAAGGACATTGACAAACTCTCTGTTGATGCTTTGCAAAGCTCGCTTCTTGTACATGAACAAAAGTTCAAGAAGGACGGTGGAGAAGAGGAAGCACTTGCAGTATCAACTGATGAGTATCATGGAGGAAGAGGAAGATATGGTGCTTTCCGAGGAGGAAGAGGCAGAGGCAGAGGTCGCAACGGTTATAACAAGGCGACAGTCGAGTGCTACAATTGTCACAAACTTGGTCATTATCAGTATGAATGTCCAAGTCAGGGGAGACAAGCAAATTATGCAGAAATAGAAGAGATGGAGGAGATGTTACTCATGGCTTATCTTGAGGAGTCAGTAGAAGAAGAGGAAGAAACAGATGAGCTAGCACTTATGGCACACATTGATGAATCGCAGAAACAAAATCAGAGCGATGTGTGGTTTCTTGATTCAGGTTGCAGCAATCACATGTGTGGTGACTCTTCTTTGTTCAACGAGATAGAAGAAGGATTCAAGAGAACTGATAAATTGGGCAATCAGTCGCAAATGAAGGTAGTGGGCAAAGGAAGCAGACAGCTGTTGATTGGAGGAGTTAGTCATCTCGTACAAGATGTCTTCTCTGTACTAGATTTGAAGAATAATCTTCTTAGCATTGGACAGCTTCAGGAAAAGGGACTAGAGATATTGATAAAGTCCAACCAATGCAGAATCTATCATCCATCAAAGGGTCTTGAACATGACAGCAAACAGAATGTTTGTACTACTATTCACAAACATTCCATCAGCTTGGCAGTGATGTGTCTTCAAACAAACACTCATGACACATCAATGCTTTGGCATCAGAGGTATGGTCATCTCAGTTACACGGGTCTGAGAACACTAAAGAACAAGGAGATGGTGAGGGGACTACCAAACTTCGCTGAAACAGAACTTGCTTGCACATATTGCCTCAAAGGAAAACAACATCGAGAGGTCATCCCAAAGAAGTCAGCGTGAAGAGCCACAAAGAGATTAAAATTGATCCATGCTGATATCTGTGGTCCAATTTCTCCAATGTCAACTGGAGAAAAGAGGTATCTCATCTGTTTTATTGATGACTTCAGTAGAAAAGCGTGGGTGGACTTTCTGGTTTACAAAGCAAATGCTTTTGCCTCTTTTAAGCAATTTAAAAGCAGGACAGAGAAGGAATCTGGTTCACCTATTAAGTGTTTAAGGACAGGTCGTGGTGGAGAGTTCACTTCAAATGAATTCAATGAATTCTGCAGAGATAATGGAGTCAAGAGACAACTGACTACAGCCTATACACCGCAGCAAAATGGCGTCGCAGAGAGGAAAAACAGTACAGTAATGAACATGGTTAGAAGCATGTTGGTGGAGAAAAATGTTCCAAAGAATTTTTGGCCAGAAGCTGTTAATTGGGCCTTTTACATTCTGAACAGGTGTCCAACAAGTTCAGTGAAAGAAGTAACCCCTGAAGAAGCATGGAGTGGGATTAAACCATCTGTGGAACATCTAAGAGTGTTTGGTTGTATCGCACATGCTCACATTCCTGATGCTCAACGAGCCAAGCTGGAAGATAAGAGTCACGGATGTGTGCTGTTTGGGACGAGTACAAAATCAAAGGGATACAAGCTCTTTGATCCTGTAAGCAAGAAGATCACAGTGAGTAGAGATGTCATTTTTGAGGAAGCTGCACAAAGCGAGTGTTGGAGACAAGCAATG
Organism: Orychophragmus violaceus; assembly: GCA_030180135.1. Lineage (NCBI taxonomy): Eukaryota > Viridiplantae > Streptophyta > Magnoliopsida > Brassicales > Brassicaceae > Orychophragmus > Orychophragmus violaceus. The sequence continues at coordinate 79,576,422 of CM058236.1, read as the reverse complement.
GATTCAGAAATAATCTCAATTGAGAAGAATGGTACATGGGTCCTAACTGATTTACCCAAGGTAGCTAAGAGCATAGGAGTCAAATGGGTTTATAAGAAAAAACTGAATCCAGAAGTAGGCATTGACAAATATAAAGCTCGTCTTGTCGCAAAAGGTTATGCACATGAACATGGGATCAATTATGAAGAGGTGTATGCACCGGTAGCTTGTATGGACACAGTAAGGATGATCTTAGCTCTAGCAGCTCAAAAAGGATGGACTATCTATCAACTTGATGTGAAGTCTGCTTTCTTGCAAGAAGAGTTGACATAAGAAGTCTATGTAGAGCAACCAAAGGGATATGAACAGAAGAACGCAGAAAGCAAGGTATATAAACTCCACAAGGCATTATACGGACTTAAGCAGGCACCGCGAACCTGGTTTAGTAGGATTGATGCATATTTTCAGGGGATGGGATTTGAGAAAGATGCAAGCGAACAAACTCTGTTTACTAAGATGGATAATCGAGGTAACTATCTCATCATTTCTTTGTACGTTGATGATCTGATTTATACTGGAAATGATGAGGGAATGATGAGAGAGTTTAAGGAATCTATGATGAAAGACTTTGACATGTCTGACATGGGAAAGATGAGATACTTCCTTGGCATAGAAGTGGTACAGTTCGATGGAGGAATCTTTATCAGTCAAAAGAAGTATGTCAAGGAAGTTCTGAAGAAATTTGGAATGCAGGAAAGTAACTCTGTCATGAATCCGATCATTCCTGGTTTCAAAATCAACCGAGACGATGAAGGTGTTAAAGTCGATAGTTCATTCTTCATGCAATAGGTTGGTAGTATGATCTACTTAACGGCAACATGACCCAACGTAATGTATGCAGTCAGTCTTGTTAGCAGATATATGTCCAACCCCACAGAGCTTCATCTCACAGCAGCAAAGAGAATCCTCAGGTACTTACAAGGAACCATTAGATATGGGATTCTTTATCAAAATGCAGGAAACACAGAGCTCGTTGGCTTCACAGATAGTGATTATGCAGGGTGTGTGGAGGACATAAAGAGCACTTCTAGGTATGCATTCATTTTAAGTAAAGGTGCAGTAGCCTGGTCATCCCGGAAACAGCCCATTGTCACTCTGAGCACGACTGAGGCAGAGTTTGTAGCAGCGGCAGCAAGTGTGTGTCAACTGGTTTGGATGAAGAGAATATTGAAGAAAATCGGCCTTGAAGGAAACACAAGTCATGTGATCTTCTGTGACAATAGCTCAACCATAAAACTATCCAAGAATCCTGTGATGCATGGTAGGAGCAAACATATTGATGTCCGCTTTCACTTCCTCAGAAATCTGGTAAATGAAGGAGCTGTGCAACTGAAATTCTGCAGCACTCAAGATCAGACAGCCGACATATTCACAAAGCCCCTCAAGCTGGATAAGTTTCAAGAATTCAGAAGCAAGCTGGGAGTCTGTGATGAACCAAAGCTAAACTAGTACCTTGTCTAGTTTAGGGGAGGGAATGATAAGACTTAGTCTTGTTTAGTATCCTATTATTTAGGTAGGTCAGTTATCTGTTTTCATCAAATGCGGTCACTATGTTAGACCACGTTTGCTACTTTCTAGGAGTAGTTGCTTCTCCCTTATTTCACGTTTGTATTTGCTTCCTGTAAAGGCTTTATAAGCCATTGTCTCTTTCTAATGAATTAAGTCAGTTTCCAGATTTGTTCTCTAAGTTCTAACAGTGCGATCGTGAGAATATATCTGTTAGAATGAGTTTTTGGAGTGTGCTAGGTTCGGTGCACCTTACTTTACAGGTACAAACCTTTACGTTGCTTCCTTTACCAACTTACTAGTAAAAACCCAAAAGTTGTTACTTTATTTAATTATTTTTCCTTATAGGGGGAACTTGAGTCTGTCAGGATTGAGTATGCAAATGCGAGCTAGAATGTAATGTTGCTGATGAGCGTCCCCAATACCGGCTTCTGAAGTCATCAGTTTGGAAGATAAGGTAATAAGCTTTAAGATGAAAAAGTGTGGAATGATATTTTAAATTTAATTTTTGGATTTTTGAGTTGTAATATGTCTGTTTCCTCTACTTTCAAATGCTCATATTCATCTGTTAAGCGGTTAACCTTTTCTTGGAATCTGTATTAGGCTCTCAGACTCAGATCGAATGAGTTAAAGCTAGAGAGGGGACTGGAGAATGCACAAGCAGAAATGTCATCTTACAAGTATGCTCGTTACTGTATTGGTATTTACCTCTCTGTATCTTCACCTCTACTTCAAGTTTGGTCCAAAAACCACTAGGGATTCGATTTGTAACTTCCGGGATAATATAATTCTCATCTTAACTATCAATTTTTATAGGAAAAAAAATTACAGAGCTTAGAGAAAGGTCGCCAAGGCTTACAATCTACTATTAAAGCTCTTCTGGAAGGTATGCACACGTAAGTAGCACTGATATGTATACGGATATAAAAAAACGGGTACGCAAATGGGGACGAGAAACGGCAAAGTAAATTTTTTTTATGAATATGGGTACAGTAGGATATGTTAAGAAACATATATAAAAATATACCTATACACAGTGGCGGATCCAGAAGTATATTTTATCGGGGGCACAAATTGTAACTTCTTAAATTATATTATGGTGAAAAATATGCTAGAATTGAACTTATAACTTAGTTTTTGTATTAATAACATACTCTAACCAGAGTTTTAAGAGCAAGAACAATGGTGTTACTCTCAAAAGTTTCTTAATTTTTTTTTTTTTTTTCAAAAGTTAAAAAAAAAAATTGACCAATACCGGCTCGCCACGTCACGTGAACAGTGACGAGCCGGGTTCTTAGCTAAGGATTTGTAAGAAAGTTTGGGAGGGTGGGGTTCTTAATTCCGTCTTGGAATCCGCGCTAAGAACCCTTTAAGATCCCCCATCGGAGGTGGTCTAATTAAATATTGTTTTAGATAACAAAAAATAGTTAAATATTGATAATGCCTAATAATATTGAGTTAAATTTGTAATAACAAATAACAATTGTTATTCCTTTAGTGGCATAATTTAGTTGCACATAAAAATTTAATGAGATAAAATTTTATAGTATTATTTTAGGACAATGTGAATCAGAAAAGGTAATAATTGGTGGAAGGGGGGCACATACGAGACTTGACAAATATCTAACGGGGGCACTAATATGAATTTACCCAAAAATGAACAGAAAACGTTGATATTTCACATAACGTAATTAACAATTTAAAAAGTTACCGGAGGCACGTGCATCCGTTGCTTCTTGACTGGATCCGCCCCTGCCTATACATATCATTATAAAAAATTTACATTTAAATTTTAACATAACAAACTAGAAAATCATTTAATTTTATATGAGACACTAATTTTGAAACTTAACTATATAAACAAACGTCATAAAACTGTATTTTCTGTTTTTGATTATTTTTTCTCTTTCATTTTTCCGGAGAAGTTTCCGAGTTGTCCTCAAGTTTTCTCGTCTCCGAAACGTTTCTGGTACGGGGGGGGGGGACGGCATGCCTTCTGAAGTACCCGTGCATCACATGCACACTGGAATCTGTTCATCTGAAAAGTATTGTGATTCTACAAATTCTATACATCTTATATTCTTCATCTTCAGAGAAGTAAGTCCTACAGACTATGATGCAGAAAGCGTCCTAATGTGGAAAATCTACTGATCTTGGTAAAAGTTCTACTTGCAGAAAAATACAGAAAGTCTTGGTAATGGTCCATTTGAGACATTTTTTGGTTAACAAATGGGATTTCTTTCATCTTGTGGTTAAGCTATATAATCTTCTATTGTGATATTTAATCTTATTTTGTGAAAGGCTTTTTGTTATTACACTTGCATGTCAAACCTGAAGCTGGGTTGTCCCTTTTTGTGTACATTGACCCGTTGGATAGATTAACTTTACTTGGTGATCGAAAGCGCTTTTCACTTCTGTTGAATGAATTGGTAAAAATCAACAATTTAATATAGTGAGTAATGATACGTTTTGGTTTCTCTAGCAACAACCATGTTAGAGTCAAGATTAGCACTTTCCTAAAAAGGCCTATTCATGAGTTTAGGTCGGCCCAGAATGGAAAGTTGGTATTAAAGCCCAAGGCGGTAAAACTTAGGTTAAACCGAACTCGGGATAACCGACTTACATTAGGGTTTGGAAGGTGTCCAGCCCAAAAGCGCCGCGCGAGAAAGTCGGTAAAAGGCAATATTTCATATCAAGATAAGGAAGAGTTATTAGGAAAGATTCGTAATTATCTCTTAGTTTCCTTTTATTGATAAACCGACTTGTAACCCTATATAAGGGAACTCGATATTCATTCAATAGACACGTTTTTCTTAATATTTTTCGCTTAAGAGATTTTAGAGCAAACTCTTAACCTAATTTCTCTCCGGCGACTTTAGAACTCTCTTTTACCGGCTTCCATCTCGGAAACGCCGACTTTAAATCCTAATTTCCTAAATCTCACCGCGTTCTTTAATTCTTCTTTTAGAATCCCTAATTACAAACCCTAAAACTCTTTCTATCTTGGGATAGACCGAGTTGAGATCTTACAATTGGCGCCGACTGTGGGGACTTCTAAGAGAAATTTCTGAAACGAGATGTCGGGAAACGGTAACGAAACAGATTCGGAAAACCCTAAGGTTGACCTAAGCGACCATGAGGGAAGTGATTACAACCAGAGTGATCACGAAGACGATGCGGCCAAAGGCGGCAAGCAGCCGCGAAACACCGCCAAGACAAGCAAAGCTCGAGATGACGGCAAACACGCCCCGTCACTCAGCGAAACAGAGGCCCAAATCGAGCAAGACAAGGTTTTAGCCACTCTAATGGCCAAGATCGACTCGCAGAACGACCTGATCAAAACGTTCTCGGAGAAAATTGACCTTCTGCAAACAGAGCAAGCAAAGATCCTTTCAGGACAACAATCCAGAAAACCCAGGAGAGAGGTGCCGTCAAAGGTGAAAGACAAAGTCGCCAGACGACTGGTCTATAGCACATCTGAAGAAAGCCACCATGAACAGAGCCGGAGCAGCGAGTCCAGGAGCAACCCGCGTAAGGAAAGCAACAAGGATACTCGCGAGCATAGCTCACATCGAAAGGAGGGTTCTGAAAGACCCAAACGGAGCGAAAGTAGACATAACGACCGAAGTGACGAGAGGTATTCACCCAACAGGGAAGAACATACCAGTCATCAGACACGGGACGTGCACCACAGACGAAATTCGCGACGTGAGAATGGCTCGCACCGAGACAACCATCGCCGCGAGCGAGGTATGTCGTACGAGAAAACTCACGGAGCGTCTATTCGCGGAGCAAGTCGCAACCATGTCGAGAAACAACTGATTGAGCTCAAAGACACCCTAAAAGAATTAAAAGGGGAGGTCCATGGCGTGAAGGGATCCGCACCCGAGATAGACCGAATCATCGAGGAAACTCGTAGGACTCCCTTCACCTCGCGCATCACGAACACGTATATCAGGCAAAGAGAGAAGCTTAGGCTACCGATGTACGACGGCACCAAAGATCCAGCGACCCATCTCACAACGTTTAAAATCATGGCGGCAAAGGCGCGGTTCTCATCAAGTGAGGAGGGCGACATCGGCTTCTGCCAACTATTCACCGAAACCCTGGAAGGAGACGCGCTAAACTGGTTCTCCCGACTTCCATCCAAGTCAATCGACAGCTTCTCGGACCTCACATGGGCATTCGTAAGGCATCACTTTGCCTACATTCGTAAAGACACTTCGCTAAGCGCGTTGATGTCAATGACGCAAGAGAAGAAGGAAACCTTGAAAGATTTCGTAGAAAGGTTCAGAGCGGTGATGACACGAGCTGAGGCACCAGATAAGTTCACTATCGCAGCCCTGACAAACGCCGTCTGGCACGAATCGCCATTTTACCAAGATTTAGTCATCAACCCGCCACTAACTATCGAGGACGCACTTCATCGGGCAAACAAATTCGTGGAATTGGAGGAAAAGAAGGTCGCATTGGCAAAGAGATTCGGTTCTGGCAAACAGGCAGATAAGAAGGAGGAAAGAGAACCCATGCAACATTACGACGGTAAAAGCGCCAAAACAATGGTTGTGGACGGCGCCGACAAGTCCCGGTCATCAAAGCCGTGGAATAAAAGAGGGAAAGAGGCGAAGAAGGCGCAAGCAGCCTCCGCTACGGGGGACAAGTACTGTGAATACCATCAAGCTACGACGCACGACACGGCTGAATGTCGGAATCTCAGAAACGCACTCTACTCCCGACTTTCCAATGAAGAAATCAAGGCGGCCATCGAAAGGTTGAAGAAGGAAGAATCGGGACAGAAGGAAGACAAAGCCGACGAGCAGGCTCCCAAGCAAGATAAACCGCCACGGCGTATCAAAAGCATAGCTTTGAAACGTAACCGTGAAGAAGAAGAGGAGGACGACGAAGAAGAAACCCCCAAAACCATCCGAAGAATCAACATGATCATGGGTGGTCTAATCTCCGTAAATGACTCGGTCAGGTCAATCAAGGTCTATGAACGCCTAGCATTGGCCGCGCAAAAGGCGCCTCGACCAATCCTATCAGACGATCCGCCCGTCATCTTTACCGACCAGGACCTCTATGGAACTCACTACCCCCATAACGACCCGCTGGTGGTTGAGCTTCTGATCGGAAGTTCCCAAGTATCTCGAATACTGGTGGACACCGGGAGCTCGATAGACTTAATTTTCCTAGATACACTCAAGAAGATGGACATTAAGGAGGAGGATATCAAGCAGAAGGCCAAGCCGCTCACCGGGTTCACGAGTGAGACGACGTACACAATTGGAACGATCAAGTTGCCTGTCTTCGCAGGAGGAGTTAATAGATTGGTGAGGTTTCACGTCATTGACAAGCCGACCATCTATAACGTGATCCTTGGAACTCCATGGCTATATAGCATGAAGGCGGTATCCTCGACGTACCATCAATGTCTGAAATTCCCGACACTTAAAGGAATCCAGACAGTCAAAGGATGCCAGAGCGCAAGTCGGTCGTGTTTCGCAAGAGAACACAAGATCAGGGTGCCTTCCTGCATGATCAACACATAACACGGAAGAAAAGGACCGGAGAAAGAACTAATCCAGCAAGTCATCATTGACGAATCAGATGCAAGCAAGTGTGTGGGCATTGGCGCAGGATTACCGGACGACATCAAAGAGGAACTGATCACCTTCCTACAGCGAAACGTTACAACGTTTGCGTGGACAATGAAGGATATGAAGGGTATCAACCCAACCATTACAACTCACGAGTTGAATGTCGATCCGACTTACAAGCCAGTTAAGCAAAAGAGGCGAAAACTCGGCCCAGAAAGAGCTAAAGCAGTCAACGATGAAGTAGAGAAGCTACTCGAAGCCGGTTCAATCCAAGAAGTCAAATATCCTGACTGGCTGGCCAATCCAGTGGTCGTGAAGAGGAAAAACGGGAAGTGGAGAGTGTGTGTCGACTTCACGGACCTCAACAAAGCTTGCCCCAAGGATAGTTTCCCGCTGCCGCACATCGACCGACTTGTTGAGGCGACGGCCGGGAACGAACTGCTATCGTTCATGGATGCGTTCTCAGGGTATAACCAAATCCTCATGAACCCAGACGACAGAGAAAAGACGGCCTTCATCACTGAACGAGGCACGTATTGCTACAAAGTCATGCCTTTCGGCCTCAAAAACGCTGGCGCCACCTACCAGCGGCTGGTAAACCGGATGTTTGCAGGGCAACTTGGTGCAACGATGGAAGTTTATATCGACGACATGCTAGTCAAGTCTCTGATTGCCTCTCAGCATGTCGGTCATCTAAAGGAATGTTTCAACATCCTTAACCGATACGGCATGAAACTTAATCCAACTAAGTTTACATTTGGGGTGACATCGGGAGAGTTCCTAGGATACGTGGTAACTCAGAGGGGAATAGAAGCTAATCCAAAGCAGATCACAGCCATAATCGACTTACCATCTCCCAAGAACACTCGAGAGGTACAACGCCTCACTGGCCGCATAGCCGCCTTGAACAGGTTTATATCCCGGTCAACGGATAAATGTCTGCCTTTTTACGAGCTCCTGCGAGGGAACAAAAGATTCGTGTGGGACGAGAAGTGTCAAGAAGCCTTCATCCAACTCAAGGACTACTTGTCGAACCCGCCGATACTGTCTAAACCCGAGAATGGTGAGACATTACTGCTTTATATTGCCATTTCAACAACAGCAGTGAGTGGCGTGCTAGTTCGGGAAGATCGAGGAGAACAGAAGCCGATCTTCTACGTCAGCAAAACAATGAACGGAGCCGAAACCAGGTATCCAGCAATGGAAAAACTGGCTTTCGCAGTCGTCATCTCGGCACGGAAGCTGCGACCTTATTTTCAGTCACATCCGATTGCTGTATTAAGCAGTCAACCTCTTCGAACGATACTTCATAGCCCGGGACAGTCTGGTCGTCTAGCCAAGTGGGCAATAGAGTTAAGTGAGTACGACATCGAGTACAGGAACATGACAACCGCCAAATCGCAGGTAATAGCTGATTTCCTTGTCGAATTATCACCTGAATTGGATGTCGGTAACGAGACAGAAGACAACAATTGGAAACTATTCGTTGACGGGGCTTCATCTAAAAAAGGAGCCGGGATAGGGATACGTCTCATATCACCAACCGGCGAGATATTAGAGCAGTCATTCAAACTAGGTTTCACGGCTTCTAACAACACAGCCGAGTACGAAGCTTTGTTAGCCGGTCTCAGACTAGCCAGGGAAATCGGAGTACGACATCTCTTGGCCCACTGTGATTCCATGCTTGTAGCCAACCAGATCAACAGCGACTACGAAGCTAAAAACGAACGAATGGAGGCTTATCGAAAGACGGCGTTGGAACTCACCAGTTCCTTCGAATTCTTCGACATTGTCCAGATACCAAGAAAGGAGAATGCCCCGGCAGATGCACTTGCGTCGCTGGCATCTAATCCCAATCTCTGTCGACGGATCCCGGTAGAAACGATCCACGAGCCAAGCATCCCGCCCCCTGAAAGCAATCAGGAAGAAACTGAAGAAATGATCCTGAGTGATAAGGACGACATGTGCTACAATATTCAAGCAAAGGGCATAGACCTCATCGCTGTCCTAACCGGCGACAACAAAGACTGGCGACTTCCGATAAGAGCATACCTGACGGAAGGGAAGCTCCCAGAAGATAAATGGGAAGCACGACGACTTAAAGTCAAAAGCGCGTGATACACTATACATGAAGGTATCCTCTACAAGTATTCTGCTAACAAGATCCTCCTCAGATGCATAAATGGAGACGAAGTAAGTCGGGTTCTCGAAGAAACACACTCTGGAGCATGCGGAAACCACTCCGGAGGCAGATCTCTCGCCCTCAAAATCAAGTTGAATGGTCACTATTGGCCGACTATGATAACCGACTGCGAGACCTATTCTAACAAGTGTGAAAAGTGTCAGCGACATGCGCCATTCATACATCGACCTACAGAACTACTCACAACGTCAACTGCGGCTTACCCATTCATGAGATGGGCAATGGACATCGTTGGACCATTACCGTTATCCAATCAAAGACGTTTTTTGCTCATTATGACCGACTACTTCACAAAGTGGGTAGAGGCCAAGGCTTACGTCGCCATCCACGATGTCCAGGTTCAAAATTTCGTCTGGAAATATATAATATGTCGTTTTGGGCTACCTTATGAGATCGTCACATATAACGGATCACAATTCATCTCGAAAGTATTCGAAGGATTCTGCAAGAAGTGGGATATACGCCTTAGCAAGTCGACACCAAGGTATCCTCAGGGGAATGGCCAAGCCGAAGCTACAAATAAAACCATCATTGCCGGCATCAAAAAACGCCTTGAAAGCAAAAAAGGAGTTTGGACAGATGAGTTAGACGGAGTTCTCTGGTCGCATAGAACGACACCCCGCAGTGCAACAGGAGCCACCCCATTTTCCTTAGCCTTTGGCGTGGAAGCAATGGTACCGGCAGAAGCTAACATTTACACTCTCCGCCGCTCTCTCATGCCGCACCATACTGAAATCAATGAAAAGATGCTAATCCAGGCTCTCGACACCTTAGAGGAAGAACGGGATCGAGCCCTACTCAGGATTCAGAACTACCAACAGCTCGCAGCTCGGTACTACAACCAGAAAGTCAAGGAACGCCACTTTCAAGTCGGTGACTTCGTCCTCCGCAAAGTTTACGAAAACACCAAGGAGCGAAGAGCAGGGAAACTCGGGGCGAAATGGGAAGGACCCTACAAAGTCATAAAAGTCGTCAAACCAGGAGTCTACGAGCTTGAGTCAATGAAAGGCAAGGCTTTACCTCGATCCTGGAACTCGGCAAGCCTGAAGGAGTACCACTAAGACGGCAAGTCAAAAAAAAAAAAAAAAAAAAAAAAAAAGATTATGTACTATGAACTACGAGTGACTTGATTCTTCCTCGGAAGATACGTAGGCAGCCTTTACCGGCACAGTCACAAATCTAATAAAATCTTTATTTTTCAGATAAATTACCATCTTGAAAGTCAAGCAGAAAATCAGGTAAATCCTTTCTCCGACTTTCAAATATTTGATGATACTAACAAAGCCGAGTATCAACTCACAAAAAGCCGAGTATCAACTCGCAAAAAGCCGAGTATCAACTCGCAAAAAGCCGAGTATCAACTCGCAAAAAGCCGAGTATCAACTCGCGAAAAGACGAGCAAACGACTCGCATCATTAGCATCATGCCTCCTGGCCAGGGGCGCGATCTTCCTTGCGCACGAGGTGCACATCGTGGTAAGGAAAAGCCGAGATCCGTCTCGCACATTCTTCGCGGTGGGTGATAAATAAGTCGGGCCACGAGCACCGCGCAGTCACTCGCCCCTAGAATAAAGCCGAGATCCGTCTCGCACATTTTTTACGGTGGGTGATAAATAAGTCGGGCCACGAGCACCGCGCAGTCACCCGCCCTTAGAATAAAGCCGAGATGCATACACCTCGCAAACCGCCTTATGGCAAAAATAACTTAAAAGTCGCCATTTGTTTAAAGATTGTCAAAGAACAAATTTAATACTATGGCACGGCTTGATGAAAGTTGTTACTTGTTTAAAAATTCTAAAGAAAAAAACAGGTAAAAACCAACTTCATTCATCAAAGAGGAAAGAAGAAAACAATAAAGGATCATCCGATAGGCATATAACCTTCCTCATAAACAAGAGGAATAAAAGTCTTACAAAAAATAAATAACAATAAAGATACACCGATACATGAAAAATACAAAGAGGATTATCAGACTTCCAACGACTTTTCCTTCTCGACAGACTCCTCTTGACGCCCAGAGACACTGGCCAAAGTCGCTATTTCCGAGCTAACAGATTGAACAAGATCTGCAGGAACAGCCTCTGGGATAACCCCGTGATTCGTTCCAAACTCATCAACAGTACGCGGGACGGGAGGAGGAGAATCATTGAGAAGATTGAGAAGAGGATGGTGGATAGGAGAAAGAACAAACGTAAGTTCTTCCTTGGTCACGACCTCTGTCTCATCGATCTTGGCATTCACCGCGACTTCGTCAGCGGAAACTTGATCCAGGAGAGTCTGGGGAAATGATATGCCTTCGCCGCTAAGTTTATTCAGGCAGTTCTTTAAACCAGAAACCTGAGCTTGCTCAACCTGCAGGGCAACGGCAACATTCTGATCCTTCACATACCGTTGAAAGAGATCGAAATGAGTTTGTGCCTTCGCCCTAACAGCGGCCTCGACCCTGTCCCTTTCCTTCCGAATCATGTCGGAGTAAAATTTTTGCTGGTGTTCCATTTTCTTTTGCAACTTGAGAAAGTCGACTTTCGACTTCTCTTTAGCGAGGCTCAACTCCTTTTCGACACCACGCAACTTATCCGCAAGTGCCACGTTATTCGCCGACAGAACCTTTTGTTCTTCCTTAGCTTTCTTGAGAAGCTCATCCCGCTTACTTACCGCGTCGGCCATCTTTTTGGCGCTCCAAGAACTCTCGAGAGCAACACGGTTTGACGCCGCAATCATCTGAAAACAAAACAAGGATTTCTTATCAGCAAAAAGAAAGAACCAACAAATGACGTCCAAACAAAAAGGACTTACTGTTGCTTCGGCATGCTTCAGCCGAAGAATGGCGTCTGAATGTGGAAGCTCTCGCAGAACCGGCCAATCTCTCTCGTTTCCACGGACACAAGTCAACATGTCGAAACACGCCCGCGGGTTGTCAATTAGCGGGACCTCGCTCTCATACTGGTATGCAAAGTTATGGATCGAAGGTCGGGAATCTCCTTCCTTTATAGGGGCTCGAGGACGGACATGAACAATCTCCTTGCTAGAAACGAAGGGTTTTGTGTTACCATAAGCATCGACGACATCTCCGGTTTCCTGATAAAAACGTTTCCACGGGTCCAGGCTTTTCTCAGTCTCATCGGTAGCCGTCGCATCAGGGATAACAGATTTATCGGTTGTAGTAGCCTTCTTTGTCGACTTTCCCTGGTCGGCTCTACCTTCCGCAGGTCGCTTCCTGGATGGAACCTTTGGAGGAATTTTGGAAGATGGGACCGTCGCCTCCGGTTGGATAGTCGCCGCGACCTGAGAAACGATCGACTTATCTCCCGCATCCGCCAGATGACTTCCGCCTTGAGACGATGCAGATACGTTTTTCTCCTTTACCGGTTTGGCAGGGGATGAAGATTTAGACGAGATTTTCTTCGAATAATCGACTGATTCAATTCTTTTCACCTTGCCCATCCTCCTTGGTTTCACAAGCTGTTCCGGTGTAACCTTCGTCTTGGTATTCCACTTCACTAAAGAAACAAAGAAAAGAGAAGAGGAATCAGTAAACTGACTCCAATAGTATCAAATATCGACATAAGAGTACCTTTGGAAATTCGAGGGAGAGACTTGCCGATCCGATCTCGAGAGAAATCTGACCACTTACGGAGACCGAGGGATTGGATCTTTTGGAGAATCTGGAAGAAGTGATCAGGAAAAGGCTTGAGAAATGGATGATGCACTGCAAAAACAAAACGGAATTGAGTAAATCATCCACGTTTATATCGGCAAGATCAGAACGATATCTACCAAATTTTGTATTCCATGACGATCGGATAAGGTCTCTAAGATCGTCAGGAACAACCAAGGGAGACATCTCGACATAAAAGTAATGTCGCTGCCAGTTGTTGATTTTGCTAGGCGCGTCTGTCACCACTCGATGGCCACTCTTCATCTTGACTGCAAAGCAACCAGGACTGGTCTTCGACATCCGATTGATTGAGGTCGCTTCTTCAAAGAAACCAACGGTGATTGTCACGTCGATCTCGGCACCAATCACAAGGAGGCCAACCATATGGCGAACCGCGACAGCAGATAACTGAGAAATGGCAATTTCCCGGCGATGGCAGTAAGATATCAGCAGGTCGGGAAGCGGGAACCAACAGCGGCTTCCCCCAGTATCGGTGTTAATAAAATACGACTCGTACAAGGTCAGATAGCCCGGCGGAGGATTCCAAGGACGGTCAAGCTTACCGGGAACAATAAAGCTGATTCTCGGATCTGCTCCACATCCCTGGAGCGTAGAGGTTATCGACTTCTCATCCGACCGAGTTTCGAAGACATTATCAAACATCTGAGGAAAATAAGTATCGGTGCCGGCGTCACCATCATCAGAATCAATCCCCTCTATATCTACATCTTCGTCAGAACCTTCGGGATCCGAATCCCGAAGCTGCGAAATAAGAGGCTCACCCTGACCAGAGCCCTCTGCATCACCCGACTGAAGCGAAAGCTCTCGACGATAAATAAATTCTTCAGCTGCGCGATAGCCGGGATGACCTCTCAAATCAGAGGACGTGGTAGCGGATGACGAACTGGACGAAGTATTGTGACGACTTGAAGAACCAGAAGACACGAGAACGACTTCCTTATCTTTACTTCCCGAGCAACGGATCAACGACATAATTGATGAAGAACAAACGAAGAACACTAAACAACGAACGAGGTTTGATCTAAACAACCTAGAAACCTAAGGAGGAGCGACGGCGGAAAGGCAACCGGAAAATAAATACGGTAGAGAGAAGAAATTACCTTTCGAAACTCTTCACTCGGGCAGAATGAAGAAAATGAGAAGTGAGAAGGGGCTATTTATGGTGAAAATGACGGCGCAGGACTCGAGGTAATAATTACCTAGGTGACGCTTCGAGTTTCGCACCTATCCGACCAATTGAACCGAGAATCAATTCCGGTTTCATCTGATCTTCTCCGGTTTAGATCAAGTTATCAGATTTAGCAAAGTTCAATAAGAGATGGGCCTGAGTAGAAGCGAAGCCCGACCAATGAAGGAAATGGGCCTATAAACTCATAATCATAAACCATAAGTTAACTCCTCGTACTGACGACTTGAGTACAAGCCGCCACACTGGGGGGGGGGGGGCTTATTGTTAGAGTCAAGATTAGCACTTTCCTAAAAGGCCTATTCATGAGTTTAGGTCGGCCCAGAATGGAAAGTCGGTATTAAAGCCCAAGGCGGTAAAACTTAGGTTAAACCGAACTCGGGATAACCGACTTACATTAGGGTTTGGAAGGTGTCCAGCCCAAAAGCGCCGCGCGAGAAAGTCGGTAAAAGGCAATATTCCATATCAAGATAAGGAAGAGTTATTAGGAAAGATTCGTAATTATCTCTTAGTTTCTTTTTATTGATAAACCGACTTGTAACCCTATATAAGGGAACTCGATATTCATTCAATAGACACGCTTTTCTTAATATTTTTCGCTTAAGAGATTTTAGAGCAAACTCTTAACCTAATTTCTCTCCGGCGACTTTAGAACTCTCTTTTACCGGCTTCCATCTCGGAAACGCCGACTTTAAATCCTAATTTCCTAAATCTCACCGCGTTCTTTAATTCTTCTTTTAGAATCCCTAATTACAAACCCTAAAACTCTTTCTATCTTGGGATAGACCGAGTTGAGATCTTACAAACCACGTTTTCTCAGCTAGGCATTATACCAAGTCATAACATGGCAGTAAACATTGATGCACTGATGTTTTTAAATGCAGAATAAAACCGTCTCTGTATTCGAGACAACTATCCGAGTCATTGGGGGTTTACTTTCTTCTCATATAATCGCCTGTGATTATGCAACTGTATCACAACCTCGATTATCACCCTATAACAACGATTTTGTTCTCATTGTGGGTTTACTTTCTTCTCATCTAATCACAGGAGATAAACTCAATGTTACAATAAAGCTTTAGTATTATACATAAGCTTGCCTGTGTGGTCGTGTTTGTGGAAATCGGCATATTCCTACCTCAACACATCTCTGCGATCCTAATCTATACACTAATTTTTGACATGTGCGAATTTATACATCAACTCAATTTTAATTCAAATTTCATATATGTACTACAAAAAAATAGGCTAATTGATTCATTGACCGAATGTCTGTTAGTCAAATGTTAACAATTGATGACATCGCCGTTACGGAATACGACGTGTAAATTATAGATTATGACGTGTCAATCTAATTATTTAATAAAAAAATAGTTTTGTGTACTAAACAAAACGTGGTCGTTGATTTAAGAAAAAAAATAAAAATAAGATTCATTCGTCATATCACACTATGTCCTCACTCTTTCGTTAGCGCATTGACCACTACTCATCCGCCGTGCAAATCCACAACCAATCCATGGCCACTCTCACTCTTCCGCCATGCAAATCCCCAACCAATCCACACAAGCACCATGTCTTCCTCCTCTTCTCACTCTATATCGGTCTCATCCCGCAAATCACCTCCAATACCACCACACTAAAGCTGTACACGTCGCTCGCCTCTATCGGAGCCGTAGACGCTAGATCTGGCGCTAGATACCCGAGCATGCCCACCGCACACGTCTTGTTGGTGGCATCCCCGAGAACAATTGAAATCAATTTTTGTAAACTAAACATAGAGAATCAAGCTAAGAACTTGATGTAGTACATGATCTGTAATTATCAACGGTTAAAGAAGTAATCATTTCTAGTAACTCTCACATCTTAATGTAATCAAAGCTAATCATTCATAAATCTAAATGTTATACGTTTTTAATCTAATCTGGCTAACTAACGAACTCATAAATCAAGTTCCCGACTTCCATTAATCAAACTAAAGAAAGAGCTCCAATATCGGAAAAAACATGAATACCACTGTCTCTAGCAGAGCATGGCTGAAGAACAAGATGAGACCTTTCAATGGTGACTGGAATATTGATCATGTATATTTCAATAATATGAAGTCGGGTGAAACAGTCTGAAGTCTGGTGAAACAGAAGAAAACAATAGACAGTGAAGTCTGGAGAGCAAAATGAAGTTTATGAAGTCTGGAGTGCAAAGTGAAGTCTGTGAAGTCTGAGTTCGGACCAAAATGACAAAATGTCTAATTTGTCCTCTAGCTAATTAGGTTTAGGGTTATTTTTGTGTACCCATCCTATATAACTTGTGTAGCCACCAAATATCAAAAGTTAAGTCATTTTTGTGACTATTCTCTCTTCTTCTCTTGAGCAAACAATTCTCTCATTTCTGAATCTTCAAGCTTAAATCTTTCTTAAAATTAACATGGTATCAGAGCAATAGAGTTATTGTTCTTTGGTTCTCTCTATTCTCTTATTGATTCTACTCATTCTTAGTTCTAAATCTGGGGTTTTCTCTTCATTTCTGCTCTTCAAACTGTTTCTCTTTTCTGAAACCTTCAAGCTTCATCAATGGAAGACACTGTCCAAGTAAACTCAAGCCTCAAGCCTACTATCATTCCAGTGGTTCTCAAGGTTTTAAACTACAGGACATGGCAGAGAACAACCAAGACCGCAATCTGTGGCAGAGGACTTTGGGAGCACATTCTTGAGGACAAGACACCGCCTAATGAAGATCCAAAGGAGAAGAAAGATGAGGCAACAAAGAAGGAGGAGGCAAGGTGGTTTCAAGAAGACCAATCAGTTCTTGTTTTTTTTCAAAACTCACTTGATCCATCCATCCTTGATGCTTACTCCCATTGTGAAACCGCTAAATCACTTTGGGACACTCTGAAGAAGGTGTATGGTGATGTCTCTAACCTCAGCCGTGTGTATGAAGTGAAGAAGACAATCAGTGACCTTCACCAAGAGGATTGTGAGTTCACCAAGTATCTTGGGAAGTTCTCATCTGCTTGGTCTGAGCTTGACATGTTAAGGCCAAGCACCATGGACCCAAAGGTTCTTAATGAAAGGAAGGAGCAAGACAAGATCTTTGGACTCCTCCTCAATCTGAATCCGGTCTACAATGATGTTATCAAGTCCATTCTAAGGGAAACTACTCTTCCTGACTTTGAAGAAGTGTGCTCAAGGATCCAAAGAAACAAGGGAACATTGGGCTGTTTGGAGGAAAGGGGAAGCTTGTGACCGCCAACAAGAGTGTGTTCAAGCATGAGGACAAAAGCGTGTTCAAGCAAGAGGACAGGAAGCACATCTCCTGTGATCATTGCAAGAAGAAGGGACACGCCAAGGAAAAATGCTGGATCCTCCATCCACACTTCAAGCCATCCAAGTTCAGGGATTCAAAAGCCAACATCTCTCAAGAAATGGCTGAGCAGGCGACTTCATCTACTCAAGGAGGAGAGCTTGCCTTGTTCACTAACACTGAGTATGTGAGGAGAAGTAATCTGGAGGATCTCATCAAGGCTTATGCCTCTAAACTCTCTGGTATCACACTTTTGTCTCATAAATTGCTTGCACAATCTGATCATAAAATGGTAGTAGACTTCTCACCATATGATTAGTGATGCTAAGTTGTTAAAAGATATTAAACCGGCTCTAGGTAGAGTAACTATTGCTGATGGTCAAGGTATTCCCATTGTAGGAACATGAAAGTTAAGACTCTTTAACAAGGATAGTGATGCTTTCTTTGTGCCTAAGTTTAAGTCTAATCTTCTGTCTGTGAAAAGGATTACAAATGATCTGAATTGCAATGTTATATTTGGGCCTAATGAAGTTTGCTTTCAGGATATTAAGAATGGCAAGGTACTTGGAAGAGGTGGAACACAAGATGAGCTTTACCTCCTTGAAAACACTTCTCCAAGCAATTCGGATTCCTTAGCTTTCAATTCCTGTTTTTCTGTTAATCAAAATGTTTTGTGGCATGCTAGACTTGGACATCCTCATACTCGTGCTCTCAGTTTAATGTTGCCTAATGCTAACTTTGATCATTCAACTTGTGAAGCTTGCATTCTTGGCAAACATTGTAGAACTATATTTCCTAAATCTACTACTATCTATGAAAACTGCTTTGATCTAGTGTATTCTGATGTTTGGACTTCACCATGTCTGTCCAGAGATAGGAACAAATATTTTGTGACATTCATAAATGAAAAATCAAAGTATACTTGGGTCACCTTGCTTCCATCTAAAGATAGAGTTTATGAAGCATTCATTCACTTTCAGAATTACATTACTAATCAGTTTAATGCCAAGATCAAAGTGTTTAGATCAGATAATGGAGGAGAGTATACAAGTCAAAGATTCAAAGCAAATCTGAACAAACATGGAATCCTACATCAAACAAGCTATCCACATACACCCCAACAAAATGGAGTGGCTGAGAGAAAGAACAGAAATCTTATGGAGGTGGCTAGATCCATGATGTTCCATGCCAATGTGCCTAAAAGCTTTTGGGGAGATGCAGTCTTGGCAGCTTGCAACCTTATCAATAGGATTCCAACCAAAGTTCTACAAGACATCTCGCCATTTGAGGTATTAAACAAAACTAAACCCTTTATTGAACACTTACGTGTGTTTGGGTGTGTGTGTTTTGTCCATATCTCAGGTGATAAAAGAAACAAGCTAGAGGCTAAGAGCATCAAGTGCATGTTCCTTAGATATTCAACTACTCAGAAGGGATACAAATGCTATGATCCAATCAACAACCTCACATATGTGTCAAGAGATGTTAAGTTCATTGAGGGGAAGGGGTACTATGAGAAAAGGGATTGGGAAGGACTGAAGGATCTTTCAAGATCACCGTCTGACCTTGCTACAAGTCTGAGGTTTCTCTTGAATCATTTGGAAAATGGCCCTCATAAAGTACCAAGACAAGGGGAAACAGAAACAGGAAGGCATCAAGAAGAGTTGCAAGAAGAAGAACCAGTGACAGCTAATCAAGAACCTACTCAAACTCAAGAGGAAGTTCTACCTCAGAATCAAGATCAAGACAAATTGAATATGAATGGTGAGGAGATTATTCATCATGAAGAAGAAGATATGGGTGTAGAGAAAGCTGCTCAACCGGTCCAACAACTCAGAAGAAGCATTAGAGAAAAGACGGATCTATCAAGCTACATCAACAAGAAGTTCTACTTCAACAATCAGGTTGTTGCTCATCCCAACTAGTCCGTGTGTTCTATTGACTTGTTGCCATCAAGTCATTGCGCTTTTCTTGGGAAGATAGAGATGAATCATGTTCCTAAAACTTATGAAGAGGCTAAAGACACCAAGGATTGGATGGATGCTGTGACTGATGAGAAGAGAGCTATGGAAAAGAATCACACTTGGAATGTGGAGAAGCTGCCAAATGGAAAGAAGACTGTCAGCTCAAAATGGGTCTTCACAACCAAGTATAAGAGCAATGGAGACATTGAGAGGTACAAGGCAAGGTTGGTTGCAAGAGGGTTCACGCAAACTTATGGAGAAGACTACACTGATACCTTTGCACCGGTAGCTAAACTCCATACAGTAAGAGTCACATTGTCCCTGGCCACAAACCTTTCATGGAACATATAGCAAAGGGATGTTAAGAATGCCTTTTTACAAGGAGAGCTTGAAGAGGAAGTGTACATGACTCCACCACCGGGACTAGAGCATTTGTGTAAACCTGGTGAAGTATTGAGACTAAAGAGAGCAATCTATGGTTTGAAGCAATCACCAAGAGCATGGTACCATAAGACAATCCATACACTCATGGACTATGGATTCAAGAAGTCTCAATCTGATCACGCATTGTTTACTCTTCAAAGCCCTTTAGGAGTGGTGGTGGTTGTTGAGGTCAAAAACCTCCTCGACGAAAACGATAGCCGAAGAAAGGATTAAGCAGTCGGGCATGAACAAGTATTTGAGTTAGACGTTCAAGAACACGTAAAAATGACAAAGTTGTACGAAAATGCCAACAAATGACTTATCAGAGAAATGGTTTCGGCAAAACAGACAAACGTCGTAATCGGACGAACGTATCTTCCGACATAAACCATCTCGGAAATCCGAGTTGAACCAGCTCGGAATTCAGAGATAAACCATCTCGGAAAACCGAGCTGAACCAGCTCGGAATTTCTAGATGAACCATCTCGGAAAACCGATCTGAAACATCTCGGAAAACCGAGCTTAACCAGCTCGGAATTCCGAGATCAACCAGCTCGGAATTCCGAGATCAACCATCTCAGAAATCCGAGATCAACCATCTCAGAAATCCGAGATCAACCATCTCGGAAATCCGAGCTGAACCAGCTCAGAAATCCGAGATAAACCATCTCGGAAATCCGAGCTGAACCAGCTCGGAATTCCGAGATCAACCACCTCGGAAATCCGAGCTGAACAGCTCAGAAATCCGAGCTGAACCAGCTCGGAATTCCGAGATCAACCATCTCGGAAATCCGAGCTGAACCAGCTCAGAATAAACCATCTCGAAAATCCGAGCTGAACCAGCTCGGAATTCCGAGATGAACTAGCTTGTATTTTCCGAGCTGAACTTTCCGAACGGATAACCAAACATTTGCCGATACGCATAACTTGTCGCAACCCATCTTCGGAAACGTCAGCCCATACCTTCCTGAGCCGACGATTTGGGCCGATGGATCGAAACTAAGAGAAATAGAGACTTAGGCCCAAGCATAGGACAAACTCTCACCCAAATAACGGACTTGGAACGTCCAAATCTCGGCCCATCCGGCAAAAGAGTCGAGCCGCAGAAAAACGAATAAGTAAAGAAAGATATTGAAGAAAGGAAAATCCGAGATGGAAATGTACATTTTAGCGAGAAAAGGAAAAAGAGAAGAACGGGAAGATTTCCGCAAATCTTACGGAAATATTCTCAAAATACGACGAACGGAAGCTATAAAAAGAGGGAGAGGCGAGACGAGAAAGGCAGAGCGAAAAATCCTAAGACCTAGACTTAAGAACTTAGCAATTTCTCTTAGCTGTTTTGGAGTTCTTTTGTACTTTCTTTCCGATTCCTTTGTTTCTCTTTTCCGATCTTTGTAATCTCTTCGACTTTCTATCAATAAAACTTCCTCCGGGTTTGCTAGTTTCGTGGTTATCCTTGAAAGTTTCTGTTCCCTAAAAGTTTAGCTCTACAAGTTATGACCGTGCGAGTTTCGACTCTCACAGTTTGGCGCCGTCTGTGGGGACATAGAAGTTTTTACACTTAAAAACCACCGTCTAGCGGATCCGAAGATATGGCCTCCAACGGAGACAAAACAAATCACCCAGTGGCGATCAACGTTACAGCATACGCAACCGCAGTACATAACACCATGACGGCCAACGCTGCAACAGACGCCGCCGCAACTGATGCAACGACAGTCGATATAACACTGTCCGATTTAAAGAAGACGACAACCGTATTAATGCAAAAACTCACTACCGGGTGGAGTTGAATACCATGCTCACAGAGCAAGTGGAGGGGCTCGGTACAAAAACCATGGAGTACTGAAGCAGTGAAGTTCATACCATCTAAGCGAACACGACTTGCAAACAAGGGAACCCCTCCTCCGAACAGATCAAACACAACAGATCTGCCACCACTAATCAAGCCAAGAAGGATCACGCCGACTAGACGTCGACGGAAAAGACTGCACGGACGCAACCTCAAGCAAAAAATAATCGTAACAAGGATACCAACATCGGATCGGAATTCGCCGAAGACGAAGAGAATCTTTTGCGGTATTCAAAGATCGTCTTCATCGTAATTCACTTTACGACCTTTCCGAATATCAAGATAAGTACCTAAAATCTAATTTATCTTCTCGTCATCAATTGCTTTACGAATTACGTCGATTTGTACAACTTCTTTGTGACTTATCGATTTTAGCCTTGTTACAAATTTTCCGCTTCCAATGCTTTACGATTGTAGGAATTACTAGTGTCTCTAACTTGCGTAGAAATTAATATGATCGAAATTGTAAATATCTTACCAAATCTTTCCGTGTAATCAACGTACAATCTATTGCTCTTTGATTACATTTTACATGTAGAGCATATTAGTTTGGGACTTTGCGGTTATACATCATGATCAGATTCTAACCGATTTTCATCATCGAACGAGTCTTCGACTTTGCTTCGTATGTAGATCTAGTCCGACGTCAAGCAGCCAAACTATCCTTAACCAATCGTCGTCGATGCCCCGCCGTCAAGTCAGCTGGTGTTCCAAGACATCCTGACGTCAAGCTTCTTAACCGTCCATGTACGAAAACCAGTAACCGTCTGCATAAAACAGCCGATTGTATCAGTAATCAGACGTCCAAGCATCGCAGCTTGCCAAACCGTACATTCGTTTACGTCCTTCTCGGACAACACGATTTCATGTTCAGCTTGACACTTTCGTGGTCAGCTCGTTTTCACGACCAGCTCTCGAGCTGATCAGTCGTACATCATCCTTTGTCGGCGAATGGTCGACTGCGACTGCACGCCTCTACAGTTCAACGCCGACGACCAATCTCCGACAAAAGCCTTGCTCGGACCACGAAAGGTCACGAGGGGAGAAAAACCCACTCGACATGAGTCTCACCAGGAAATACAATCAGCACACGAGATGATGCATCTTTCCAATCATATCTTACTCGACTTGTCTGCAGCCAAACTGTTCAGCATCTCTGATCGGAACATCCTGATCGAACGGCCCACAACTAAACAATCTCGAACGTACCGCGACATGGATATCAATACGATGAGCCTGCTCGGGCAGCTTTCTCGGCAGATTGCTCGGCAGCTCGTACAGCTTGCTCGGCAGCTCTGGCGGCTTGCTCGACAACTCGCGCAGCTTTCTCGACAACTCGCGCAGCATGCTCGGCAAATCGCGCAGCATGCTCGGCAACTCGAAAGCGTGCTCGGCAACTCCAAAAGGATGCTCGGCAACTCGCAAAGCATGTTCGGCAACTCGCAAGCATGTTCGGCAACTCGCAAAGCATGCTCGACAACTCGCAAAACATGTTCGACAACTCGAAAAGCATGTTCGGCAACTCGCAAGCATGCTCGGCAAATCGCAAAGCATGCTCGGCAAATCGCAAGCATGCTCGGCAACTCGCAAAGCATGCTCGGCAACTCGCAAGCATGCTCGGAAACTCGCAAAGCATGCTCGGCAAATCGCAAGCATGCTCGGAAACTCACAAAGCATGCTCAGCAAATCGCAAGCATGTTCAGCAACTCGCAAAGCATGCACCGCAAATCGCAAGCATGTTCGGCAACTCGCAAGCATGTTCGGCAACTCGAAAAGCATGCACCGCAAATCGCAAGCATGTTCGGCAACTCGCAAGCATGCTCGGCAACTCGCAAAGCATGCTCGGCAACTCGCAAAGCATGCTCGACAACTCGCAAAGCGTGCTCAGCAACTCGCAAGCGTGCTCGACAACTCGCATAATTTTCGAAAAATCAGAGCTAGACCAGCTCGGAAATTCCGAGCTAAACCAGCTCGGACTTCCGAGCTAAACCAGTTCAAATCCGAGCTAAACAGATCGGGTTTCCGAGCTAAAAAAAAAAGAAAAAAGGAGAAAGCAGCTCGGACGTTCAAGCTGAAAACAAAAAGGTCCATCTCGGGTAAACTACGAGCAATTCAGCTCGGAAAGAAAAAATATATTTCGAGCACAACAAAAACTTGCCCGAGCTGAAAATTTTCCGAGATAAAAATTTTCCGAGCTGAACGAAGACACGCTTTGACTACCTATTGTTTGCTCGGGACATTTTCCCTAGTGGAATAAAAGACAAGAAAAGTGACGAGCCAATAGAAAAATGGCGGCCATCACAAAACAAAATGCATTTCGGACCTTACGATGGCCTTAATTAATTAAGTCCCAATCAAGGAAAAAAAAAGAGAGAACCAGATGGTGTGAGATCTGAGATTCACACCAAGAATTTGTAATCGTGGATTTGGACTTTTAGGTATTGAAATGGTATAGTTTCCTATGAATCAAAGACTTTATTGAGATTGATCGTCGAGATAGAACAAACACAATCGAAAAGAGAGTAAAAAGTATGATGATCGAGCTATCTAGTCGAAGTGTTCTAAGCTAGGGTTGGAATGTCTTGAATGAATCGCCACTTCTTCTTTAAATAGTCTCAACTTCGATCTTCTTGTTCCGATATTTCAGCCTCGCCTTCATAACGATCTCCGAGATTTACGTGGATCAGTTGAACCGACGAAGACCGAGTTGCTCTATCTCCACGTCGTCTCCTGCCGAGCTCGAGCTCGATCACCTCTCACTTCGGCGTCGCTTGGGCCTTGTCAAGGTGTCATTCGTTTGGGCCCAACAAATGAGTCGGCTCGTCTCTTTGTCTTTGATCCTGGAGCGGGCCCGTAATTACGGGTCTTTTGTCTTATTTGTTAACGGCCGGATTTCCTAGAGGGAAATCCAGTACCAACAATAGCCCCCCAACCTACGTTGCATTGAAACGGAAACGGGTACGCGGAAGCGAAACGTTTGGAAACGCGGAAACGGTTTTTTAAAAAAAAGTAGGAAGCGAAACGTTTTGGAAACGTTTGTACATATATTTATAAAAATAATAAGAATATAATGAACACCAACCATAAAAAAGTTCCACATAATATTTGAAACAACATAAGTCCAATCATATCGATAAAAAAATAGAATTTGGAACAACACAAACTTAAATTGGAAAAATCTATAAATACAAACGAACATGAATTATTTTGACTTAATTTTGAAACTATCAACCTTAATATGAGAAAATACATGGTAAGTGGTAAGTTGTTTTCTTCTTTGCGTTTTTCTAATAGTTTTTAGGATACGAATATGATTTAGACAAAGCTTTTCATATTTCTTTTAACAGTGACATCTTTTTTTACCTAAACAAATTACAATTTATCAATTAAAATCTTACATTTTTAAACTATTTACAATTAAATAGAACAAAAATTTCCAAAAAAAATAAATGATGTTACTAAAAATGGATACGCCGTTTCCGCCGCGTTTCAAAAAATGGATACGCGTTTTCATCGCGTTTCCAAATCACAATTTTTAAGAAACGCGTTTCTATCGCGTTTCAAAATCACAATTTTTAAGAAACGCGTTTCCATCGCGTTTCCAAGCGTTTCCGTCGCGTTTCCGTTTCCGAAACGTTTCCGAAACGGGAAACGGTCATCGGACGGAGTTTCCATGCAACATAGCCCCCAACCCATTAATTTTCGAGAAGTCGAGGTTAATGGGCGGTGGACGTTCTCGGGAAGACGCGTGTGCGTGTATCAGGTGTCGAAAACCTAATGATTGCTTTCGCCCTATCCGTAGATCTTGTTTCGATCCAACAATCGAGGGTGAGCGCGTGGGACGAGCTGGACTACTTTTTAGCGCGTCTGCAGTCGTGGCGTGTATTGGTTTTGAGTATTTCATCTCCTACCGTGGATCTGGTCGATCATCAACGGCTAAGATTCGAGGGTCGCGAAGAGTCTTTTCAGGCTCGTTCTTTTGCTGATGTGACCTAGTTATCGCGCACTCGTAGCCGTTGATCTTAAATCGACGGTTATGGTAAAAGGAAAGCGAGGAGTCCAAATTACCTCGATTTTCTCGTAATTATTATGAGTTCGGAATTGTGCGGTTAAGATTTTGCACGATTCCCACTATATTTTTCTCTTATTTGCCGAGGATAATTTCTTTCATTCCCACTTTCGCTTCTTCCTTTACTTTTGCTCTGGTTTCTCTTCTGTCGTCGGAAAATTTCTTCTCCTAAGCAAAAACTTTAGCTTTCTTTATTCCGGCACACCGTTCTTTATGACGCTAAGAGACGCGACAGGGGCCAGTACAAGCACGGCTGCGGGTTCGTTTGGCCCGCATCCGCCGTCTTCCTTAACCGTAAACCAAATCGAACGGTTGCGGATGTTTTGTCGGATTCCACCGGAGGTGGAAATAGTGATTCCGTCGCCGGCAATGTCACCGGAGACTGTGGTGGAGGGCTATTGCTGCGCCTCATACACCTACTTTGAGAAGTGCGGGCTTTTCTTTCCTATTCCCCGCTTGATCTCTTTGGTGCTAGCCTAGCTTCAATTGGTGTTCCATCAGATGACGCCGAACTTTGTCCGATACGTCATCGGACTCGGAGTCAGGGCTGCAGAAGCGGGAATCGAGTTCGGTCCCGAGGAACTTATGCGGGTCTGCTCCGTGAAGAACAATACTCGCTTCCCGGGAACGTACTATCTCTCGCCTCGCTTCGGGCGGATCCTTGACCATGTTCCGACGAAGGATGTATGGAAGGATCAATACTTCTTTTTTAGAGTAACTCATCATTCGGTCGGGGATTTCGACTACTCGGTCATCCCGTCTCGGTGGACGTCTAGCGTTGGTAAGAGCCAAGTTTTAACGCTTGATTCTTGTTTGCCGTCGGGCTGTCCCTTATTATTATTCTTTTATTAGCAGAGGCTCCAGAATCGCTTGCTATGAACCCGATTATGGAGGATCTGATAACCTAGCTAAGAGGGGGCGCTGTTAATTAGGGGAGCTTTACAGTTGAACGTGTGCAAGCCGCTTTGCGGATCAACCCTGAGCGGGCTCCGGCGGATTATCCGTAGGTTCCTCGCAACTTGGTACCTTCTTCTGAACCCTCTCGGGCTCCCGTGGTCCAAGCTGCTCGGCCTCCACTCCGTATTACCGAGCGGACAGGAGAGAGTGAGTCGTTTGGCTGTGATTTTTTTTATGTATCGCAATTTTGATTTATCTGACCCTTTTTTTTTGTATGCAGCTCGACCTCTTCCGGGCGACAGCTCGACTATCAACAGCCCTCCTAGCGAGAGATCGTCCCGTAGAGTGAGCAGTCGTCGGCACGGGAAGGACACGGTCGATCTGATCGACAAGATGGAGGCGGGCGACCATAGCAATGCCCTTCTCT
Organism: Orychophragmus violaceus; assembly: GCA_030180135.1. Taxonomy (NCBI): domain Eukaryota; kingdom Viridiplantae; phylum Streptophyta; class Magnoliopsida; order Brassicales; family Brassicaceae; genus Orychophragmus; species Orychophragmus violaceus. The sequence continues at coordinate 79,549,284 of CM058236.1, read as the reverse complement.
TTGCCTTTGGTCGGGCCCCTCCTCCTCCTCCAGCTTGTCCCCCTTCTCCCGCTCGGACTTTGCTTCCTCCGGAGACGGGAACAGAGGAAACAGCTGCGGAGGTTGCCGACTCGTCTCCTCCTTTGGTCGGTCGGGAAGTGGTTGTGCCTCAGCCTGAGGCGATCGTCTCGCACGACCCTCGCACGGATAGCTCCGGGGGGGGGGGATCTGACCATTGAAGCCGGGGAGGGTCCCTTCCTCCTTCGCCGAAGCGTCGTAAGATAGACGTAGGAGGGAGTCCGGGAGAGTCGGATCAAGAAGAGTGTTCGGTCGCCGACGACCGAGAAGGAGCGGTCCGTCTGCTGATGCGCTTAAGGCCTGCGGGTTCTCAGTTCCCAGCTGTTGGAGAGATGATTCTTGGTGGTTCGTTTTCCGAGATGATGTCTTTCGTTGGAAAGGTGAGACATTTTTGTTTTGGCCTTTTTTTTTAAAGATTGTTAACTCTCTCTCATTCCTGCCAACTTCACGTTCTTCGCAGGCTGTTGAAGCCGTGAATACGTATGCGGCTCGGGCCGAGAACGAGGTGATAGAGGATCAATCTTACGAGCTTGAGTCTGCTCGGGAGGATGCTACCCAGATGAATGTCGAGCTCCAGGAGGCTTTGGCTAGGGAGGAGCCCTTAAAGAAAAAGGTCGCGGACCATGCTGCTGCAGAGACCAGAATCGCGTGGCTCGAGAGGAGAGAGGAGGAGCTGTCTCGTCAGCTTAATGCCGCCGAGACTCGAATTCGAACCGTGGAGGAGTCAAGTCGGGTCGCGCTTCATAAGGCTCGAAAGGAGCTCAATGACCAGTACCTGACTATTCTGGCTGGAGTTAAAGAGAAAGCCGAGAAGAGGAAGGTCCAGACTAGTGCTGAGATTCGTCTCCAAGAAACTTTGGACAACATCGAGCTCATCGCTGAGATCGCGGCCGGAGAGGTGGATATGACCGAAGAGCTGCTTAAGTTGGCTGAGAAAAAGCGACTCGCCACAGCGGAGATGGAGGCCGCGGCAGTCTCTGATTTTAGCATCGGCAAGCTTGCCTTGCCGGCAATGTCAGAGGATTCCGTGACCAGGGGAAATCCTTTGCCTGTTCCTCCGACTTAGATCGACCCGGGGGCGATCGACGAGGTCGACTCTCGGCCGAGAAGGGAGGCGGGTGAAGAGGCGGAGGGCCAGGTCGGAGACTCCTCTTTTGCTGCGTTTTAAATAAAACATGTAGTTGTTGTTGCCCGAGGGGGCTTTTAACCTCTTTTTTAGACTTTTGGTTTTGCCTTTAGTGGGCTTTTGTGATATTGAGGGCGCCAAGTCCTTGTTTTGTTTATGCTTGCTTTTTAAATCTTTCATGCCTTAGCATAGATTTTAATGTTTAACGCCTTAACGTAAACTTTGGGCCGTTGTGGCAGTTCGAACCTCTTCGAGGAGGTCGACAAATAACTTATCTCGAATTGCTTTAGGGAGTTCTCTGCGAACCTTTAAGTCAATTGCATTCGAGCGAGAGCTCTTTGCCGAGAATAGTTCAATGTATGACTCTTTCGTAATGTAATATTCGAGCTTGTTGCTGAGTTTCAAAAGAAACGTTAAGTATATAAGAACGAATCGAAGTAGACTTACAAAGGTCTGATTTGGAGCGTGTGTAGAGGTCGTTTGCTTGAATGATTGTCTCGACCTCGTTGTTTTCTACTTGAAGGGAGGGGGTAGCCCCCCAATTCTTTTAATCCGTATAAGGTTTAGAAGAATAATGGGTTTTTTTTTTTGGAGGATCATTCAGGATCGCTTACTTTGTGACGATCATTTCAGCTCCTTCGATTCGGGAGGACCATTTTAGGTCGCTTACTTTGGGACGATCATTTCAGCTCTTTCGATTTGGAGGGACCATTTTAGGTCGCTTGTTTTAGGACGACCATTTCAGCTCGTTCGGTTTGGGAGGACCGTTTTAGGTCGTTCGTTTTGGGACGATCATTTCAGCTCGTACGGTTTGAAAGGGACCGTTTTAGGTCGTTTAATATTGGAGAGATAATTTCATACCACTTTAGCTTTTGAAGAGATAATTTCATATCTTTCGCTATTTGAAGGGATAATTTCATATCACTCGATTTGGGGGAGGCCATTTCAGGTTGTTCGCAAAGGATAAATCAATATCGTTTGTTTCTGAAGGGATAATTTCATATCACTTTAGCTTTTGAAGAGATAATTTCATATCACTTTGTAGAATGTAATGGTAAAGTATTTCGCAACGACTCTGACTTTTACAACAGAAAGAGACGCTTGATTGAGGGACTTATTTTGATTTCTCAAAAATAAGCCAGTATGACTTCGTTTGAAGTTGTTGAGCTCGGTAAGAGCTTTGTGTTGGGGGGCGGATGCGCTCGAAGTCGAGCTGCCTATGTATCCTTTTAAGGGGATCAAGCCATTTGGTAGTTCGATTATGTTGATGTACTCTTAGTGAAAGTACTTTTTGAGGTTGATGATGTTCCAAGGTCGTAGTTCAGGCTTTTGGGTTTCCACCGACTTGAGTCGGTAGACCCCGTACTTCACGACATCGGTAACCTGGTAAGGACCTTCCCATTTTGCTCCTAACTTTCCAGCGTGTTCTTCCTTTTTATGGTCGAACACTTTCCGTAAGACGAGCTCTCCTACTTGAAACCTTCGAGTTTTGATTCTGGAATCGTAGTAGCGAGTTGCGGCTTGTTGGTAGTTCTGGATTCGAGCTAATGCGAGGTTCCTCCTTTCGTCGACGAGATCGAGCTCGTCAGTTATCATCTTATTGTTAAGTTCCTCTTGTCGTGGGCATTCTTCTTTGCGAATGCTTGTCAAGAGGATCTCGGCTGGTACTACCGCTTCGATTCCATAAGCCAGCGAGAAGGGAGTCTCACCGGTGGATTTGCGGGGGGTGGTCCGATAAGCCCAAAGTACGGCTGGGAGCTCATCGCTCCAGTTCGTTTTGCACTCATTGAGCCTTTTCTTGAGGCTGTTCATAATTGCTTTGTTAGCTGCTTCTGCCAGCCCGTTCCCTTGAGGATAGCGTGGCGTTGAGTAAGTCAGCTTTATGTTCCAAGTTCTACAGAACTCTTTGAACGTGTTTGATATGAACTGAGGTCCGTTATCGGTGACGATCTCGTGGGGTAGTCCATGTCAGCAAACGATGTTTCGCCAGACGAACTCCTTAACGTGAACGTCTTTGACTTTTTGGTACGACTCTGCTTCAATCCACTTGGTGAAGTAGTCTGTCATCACCAATAGGTGTGTGGCTTTCTTTTTGCCGGATGCGAGTAAAGGTCCCACTATGTCCATTCCCCATCGCATGAATGGGTATGGCGATGAGATAGAGGAGAGCTTCTCCGACGCTTGGTGGATAATTGGTGCATGTTTTTGGCATTTATCGCACTTGTTGGAGAAGGACTCGCACTCGGTGGCCATTGTCGGCCAAAAATAGCCTTGCCATTTGATTCGTACGGCCAGGGCTCGTCCTCCGGAATGGCTTCCGCAGGATCCGTCATGGGCTTGTGTAATCACGGCTAGGGCTTGCTTTTTATCAAGGCATTTGAGGTAGGGTCCGGAGAGACTCCTTTTAAAGAGTTCTCCTTGCGTGACGCAATACCTTGCACTTTGTGCTTTGAGTTTCCGTGCCTCCCATTTTTCGTCGGGGACTTCGCCACTTGTAATGTATCGAATGATCGGGGTTCTCCAATCTTCATCATTGTTAAGCTCTAGTCCTTGACTAGTGGAAGCGGCCTGGATTGGTCCATCAGGGACGTTCGCGACATACACGGCGTTTCTTGGATCGAGATCATCATCGATCTCGATGATGTCGGGACGTTCCTTGTGCTTGACATCGTCCTTTACGGTAGGCTCGTCCTCTTTCAGGGATAGAGCTTTCAGGGATATGTCGATGCTTGGTTTTTCAATCCCCTCGACTGGTATGATCCTTTTGAGGTTAGGATCTGATGTCGACGCCAGAACGGCCAGGGCATCGGCTGCGGTGTTTTCCCCTCGCGGGATCCATGTTAGATCAAAGAATTTGATCAGCTCGGCGAGCGTGTGGACTACCCGTAGGTATGCTTCCATCCGTTCGTCTTTGGCCTCGTAGTCGCCGTGATATTGGCTCGTGACCAATTGGGAGTCACTGTAGGCGTCTACTTCCCGGGCTCCTATTGCTATCGCTAGTCTGATCCCGGCTGTTAATGCTTCATATTCTGCTTCGTTATTTGATGCGGCGAAGCCCAGTCTGAATGACTGTTCTAATACTTCGCATGTGGGGGAGACCAGTTTTACTCCGACTCCGGATCCTTGCCTTGAGGAAGCTCCATCGACGTAGAGTTTCCATCTTTGTGCGGAGGTCGGGTCGAGTTCGATGGTCGGAGGGAGTTCTATTATGAAATCTGCCAGTACTTGCGCTTTTAGGCATGTCCTAACTTTATATTCTATGTCATACTCGCTGAGTTCGATAGCCCATTTGACCAGTCGACCTGACTGGCTTGGACTGTGGAGGATGGTTCTCAGTGGCTGAGAGGTCATAACTATGATCGAGTGCGATTGAAAGTATGGTCGGTGTTTCCGAGCGGATGTCACTAGCGCTTAGGCGAGTTTTTCCATGGCGGGGTACCTGGTTTCAGCGTCGATTAATGTCTTACTGATGTAGTACACTGGCCGTTGCTCATTCTGTTCTTCGTGAACCAGGACTCCACTCACTGCTGCCGTGGAAACAGCTAGGTAGAGGTAAAGAGGTTCCCCTTCTACTGGTTTTGCCAGTATGGGTGGTTCGCTTAAGTAAGCTTTGAGCTGGGTGAATGCTTCTTCTCACTTTTCGTCCCAGAGGAACTTCTTGTTCGCTTTGAGCAAATGGTAGAAGGGTAGACATTTATCAGTCGACCTCGAGATGAAACGGTTCAGAGCAGCTATTTTGCCAGTCAGGCGCTGGACTTCTCGCGTTGTTCTGGGAGAACTTCATCTCCATGAATTTTACGATTTGTTTAGGATTCGCTTCGATCCCTCTCTCGGTTACTAAGTAACCTAGGAATTCTCCTGAGGGAACCCCGAATGTGCACTTCGCCAGGTTGAGTTTCATCTCGTATTTGTTGAGAATGATAAAACATTCCTTTAGTTGGGGGATGTGATCCTCATACCTAGAAGATTTGACCAGCATATCGTCGATGTAGACTTCCATAGTTTTTCCTAGGAGTCCTGAAAACATCTTGTTGACGAGGCGTTGGTAAGTTGCTCCTGCATTTTTTAGTCCGAAAGGCATGACTTTGTAGCAGTACGTGCCTCGATCAGTTATGAACGAAGTCTTTTCTTGGTCCTCGGGGTTCATTAATATTTGATTGTACCCCGAGAAAGCGTCCATAAAGGATAGTAGCTGGTGTCCGGCGGTGGCTTCGACCAGCCGGTCGATGTGTGGGAGTGGGAAGCTGTCCTTTGGACATGCTTTGTTGAGATCCGTGAAATCTACACAGACTCTCCACTTCCCGTTCTTTTTCTTAACCACTACGGGGTTCGCAAGCCAGTCGGGGTACTTGACCTCTCTGATCGATCCGATTTTTAATAATCGATCGACCTCATCATTGACGGCTTGAGCTCGTTCTGGACCTAGTTTTCGACGTTTTTGTCTTACCGGTTTGTAGGTTGGGTCGACATTCAGCTCGTGGATGGTCACGTCGATGTTGATCCCTTTCATGTCTGCTGAAGACCAGGCAAAGGAGTCGACGTTTTGTTTAAGGAAGGAGACCAGTTCGTTTTTGACTGGCTCTGATAGGTCGATTCTGATGCCAACAAGTCTTTCGGGATGAGCATCGTCTATGCAAACTTGGGTCGTGAGGCCCTTTGGGGGTCCTATTTGACTTGGGTCGTTCGACCTTTTGGTCTGCATGGTGGCGAGCTCCTCCTTTTTCTGTAATTGCTACGCGGGAGATTTCTCAATCTGCTTGTATCCATTCATGTAGCAATGGCGGGAAATCTTTTGACTTCCGTAGACGGTTTTTACTCCTTTGGGAGTTGGGAATTTTACGCATTGATGGTAGGTCGATGGTACCGCTTTCATGTCGTATATTCATGGTCGACCTAGAATTGCGTTATAGGGAGTTGACCGATCTACTATGACGAACTCTGTCATTCTTCGAACTCCTCCAGCTATTACTGGGGCGAAGAGTGAGCCCATTGAGTACGTTGTTTCGCCAGCGAACCCTACCAGTGGAGTCTTTTCTTCCACGATCTCGGAGTCGTTGAACTTCATCTTTTTGAATGCATCATAAAAGAGGACATCCACCGAGCTTCCTGTGTCGATCATTATCCTTGAGAGTTCGACATCTCCCACTACTAGACAGACGAGGAGAGCGTCGTCGTGTGGTTTGTCGAGATTACTTGTCTCGCTCTCGTGGAAAGTGATTTCGTGGTCTGGACCTAACATTGGGGTTTTCCCCCTTTGGTCGGTCTCGACACTTCTTTGAAGAGCTTTGATTGAATTGACCGAGTCTCGGCAAAGCTTGGAGCCACCGAAGATGAAGTCGATTCGTTTAGGGGGTATGGCCCGTACACCCCCCCCCCCCCCGCAGAGACGAGGGAGATTGATTCGTGAGCTTAAACTCTTAACGGGAGCCAGGGGTGGAGATAACGCCGATCCTTCCGGGGTGCCGCTCAAGCTGAGCTCGCCGAGAATAAACTCGACTCGCTTTCGCGACCCATGAGGGAGTGTTTCGGGAGATCCCAGCTCCTTTGGCCATTCTCGTTTGTTCTGAGAAGGCTTTTTGGTGTTCGACTCTTTGGTCTGTTTATTTTCTTTTTGGTCGGACGGAGTTTCCTCATCGACTTAGGAGTCTTGTTTGCTTTCGGACTCTCGCTTTTGAGCCTCGGCTTTAGCTCGAGTATAGCAATCCTCGGTCGAGTGTCCTCTTTTGTTGTGAAAATCGCAGAATTTTTACTTGTCGAACTCAAATTTCTTTGAGTTCTTAGGGCTCTCGACCGCATTGACGTTCCTGATTTACGGGAATCCTTTTTTGAGTTCGAGTTTTGCGAGCCCGACGGGTTCTTTTCTTTTCGATGCTTCTCTCTGAGGGCCGTGGTTTCGTCCTCGAGGCGAGCGAAGGCCGATGCGCGATGATGGGCGTCATCGAGTGTTTGAGGTTCGCGGACTGTTATTTCCTCGCGGAATCTGGTTGAATACCATAGTCCACGTCTCAGTGCTTCTATAGCTACTTTGTCTCGTGGGTTTGCGATTTTGGATTTTATTTCCTTAAATCGGTAGATGTACGAGCGAAGCGGTTCGTCAGGTTTCTGAGAGACGCCAAATAGAGCTGCCTCAGTAGTCTTTTCCTCGGTAAAGACGGAGTATTGTTTGAGGAAAGCCGTCATGAACTGGGTGAAGTTGTCGATGGACCTTTCTTCCAGTCCGGCAAACCATTCTAGGGTGGAGCCCGATAGGTTTTCAGCGAAGAGTCTGCAGAAAGCCGGCTCTCTCTCCTCGTCGGTAAGGTATACCCTTGCCATTGCTAGTCGGAATGCCCTGATGTGGGCTTTCGGGTCCGATTTCCCAGAGAATTCTGGAAATTTTGTTTTCTTGATTTCTCGGATCATCGCAAAGGTGATCCGGTCCGTAAACGGCGTTTGTCGCGTTTCTTCGATCACTCGATCGATGTCAGGTGCCACGCTCGTTGCCATGTGAACTTTCGAGCCTAGACTGTCGAACTGGGCCTTAGCCTGCTCGATGTATTGTCTAAGCACATCGTGTTCATCGCCTGTTGCAGACGCGAACTGAGCTTGTGCCTGATTCGGCATCTGTTCCGGAAAAACAGGGTCGAGGAGATCGGTTGCCGGGACCGATCTCGTCTGGTCGACCTGCGGCGTTCGAAATTGTACCGTATTGGACCCGTTAGGGTGTCCTGAGCTCGAGGCGAAGGCAGAGCCTCCTAGTTGCCTTGGCCGGATGTTAGAGTTGTTCGGGAAAGGTGGTGGCCCGGGTAATGGTCGGTTCCCTGATCCGGTTGGATCTGCGACCATTAAACTCGAACTGAATGGAGTCGGTATCGCGATTGGAGTCATTATAGGGCGGAGGCCGCTACTCGACGCATTAGCAAAATTTCTCGATGCTCCCGGAGGAGTTACCACCTGGGAGAAATCCAAGCGTGTACGCGGTGGAGGACTTATGGGGGTTCGTGTTGATCTACCCCCTTGGTTTTGGCTGGCGAGCTCTTCTAGACGGGCGTTGAGGCGCCGTTCTTGTTCGTCGAGCTGCGCGGCCAGAGAACGATTTGCGATCTCTTGAGCCCATCTGCTTGCCTCGTTGTTTCTCGTTCGGTCTATCAATAGACTTAACATTGAACGGATTTCAGCGAGGTCGTTTGGGCCTTGTCTCTATGGAGCAGAAGGCAATGGTGAATTAGGTCTGGTTATTCCAGATCCACCTCCTGAGATGGGGTTGGAAATTGGATCATTTCTCATCCACACCCATTTTCTGCTCGGATCGTTGGTTCCTGACAAAACGTTTGTCGGAGTCTGGCTTGTCGCGATTATTTGGGCGACTGAGCCGGTTGGTTCCGAGGTCGTGGAGACTGAGGCAGGGCTCGTCAACACGCCGTCGGTCTGACCCATGTTTCTTATCCCGGTGGTGTTCTGAAGAATATTGTCGACCGTTTGAGGGAGGTCAACTTGTGGTGTGGCGCTGGGAGAGCCAGATTGGTTGGGATTCATCTCGATCTATCGGATCTAGGATCTGATTCTTAAGATAGGAAAAGCTATAGATAGTCCCCACAGTCGGCGCCAAATGTGAAATCTGAGATTCACACCAAGAATTTGTAATCGTGGATTTGGACTTTTAGGTATTGCAATGGTATAGTTTCCTATGAATCAAAGACTTTATTGAGATTGATCGTCGAGATAGAACAAACACAATCGAAAAGAGAGTACAAAGTATGATGATCGAGCTATCTAGGCGAAGTGTTCTAAGCTAGGGTTGGAATGTCTTGAATGAATCACCACTTCTTCTTTAAATAGTCTCAACTTCGATCTTCTTGTTCCGATATTTCAGCCTCGCCTTCAAAACGATCTCTGAGATTTACGTGGATCAGTTGAACCGACGAAGACCGAGTTGCTCTATCTCCACGTCGTCTCCTGCCGAGCTCAAGCTCGATCGCCTCTCACTTCGGCGTCGCTTGGGCCTTGTCAAGGTGTCATTCGTTTGGGCCCAACAAATGAGTCGGCTCGTCTCTTTGTCTTTGATCCTGGAGCGGGCCCGTAATTACGGGCCTTTTGTCTTATTTGTTAACGGGCCGGATTTCCTAGAGGGAAATCCAGTACCAACAGATGGGAGAAAATGGACGATCAGCTCAGCATTTTTTTCCTGCTTGAGCGTCCCTTGTTGGGACGTCACTCGCTCGGAAATGTAACTTGCTCGGAGACGTAACTTGCTTCTCACCATAAACTTGGAATAGATCGACAAAACTTGGGAGCTAAACTAGAGCCGCTCAGCGATCCTCCTCTGCGTATCGATCTCTATTCGGACGCGCTATCTTTTCTCGGCATACGAAAGACTCGGCGTACGACCGAAATCTTAACGTGTCGAGCTAAAACTCTCGACAATCACTTGGCGATTCCGTTGATGACCGTAATGCGCCAGCATCTGAGCAGAATATGTCCCCATAATCTCTGTTTGGCGTAATGATCTCCCCACGACGATGACTGACTCAACAAAATTCCTATCTGCGATCGTCTCACCAGTCGCACAAAATCTGATTGGATGCAGCATTCTCCGGTCATTGCGCGATAACCTCATTCGCAAAACTTTCCGTTCAGAGGATCGGATCACACAATGAATTGGAGGTTCCCCGACAACGACTCAGTCCTGCTGAAAGTGTCCCAGTATGCAGCTGAATGAAGCACACGAAAACTAGGAGCAGACCGAAAAGGGACATACATTGTTGCCAAAGTAGTTCGTTGTGGAGCATACGAACTTGTCAACATGGATGACGACAAGATCCCAAGAAGTTGGAATGCAACACATTTCGAAGAAGTACTATCACTTAGACGAGATTTCCGAACATCTCAAGAAACACTGGAACTACGGGACGACTTGATCCCCGAAAGGGGTACGTAGGCAACCAATATCTTGATCGGTCCAGCTGTCCCTCCCTTTAAAAAAAAGGGGAGGGTGAGTCCGTATATATCTATACTCTCCCATCAGAATTCGAAAAAATTTAAAATAATTTTCGAACACGAAAGCTTTTCGGACAAAGTTGCTCGGAACATTCAAACAAATCAGCTAGAAATTTTTTTGCAAGTCAGCTAGGAAATTCCGAGCAATTTAGCTAGGAACTTCCAAGCAAGTCAGCTAGGAAAATCCGAGCTGTCCGAGCAAGTAAGCTAGGAACTTCCAAGCAATTCAGCTAGGAAAGTCTTAGCTGTTCGAACAAGTCAGCTAGGGAAGTCCGATCTGTTCAAGCAAAGTGAGCTAGGAACTTCCGAGCAAGTGAGCTAGGAACTTCCAAGCAAGTCAGCTAGGAACTTCTGAGCAAGTCAGCTAGGAAAGTCCGAGTTAATCAAACAAGTCAGCTCGACACTTCCAAGCAAATCAGCTAGGAAAGTCTTAGCTAACCAAACCAGTCAACTCGGAGCTTCCGAGTAAATCAGCTAGGAAAGTCCGAACTTCCGAGCTAACCATCTAGGAAATTCCGAGCTGACCTCTCCTCTCGAAAATTCTGAGCTGGCCTCTCTTCTCGAAAATTCCGAGCTGGCCTCTCTTCTGGGAAATTCCGAGCTGGCCTCTCTTATCGGAAATTCTGAACTGACCTCTCTCCTCGGAAATTCCGAGCTGACCTCTCTGCTCGGAAATTCCGAGCTGGCCTCTCTTCTTGGAAATTCCGAGCTGGCCTCTCTTCTCGGAAATTCCGGGCTGGCCTCTCTTCTTGGAAATTCCGAACTGACCTATCTCCTCGGAAATTTGGAGCTGACCTCTCTGCTCGGAAATTCCGAGCTGGCCTCTCTTCTCAGAAATTCCGAGCTGGCCTCTCTTCTTGGAAATTCTGAGCTGGCCTCTCTTCTCGGAAATTCCGAGCTGGCCTCTCTTCTCGGAAATTCCGAGCTGAACTCTCTTCTCGGAAATTCCGAGCTGAACTCTCTTCTCGGAAATTCCGAGCTGGCCTCTCTTCTCGGAAATTCCGAGCTGGCCTCTCTTCTCAGAAATTCCGAGCTGGCCTCTCTTCTCGGAAATTCCGAGCTGGCCTCTCTTATCGGAAATTCCGAACTGACCTCTCTTCTCGGAAATTCCGAGCTGAACTCTCTTCTCGGAAATTCCAAGCTGACCTCTCTTCTCGGAAATTCCAAGCTGACCGCTCTTCTCGAAAATTCTGAGCATGACGCTCCTCTCAACCAAAGACAAAACTTCTCCAACTAATTGCGAGGCATATTCGGACTACTCTCAAGACACTCAACTCATACAATCAATTCACTCAAACAACCCCGGATAACGGATCATAATTAGAAGCACGGCGCATCCGCAAAAGTCCAACCCTCCGACCATAAGTTATCCGGTAACGAAAGTAAACTCTCTTCTCATATTCATTTATTTTTTTCTATGATCGAAATTAGGATAGGAATTTTATAACTTAGAATCCGCCTATTATTACATCGCATGCATAGTCGTTAGAAATAGCTTATCTTGTCCGCTGACGGCCGCAGAGGACAAAAGCATACATCCTTTACGGATATAAGCCAACACGTCCAATATGGATTGAGGCTCTATTACATCCAACAACGGATAAAAGCGCGCTATATATGTTTATTATCGGCGAAGGGAACATAAGCCGAGAGGTCGACGTAAGATTCTGAAAACGGGTTGTTGACAGGTCTTCAAATCCGCCGCACCAGTACTAGAGACGATAATAAACCCCCCAAAATCCAGTATAACGCTACTCATCACATTGGTGAAATGACGTTTTAACCAAGTATATCTTGGTTCGGTATCTTTGAAAGGTAGTCCTGTGGATACCGGCTTATTTTTAGTGAACGGAAGACGCGAGGCGAGAGTTTCGCGGAAAACCGGGATCAAAAATCTAAAACCAGTAAAATGCAACACACTGGTCTCGACAACGTCATTATTGAGTACACGACCGACTTGGGAATGTAAGACGGGAGACCCCCGCAAAACTCCTCGAAACCCAGCAAGACGCTTCTGAGCACGCCGGTCTAATCATTATAAGTCCACAAGAGAAAAACGTTTTGTTATTTCTCGGACTCGAAACCCAGTAAAACGCTTCCGAGCACACTGGTCTAAATCATTATAGGTCCGCAAGAGAAGTACGTTTTGTTATTTCTCGGAATCGATGTCAAAACCCAGTAAGACGCTTTCCGAGCATACTGGTCTAAACATTACAAGTCCGCAAAAGGAGTACGTCTTGCTTCTCCCCAAAATCAATTTCGAAACCTAGTAAGACGCTTCCGAGCACACTGGTCTAATTATTACTTTTCCACGAAAGGAATACATCTTACTATCCTCGGACTCAATTTCGAAACCCAGTAAGACGCTTCCGATCACACTGGTCCCAATCATCTCGGGTTCGTAAGTAAAGTATATCTCACTAACCTTCGAACTTAACTCGAAACCCAGTTAAGTGCTTTCAAGCATGCTGGTATTAGTCATCACAAAGGCGAGTATATTTCGCCGATGTTTGAACTCAAAACTTGATTCGAAATACGGCGGAACGCTTCTATGCGTGCCAGAGTTAAACGATATCCCATAAACCTCAAGACTCAGAATACGCACCTGAGTGCAATGCTCCAAAAAGCACCAAGGGTCAAATGCTAAATCATACTTTCCTTCGGAAACTATACGAAGATGCCCGATAAAGCCTTCAAGCTATACGGAACTAACTCATACTGTCATTACGGAGCCGATGTAGGAAATTTTCTCCCAATAAAATTTACTCGAATTTTTTGCATCAACCGACCTAACGTCAACACGATAGTCCGGTTCCTCGGACATGCAAATCGTCCTAGCAGGCTCGACAAACTAACCTGAAACCAAATCTTACTCACAACTCTGAGTAGACTTACTCGGAAAATCCGAGCAGATTTGCTCAGAAAATCCAAGCATGTTGCGCAGGAAATCCGAGCAGATATTGTAGAGAAATTTCAAGAAGTCGTGCTCAGAAATCCGAGCAGATTTACTCTGAAAATTCTGAACCAAACGCGATTACTCTCTCGGACAATCGTTTTTGCCTCGAATAAATGAAATAACCTCGTCATCCCGCATTCGGACATAACGAGCTGGGGGGCTAACTGTTGAGGTCAAAAACCTTATCGACGAAAATGATAGCCGAAGAAAGAATCAAGCAGTCAGGCATGAACAAGTATTTGAGTTAGACGTTCAAGAACACGTATAAATGACAAAGTTGTACGAAAATGCCAACAAATGACTTATCGGAGAAATGGTTTCGGCAAAACAGACAAACGTCGAAATCGGACGAACGTATCTTCCGAGATGGTTAGTCAAACAACTCGGAAATCCGAGCTGAACCAGCTCGGAATTCCGAGATCAACCACCTCGAAAATTAGAGCTGAACCAGCTCGGAAATCCGATCTGAACCATCTCGGAAATCCGAGCTGAACCAGCTCGGAATTCCGAGATTAACCGTCTCGTTCAGCTCGGAATTCCAAGATCAAACATCTCGGAAATCCGAGCTGAACCAGCTCGGAATTCTGAGATCAACTCGCAATCCGAGCTGAACCAGCTCGGAATTCCGAGATCAACCGTCTCGGAAATCCGAGCTGAACCAGCTCGAAATTCCGAGATAAACCATCTCAGAATTCCGAGATCAAACATCTCGGAAATCCAAGCTGAACCAGCTCGGAATTCCGAGATGAACTAGCTTGTATTTTCCGAGCTGAACTTCCGAACAGATAACCAAACATTTGCCGATACGCATAACTTTTCGCAACCCATCTTCGGAAACGTCAGCCCATACCTTCCTGAGCCGACGATTTGGGCCGATGGATCGAAACTGAGAGAAATGGAGACTTAGGCCAAGCATATGACAAACTCTCACCCAAATAAGTGAGTTGATACGTAAACGGACTCGGAACGTCCAAATCTCGGCCCATCCGGCAAAAGAGTCGAGCCGCGGAAAAACGAATAAGTAAAGAAAGATATTGAAGAAAGGAAAATCCGAGATGGAAATGTACATTTTAGCGAGAAAAGAAAAAAGAGAAGAATGGGAAGATTTCCACAAATCTTACGGAAATATTCTCAAAATACGACGAACGGAAGCTATAACCCTAAGAGCGAAAAACCCTAAGACCTAGACTTAAGAACTTAGCAATTTCTCTTAGCCGTTTTGGAGTTCTTTTGTACTTTCTTTCTGATTCCTTTGTTTCTCTTTTCCGATCTTTGTAATCTCTTTGACTTTCTATCAATAAAACTTCCTCCGGGTTTGCTAGTTTCGTGGTTATCCTTGAAAGTTTCTGTTCCCTAAAAGTTTAGCTCTACAAGTTTTGACCGTGCGAGTTTCGACTCTCACAGTGGTTCTGATCTATGTGGATGATTTAATCATTACTGGAAGTGATAAAGAGGGAATTCAGTCCACAAAGGCTTTTCTCAAAAGTTCGTTTGACATCAAAGACCTTGGAGAGTTGAAGTATTTCTTGGGTATTGAAGTATGCAGATTCAATGATGAGTTGTTTCTGTCCCAAAGGAAGTATGTTAAAGACGTGCAGCAGAAACTAGAATGCATGATTGCAAGATAGCAAAGACTCCTCTTGAAGATGGCTACCAAGTCAATATAAAGGGGGAGAAATCAGATGAGGAGAAGTTCAAGGATGTCTCCTTGTATAGAAGACTGGTTGGAAAGCTTATCTATTTAACTCTCACTAGACCAGACCTATGTTTTGCTGTGAATCAAGTCAGCCAGCATATACAATCACCCACGGTTTATCATTGGAGTTTGATCAAGAGGACCTTTAGATATCTCAAAGGCTAACCAGGACAAGATATTTGGATGGCTAAGAATGATAGCACTGAGATTATCGGCTACTGTGATGCAGATTGGGCTGGTGATAAGAGTGACAGGAGATTCACAACCGGTTATTGCACCTTCATTGGAGGTAACTTAGTGACTTGGAAGACAAAGAAGCAGAAAGTGGTCTCATGTTCAAGTGCTGAAGCTGAGTATAGAGCTATGAGGAAGCTTACAACAGAGTTAACTTGGTTGAAGGCTCTACTCAAGGACTTTGGCATTGAGCAATCAAGTCCCATTACCTTTCATTGTGACAATCAGGCTGCAATACATATTGCTACAAACTCTATGTTTCATGAAAGGACTAAACATATTGAGATAGATTGTCACAAGGTAAGGGAGAAGATTGAAGATGGGACGGTTCTACCTTGCAACACAAAGAGCGAAGATCAGGTAGAAGACATCTTCACCAAGGCTGCAAGTCTCAAGGTTTGCGATCATATTTTCAGCAAACTAGGACTTGTAGACCTTCCTACCCATGATTATAACTTCCCTGATCATGTGCAGCATACTCTTTTTCCCTTGATGTGGTTTTGTCCCAAGTGGTTTTCTACATCAAGGTTTTTAATGAGGTGTTGCCATGATCATTCCAAGTCGAGACTTTAGGGTGATTCCAAAGTCTGAACTTGAGGGAGAGTATTGATCATTTATGTTTCAATAATGTGAAGTCTGGTGAAACAGTCTGAAGTCTGGTGAAACAGAAGAAAACAACAGACAGTGAAGTCTGGAGAGCAAAATGAAGTCTGTGAAGTCTGGAGTGCAAAGTGAAGTCTGGAGTTCGGACCAAAATGACAAAATGTCTAATTTGTCCTCTAGCTAATTAGGTTTAGGGTTATTATTGTGTACCCATCCTATATAACTTGTGTAGCCACCAAATATCAAAAGTTAAGTCATTTTTGTGACTATTCTCTCTTCTTCTCTTGAGCAAACAATTCTCCCATTTCTGAATCTTCAAGCTTAAATCTTTCTTAAAATTAACATGGAACTCCTAATCCTTTATAGGAATACTCGTAATCCTTTCCGTAGCTCCTCAACTGAATCGCTCAATGTATTGTCTCCTTCATCATCTTCCTCATTTTTTTTATAACTTCTTGCCCAAATCCAAATACACCGCCAATTTCTTTGAAAACTCTATTAACAACCGCCAGAATAATCAGGCTCGCCTAGATCAAACTTGAAGTCAAACCCAATTTCTACGTCTTCAATTGGAAACAGTTACTTAGGGTTTTGAACTACTTTACTTAAAAACCCAATTTCTACTTCTTCGATTTTCCAGTGACACCAACATCGCATTTGAACGAGATTCTAATGAGCCGACCTATTCTCTCATTTCCGCCATGATTTAACTTAGTCTTTGCTTCAGATTCACGAATTTCACAACACAAGTTTAAGATTTTTTATTAAAAAGAATAAAAAACTCAAACCGACATCGCGTTATTTAATACTCAATTTTTTTAAATTAAGTCATTATATTGCCACGTCATACTCCATAATTTACACGTCATATTCCGTAAAAGTCATATCATCAATTGTTAACGTTTGACTAACAGAAATTCGGTCAATGAATAAATAAGCCTAATTTTTATAGTACGTGTATGAAATTTGAATTAAAATTGAGTTGATGTATAAATCCGCACAGGTTAAAAGTTCGTGTACTGATTGGGACCGCGGGGATCTGTTGAAGTAGGAATAAGCCGATTTCTTGTCGTGTTGGTAGATATCGTCAGCATTCGTGTTTAGATTGTTAATGTTTCTTTAGGAACGAAGGCTATGAACAAGACTCACGCTACAACTTCTCATGTGTCTGGTGCTTGAGATGGTGTTTCTTTTGTCACAGTGTTTAGTGTTTATAATACATCCCTCGACAATTTGAAATCTTTCAATATGGTTTCTGTTGTTGGGAATGTAAAGAGAGGTCAATGGCAGTTCTAAATGCATTCACCAACTTCATTCATGTAACTTGCTGAGTTTTCCTCTAAAATTTTGTCAACTTTTAGTGTTGTTTCTTAGAGACTGCGTCTGATATATGCTGAAAATCCATTTTTTGTGTTTGTTTTGTAGGTGAGTATGCCCAAGAGCAACGTTATCATATTGATTGATCCAACTTCTCACCTCTCCATCCAACCAAGCAACGTGATGGTAGAGTCTATTCCGGGTGATTTTTCACGGGGTAACCTGATGCTTCAAAGAATCAGGTCTTACATTGTAAGAGAAAAATCACACTAATTAGGACTCAACTTCAAATGCAAATAGTAATTCGAATAACTAGGGTCAATAGATCAGAGCTAAGGCTTGAAAACACAAAGTTAAGATATTTATTAATATATTCTTGAAAAGGTAAGATTTTGTTTTTTCCGTTTATTATTTACTATATCTCCAGTCACAATATATTTGATTAAAAACAGTGTTTTCTATTTATGTCAATCATTATTTTTTTGTTTGAATTTTGGAATATATTAATTTAATGTTTCTGATGGTCTTATTGATCCGCAAATTGTAAGACATTTTTCATATAGTTATCTAGATGACATAAAAACATTTGATAATATATTTTATCGGAACGTGTCGAATGATTTTTTTCAATATATATGTGTGTATATATATATATATATATATATATTTCATATTGATCTGCAAATTATTTTCGACAAGCTATTTTCTCATTATGCTTTTAGCCGTGTATTTAAACTGATAAAAAACATTAACTATAAATAGTAATTATATTGTTCAACCGTCTATTTAAACAAACTTTAACACATATGTCATCAAGTAATAGCCGATGTTTTTCTTTGAACTTAATTTTTATTTTATTTGACGTGTTATTCTATTAGCAACAAGAAGAAAAAAAGATATTAATCTAATCATATATGTCTCACCTATCCTTATATTATAATGCAAAAGAAACTATAATGCATAGTATCTTTTAACATTTTAGTTTATGTGGAATTTTTGAACTATATACCTCTCCTCAATTAAAAAATATTAAAAACCTTAATCAAATTATTTAAATAAATATTTTAAATTTTGTAGAAAATAAATAAAAATAATAGAATATGTACTCTACATCGGAAAAAATATAAGCTTGATGAGAGGGCTTTGCGGGAATTCTTTTGTAAAATTATTGTTAGATAATGACAATAAAGCTGGATAAAAATATCGTAAAAAGATACAAATGATTTTCAATATAAATTTATGTTAATTAGAAAATATTTATGGAGTTGTCTACAATGACTTGATGATTTATGATTAATATGTTTCTTATTTTTGAAATTGGTGACTTACTGAGTCGTTGTTATATGACATCAATAACATTGTTAGTTTTAGTACAAAAATATCTTTTAACCCAATATTCTTTATTTATCAAAAACCAATTCTAATTAAAAAATCTCTTGGACCATTCAACAAGAGGACGTTTCTTGACATAATGGCTTATTATTTTTTCTTTCTAATGTTAGTTTGGTGATAAGCATAAAAAGTTCTCTTTACAACCACTTCAGCTGCAAATATACAACATAGTCTTTGTAGTTTTTGGGGGTATCAATCAACTTGGGTAATTAAACAAAATAAGAATGCAAGTATTCTCTTAAGCTAAGGACAACCAAAATGATTCACAGATTTGTTCACTAGTTTTGCAATAAATAAAAATATTAACCAATTCAATACAAGTTCACAAGATGAAAGTACAATTTTAACAGTGTTCAAGAGTGAATAAAACAGAGCAAAACAAAGCAAGGTGATGATTAAGACAATTGATTTTAAAGACTAAGTTCTTTCGGTTGAAATTTCGATTTGGGTGATCAATAATTAATTCAGAAACATTTAACTACAATAGAATGATTTCCTAGGTTAAGAACAACATATCAAGCTACTCCACTCTCATAATAATAGCCATATACCTATCAAGCATTAACATCAATTATCGTTGGCAATTTCAAGATAAATGTGCATTATGAGCAAGTTTTTATTACCACTAAACACCTTAAACATCAATTCTCATTGGTTAAGTATGTAAAACACTTGATAGAGTTTCAAACATTAACTACACTTCTCAGTTCTAGCAACATTCAAGATTAAGGAATTGATTAGCTACTTCAATCCTAGCATTAAGAGTTTCTAACAAGTAACAAGTAAGAAATCAATATGTCCAAGTTTTAAAAAACCTAACCATTACTAGATCACTCTCACCTCACTCAAACCCATAAACTTATGGTAAACTACTCACTAGCCACGGTAATGACAAAGCAAAACATTATTTAATATAACAAGTATGAAAGAAATAGGAAGAACTCAAGAACAAAACTCAAATTGCATAAATGATCAAAGAAAACTAAATTGTTTTGTAGTAGATGTTTGCAAGAGGTGATATGGTTCTTCTAACACATTAAATGCCTTTAAATAGAAGATAAAAGAGTGCAATGGTCGACCACAACCACATGAATGGTCTACAAGCCGAAAGCAAAAAGAAAAAGTAGCATCTGGAAAAATGTAGGTCTCACAGCGGCATCGAGACCTCGCTGTGGGATGCCGCTGTGAGATGTCCAGATCCACAACGGCTTCAGGTGGTCGTTGTGGATACCGCTGGAGTTCTTGGCCTTCCGAAAAATATCCACAGCGGCATTGGTAGCCCGCTGTGGAGTGCCGCTGCGAGTCTCCAGTTCCCACATTGGCTTCTGTTTGCCGCTGCACATGCCGTTGTGGGAATTCTTCATTCGCTCTTCTTCATAGCGGCTTCAGGAGGTCGCTGTGCGAAGCCTCTGTGAGGCATGGTCGTGAGCCTTAGCTGTTTTTCCACTTCTTTGTGGGTGTTTTTCAGTCCCTACCTCCTCCATTATCACTTGGATGCTTAATCATGTCTTTCACCACCTACAAAAACATAAATAAAGCAAATACAATCCTAATGATGCCTGAATGCATTATTCTAAAACTAAAACATACTAAAAATCATGATCAAATCCACTCAAAAAGCTAATTTATATATTCAAAGTTAGTTATAGTTTTGAATGTAGATGTAGATTCAAAGATGATTGTAGTGTTAATGTGTTATGACATTTACCATCTAAACTACCGAAGTTAACGTTTAATTTAGGAAATAAAACCACAACAAAAACTCTGTTCCAATCATTTTTTGGATGATTAGGAGGTTCGAATTTGTAGGATCATATGTATTTATAAAACGGATCTAAACCAAAACAATATTAATAAGATAAGACTCTTCCTAAGTAACTTTGTCTTTAATCCAAAAAAACATTATCTAAAAATAGTAATTATATTTTTTCACCTTTTTTTAGACCAACTCAACACGTATTTGTTATCAAGGGATAGTCGATGTCAAATATATAAACATTAGCCTATGCAATACACTAATATGAATTTTAATTGTATCTTCGTTTTTATAAATTCAAGCATCATTCTTTTGAATATGATTAATATTTTGTTAAATCACTGTTTCTTATTGTGGAATGACTAAGTGTTTGAATGGGAAGTGGGAAAAATATGGTTCTACCACCTAGCAGGAGAACCTTAACTTTATTTGCCATTCACCATTTTTTGTTGCAGTAAAAAGTATGTCAAAATTTTAATAATAAAAAATAAATGAACCACTAATGGTTCTATTGTACAAAGAAATGATGTGATTCACTCTTAACAGTAAAAACACCACATCTAACGAGTAGTTCTCACGAAATAAAGCAGATCTTTAGTTTTTTATTCTTTTTTTATTACATATGAATCATATTGGTGTATCAGTAATAATAAATTATCAAAAATATTTGAACAATTAATTAAAATTACATTCTTAAGAAGTTAAGAAACAATATCAATTCTAGATGAATGCCTTTTCAAAAAAAATATATATATATCAATTCTAGATTGAAAATAAAATATTATATTATTGTATAATATTATGTTATTTATATTAATCCGTTTGAACAGCTTGATCCGCAACGTTTGATCCGCTTTCTCCATTCAAAACCTCAAATATATATTTTAGACCGCTGGATCCGCTTGATTCACATTTGTACTGCTAGATCCGCTAGATCCGTTTTAGTTCCGCTTGATTCGTTTGATCCGCTAGATCCGCAACGCCTGATCCGCTTTCTCCATTCGAAACCTAAATGTTAATCTACATGTCTAAATCATATTAAATGTGATATCTACCCTGTGTCATTGTTGTAGTGTAAGGAAAAAAATTTATTGTCGTTCTCAAAAACCTTTAAAAATGTATTCTTTCAATATTTTTGAATATTACAACGGAAATCGAAAACAAGAAAACCTATGAATATGCATTGTGTTCTGGCCTCATGTATGTAACAAGCTAACAACATTCTATATTTATCAAGGCATCTTTCACTATAAATTTTAAGAACATCACAATAGTAATCTTCGTAGCAAATTAAACACAGAATAGTAAAGAGGAATAAGAAGAAAAATGGCTTCATGCAAGAGTCTTGCTATTTTTGTATTTGCTACCATGATGATACTAATGTTTTGTGGCATCGGAGAAGCACGACTTATGAAAGCCTCATCATCACCTAATGTGATCGAGCCTGAAGAACATAAGAAAGCCTCATCACCTGATGTGAACGAACCTGAAGAACATAATCAAGCCTCATCACCTGATGTGAAAGAACCTGATGAAGAACATATGAAAGCCTCGTCACCTGATGTGAACGAACCTGATGAAGACTCATCACCTGATGTGGACGAAGGTGAAGAACATAAGAGAGACTCACCTGATTTCATCGAAGATTTGAATTATGGAGCTGTAAGAAAAGGTAGAGCTCCAGGATGCAGTTTCCGTAACCCAAAGGGATGTTTCAAAATTCCAGCTAACCCCTACAGACGTGGTTGTGAGTATTCTACTAGATGTCGTCATACTACTGGTTAATTATACTTTCGTTTTTCTAAATTAAATCATCATTGTTTTAAAATATTAATTAAGTAATATTGTTATATTGTTGTACTCGTATACCATATGTGGTACTTGAGTTTTGTATGATAATTTGGTGAATATCTTGTTGGTCATCATATAATAAACTCAATAAAAGCGTTTGTGTAAAGGAAGTGTTAAATTTTCTATAAAGAATTAAAAATTCAGGATTTTAAGAAATCGAAAAATAATTGGAAATTTTAAATAGATTTTATTATGAAAAAAGTCATAAAATAGCACAAAAATATGCCTTATCATAAATATAGCATCAAGGAAATCAATTCACATTTTTAGCATTATTTTAATTATAAAGACTTTTATAGCATTATATAATTTAGGGTTTAGGTTTAATTATTTAGAGTTTAGGGTTTATTATTTAGGGTTTAAGGTTTAGTTTTTAGGGTTTAGGGTTTATTATTTAAGGTTTAGGGTTTAGTATTTAGAGTTTAGGGTTTAGTATTTAAAGTTAAGAGTTAGGGCTAATTTAGTGACAAAACATGTTTTTGTGCTATTTTATGATTTTCTTCCTTGTTGTTATATTTGTGACAAAATATGTTTTTGTGCCATTTTTGCGATTTGCCTTTTTATTATTTTAATTCAGTTAAATTCTATTGGAAAATTGCAAATGAAGCTTAAATTTGTAGTTTTATTGTGTGTAAAAACCTAAGATTTAATTTGACATTTATAAAGCACAAACGCCAAGAAATGCAGTATAAAGGCCTCAATTTAACGTTGTTATTTAAAGAAAACAATGTTGAGTATGTTCACAAACTTCCAAAATATGATTTATTTAAATATTATAGACAAATCAAACAAATGGTAAAGCAAAAATAAGATGTTAATGGTAGACAAGAAGTTTGACTTATGGTACGTGAAGATTTCTGATTAGTGTTTTTAGGTTATTTTAAAAGAAAAATATTAATATGATTCAAAAAAGTTGGAACATTTAAAAATACTTGTTAGATACATAAACGTTGTTATATCATATGGGACCTGAGATCACGATATAAAGGATTATGAAAACACCTAATTCCAACCAAAATTGGCTTTATACCGTGACTGAAGCTCTTCCTCGGCGATATTCACACAAAATAAAAATGTAGTGAAATAACGTGTGGATGGGAGCTTAGAGCATCTTCAATGATTAAGAACTTCTCATGAAATTTTTTAACAATAAAATATTTGCTTCCCTTAATTAACGTGTGGATGATATTTGCTTCGCTTAATTAAAATGGAGATATATTTTTTAGTTTCACAGGTTGCTCAAAAAGAAGGATTTACAATCATATAATCAGTTTTTCGCTCGGAAACTAAAAAAGTGTTCTATCAAAATACTCAGAGAAACAATAAAACGCGCAAAAGTGTTTTTGGCTTCTGGGCTTCTCTTGTTGTTTTCGCGGGAACCTCTGAAAACAAGCTCTTTCATCTTATTTGCTCTGAATCTATCGGAGAAATCACTCGTCGTTTTTCAAGATTAACAGAGAAATTTCAATGGCGGTTCTGTAATGTTTTTTTTTTAATTTTTGGAATTAAATTTTGTTTTTTTTTGAATGAATCTTGGTATGAATCTGTCAATAATCTTTGCATTTCTAGCGTAAATTCCGTTTACATCGGTTGAATCTTTGGACTTCATGTCTACATTGAAGAACTTAAACACTGAATTGGGTACAAAATTCTGGTAAGAAGCCTTTCATGTTCATTGTTGTTTTACCAATGATAAGATAATAGGTGCATAAGATAATATGTATATGTGACGATTGTAGGATTCCGAAATTAAGATTTGAGGATATAGACTTGCATAAGCTTTTTGTCGAGGTAACTTCTCGTGGTGGAATCAAACAGGTAATCATCATTGTGGATCCTAAAACCCACACTCAGTTTTTAGAGTGTTTTTGATGAGCTGATTTACGAAATGGGTGGGCTAGATTCTTGGTTGAACGAGATCAAGGAGCTTAGCAATGATGAAAAATAGATTTGTATTAATTTGGTAATAAGAACAACAAGAACTCGAGCTATAAAGCGATTACAAGATCTTAGTATTAGGTTTTTAATCTCCTTCGGAAGTCGGATCCCTTTTACTGTTGTCGAACCCTTCTTTTATAGTCCCTAGCTCCGTAACTATCTTTCCTGATCTTCGGAGCCGACTCCAACAACTTGCGGGATCCTTGGGATTGCGTGCTCAGTCCATCTCCTCCTTTGTAGCTGGTTGGTTGCCTAACGGTTCGGACGGTGCCTACCGATGTGCTTTGTGGGGTCGGAGCTTTCTATTGGACTGGGCCTTGGTGTAAACTCAATCGGGCCTAGCTGCCAAGGTTGAATCCGGGCCTTGTTTAGCTGATTTCCTTCAGGAGTGAAATCTGGCCCAAACATTTGCCCCCCAGCCTTTTAAGCGGGTTCCCGAGCTTGAAAGGCGAGATCTTCCCGGATAAAGCCCACAGTCTTCTTGGATAAGGCCGGATCTTAGCAGTTAGGATCGCGTCGAAGATTCTGGACGCTTCGGCTTTTCGCATGCACCGTTGGATAGTGCGCAGAAAGAAATCCCGCCAAAATGAACGGACGAGATGAGCGCGTGACATCAACTATGCACGTCCGCGGCACGTGGGGAAGATTCTCGCGTGATTTGACGGTTGCAGTACGCGAGACTTGAAAGATTTACGGAGTCCCGAGGTGGCGTAATTATGACGTCTTTATAACCCACCTCCTCGTGAACTCACTCTCCAATACACAACCGCCGTTCGCAAGGTAACTCCTCCACTTCTCTTTTATAGCGATTACTCCTCTTTCTTTACTTTTACGCTTCTATTTCTCTCTCTTCTGTAGTTTCCCTTTTACCTGTTTGCGAGAAATAATTGTTTTCTTTTGATTTTCTTTAAGCGATGTCGAAATCAAGCTTGGTTAGGGTTAAAAAAGAGAAACAGGTCGCCGAAGAAGAGGAGTTCGAGCATCCCATTCCGACTACGAAAGCGGAGGACATCGAAGGCCTGTATTCGTCGCACGGTGTGCCGAGGTCGGTGGAGCTGAGGCTTCTCGATCCCGGAGACACGCCGGAGTCGGTTAGACCGGGCTATTGTTGTGCTTACAAGGCTTATTTCGAGAAGTGTAACCTGGTCTTCCCGATTCCTCGGCTCGTGTTGGACGTGATTGGCGAGCTTGGGATAGCGCTTCCGCAGCTGACACCAAATTTCGTCCGCTACCTCATCGGCCTGTTGGTTAGGGCTCGAGAAGAGGGGATTCCGTTCGACCTGTCTGTTCTCCACGACTTGTGTTCGATCAAACATAACTCGGCGACGGGGCTTTTCTACCTTTCTCCTCGGCGGAGTTTGGCGATCATGGTGGCTGTGCCGAACCGGGAGGATCGTTGGAGAGAGCGTCCCTTTTGGTTCAAACTTGACCACCATTCGATTGGGGATTATGACCCCTCTAGAGTCGCGACCTCGTGGTCGGAGTCTATTGGTTAGGGATAGCGTTTTTAGCTAGCTTTTGCATGTTGGTTTTTTCTGGAGTATCTGAGCTTTTTGTTTGTTTTCAGAGATCCCGGAGAGGTACGGAATAACCCCTGCGATCAGAAGGCTAGCGGCTACTCTAAGCTCCAGAGACGTGCTCTGGTCGTCGTTCTCTGTTGACAGAGTTATGCGCGCACTCGAGCTCCCGGAGGCGATCGAGCCGTTGGAGGTTCGTCCTGTCCCAATTCTTCTTGGTGAGTGTATGCATTTTTGCGAAAATTTTCTTTTTACACAAATATTCTATTTACGCCCCGAGTGTTAATCTTTGACCGTTTCGTTTCGCAGCTTCCCGAGAACACTCGCCTTCCGACGCTGCTTCGTCGAGCATAACCCAGACAAACAAGAAGATGAGGAGACGTCCCACTGTCCGAGAGTCATCCAAGAGGCCTTCCGAAAAGGCGTCGTCTGGCGGATATGCGCCCATCCGTGCTGGCCAGCTGAGCGATGCCCTGACTGGCGCGATTAACGATGGGAGGTCTGGAGGCGTTCCACCGCCACCTCCGCGTCGGGACTCGGAGCCTGGGAAGGGTCCGGAGGCTGTACGCCCCGACCAAGTGATCAACCTGAGTTCCAGGGCCACCATAAGTGATTCTTCGGTGCAGCCTTCGAACAAGAAGCCTCGATATGAAAAGGAGGCAGCTGTTGGGTTGGGCTCATCACATGCTCCGGGGTCCAAGCCGTTTCACTGGAAGTTTGACCACACGAAGGATTTCCCTGTCACGGATGACCCTGAGGGACTCGCTCATCTGCTCCGTCATTGCAAGGCTGTTGGATGCTCGCTCCCCTCGGTGAAAAACCTGATAGGCCTGGAGCTGTACGTCAAGGCAATGACTGCCAAAGGAAAGGTAACTTCGAGTCTTCGCTTCTTCTTCCTTTTTCTGGTTTTTAACGTCTCTTTTTTTTGTTTCAGTCCTTGGAGGCGGACAATCAACTTGTGGCTTTCTATGAGCAGAACCTTAGGAGTGTCCCTCGACGGGAAGAGCTCGAGCAAGCTCAGAGCGTTGTGCATCAGTTGACCGCGAGCCTCAAGAGTTGCCAGGAAGAAGTGAAGCTTATCGATGCTCAGCTTAGCGTTGTGAAGTCCGAGCGTTCGATCGCCGTAGAGAGGACGGTTACTCTGGAGCAGAAGGTCAAGGAACTCCTTGAGAAGGCGGAGGGTGCGGTTCGCTCGGCCAGGCATGACGGAATGAGGATAAGGGACGGTCATTACCGTGACATGTTCGAAGCTCACAAGGATAAGTTCGAGAGGAAGAAGAAGGAGACGGACTGCGAGATGAAGGTCCAGGAAGTGGAGGCCAACATTGAACTGATCAATCTCCTGCAGAGCGGGGTGACTACCATCGAGGAAGAACTTCCCAAGCTGTTGGAGCAGAGGGAGACCTTCGCGAAGGAGTTCGAAGCTGCGCAGGTCTCCGACTTCTCTCTGAGTGCCGAGTTGCGTGCCATTCCTCAGATCTCTGAAGACTCGGTGATGCATGTAGCTCGATCCGCGGGGTTTAATGAGTTCGGGTCGAATGCCGAGATGATGACGGGAATTACGAGTACCAGAGCGAATCAGGCGGCAGAGGTCGGAGTCCAGGAGAAGCAAGGCGGCGAAGGTGAAAAGGCTGGCGGTGAGGAGCAAGGCTGATGTCTGCTCCTTCGAAAATTTTAATTTCTGTTTTTGGAATCCCCTAAAGCCCCCCTTTGGGCTAAAGTTGAACTCCTTTTAATTTTGCTTTTAGTGTTGCCCGAGAGGGCTTTTATCCATAACTCTTTTGGCTCGGGTGAGCTTTTTAATGCACGTTTTATGTTTATGTTTTCGTTTGAGTTCGGATTTCTGAGTTTAGCAAAATATAGAGGTTCGTTTATGCGTTGTCAGTTTGCAAGTTGAACCTTTGAGTCGTGAAGTAGAACTCTTGATTTCTGTTGTTTAGTCTGGCCAGACGTTTCTTGTATTCTGGAGTTCGTTTCGCGATTTAGAGCCCTTTTTAGTTCGCTATTGTTTGGATACCTGTTCGACCCGTGCAAAGTTCGTTTAGGGTTTTCTTCCGAGTTTGTTCGCGAGTTGTGAGCTTTGGAAGATTGCTCCAGAGAGGTCTTCTGGGGTTGGGGTTCACGAAACACTTAAGGTTTTAAGACTCGGAGTGTTTGTGGTTTGTGTATGTAGCTTCGCGTCTTCTGCAGCGAGGTTTAGTGTGGACTCAGAGCGACGCGTAGCGTTGAGTTTACGGAGTAAGATTTGCGTAAAGTAACACTTTATTCAATGTAGACTTTGATATTTGCCATTGTCAAGGTTTCAAGACTTGGTGAATTCGTAGTTGCATATGTTACTTATCTCGAGGAACAGGAACACAAAGAGATAACAAAAAATTTCATTAATGTACTCTCCAGAGTTTTCATTGATGTATTGGGTGATAACCCTGTACTCCCCCAAAAATAAACGAAAAAAGTAGGATGCGAGAATTTCTAAGTTTTTTGGGTAGAGTGGCTGCACTCGAAGTTCGAGCTGCCTACGTACCCCGCCAAGGGATCAAGCCTAACGTAGTTCGATTTTTGTGAGTACTTATGAGTTGTATAGCTTGAGGTTCATGGTGTTCCATGGCCTCTTCACTGGTACTCCGTTTTTGACTTTTGTGAGCTTGTAGACGCCGTCGCGGACTATCTCGGTGACTCTATAGGGTCCTTCCCAGTTTGTCCCGAGTTTCCCGGCGCCTGGCTCTCTTGTGTTTGAGTTGACCTTGCGCAGTACTAAGTCCCCCACGCTAAATTTCTGGAGTCGGACTCTGGAGTTATAGTAGCGGGCGGTTGCTTGCTGGTAGTTTTGTATTCGTATTAGCGCCCGGTCGCGTTGTTCTTCGATCATGTCTAGACGATCTTGGAGCATCTGTTCGTTTAGTTCCTCGTGTCTGGGGCTTAGTGCCCGCCTGATAGTTGGAACTGATACCTCCGCGGGGACCACCGCCTCCATTCCGTAAGCCAACGAAAATGGAGTCTCGCCGGTCGCGCTGTGAGGTGTGGTGCGGGAAGCCCATAGGACTCCCGGTAGCTCCTCAGACCACGCTGATTTTTTAGCGTCGAGTCTTTTCTTGAGGCTACTTAGTAAAGTTTTGTTCGCAGCCTCTGCTTGACCGTTCCCTTGGGGGTATCTCGGAGTAGATGTGGTCAGGCGTATCTTCCAGGTCTTACAGAAATTTCTGAAAGCCCTTGAGATGAACTGAGAACCGTTGTCTGTTACTATTTCGTAGGGGAGTCCGTGCCGGCAGACTATGTGCTCCCAGATGAAGTGTTGTACTTCGATTTCGGTGGTTTGCTGGTAGGCTTTAGCTTCTATCCACTTGGTGAAATAATCTGTTAAGACCAGGAGGTATTTCAGTTGTTTTGGTCTTGAAGAGACGAGAGGCCCCACTATGTCCATTGACCACCTCATGAATGGGTATGGTGCAGAGATCGAGGACAATTTCTCTGCAGGCTGGTGAAAAATCGGTGCGTGCCTTTGGCATTTATCACACAGCCTGGTGTAGTTCTCGCAATCTGCGATCATAGTCGGCCAGAAGAATCCTTGTCTTTTGATGCGGATGGTTAGGGCCCGTCCTCCGGAGTGGTTACCGTAGGTGCCTTCATGGGTGTTGCCCATTACGGCGAGGGCTTCCGTGGCATGCACACATCGCAAGTAAGGTTCTGCGGTGCTACGTTTGAATAGGCAATCGTGGATTATGCAGTATCGGGCGCTTCGGGCTTTAAGCTTCCTGGCTTGCCACTTGTCATCGGGGACTTGGCCGTGTCGGATGTAGCTTAGGATTGGTTCCCTCCAATCCGGCCTGTTCAGGAATTCTGCGTCCGGTTCTTCGTTTTCAGGCTCGGATTCCTCCTCTTCGACGGGAGGTTCGGGGATTTTCCGGCCACTACGGAGGCCGATGTCGTAGACTTCGTGGCATTCCGAGGCCGTTTCTGCCCGGGCATCAGGTTCCGGGGTTTTCGTTGAGTTTTTTGTCTGGATCGTTGTGGACTGGTCTGCGGTGTGCGCCTTGAGTGCCACGTCGATGCTTGGTTTTTCTATCCCTTCTACGGGTATTATTCTTTTGACCTTAGGGTCGGACGTCGAGGCTAGTGCTGCCAGGGCGTCGGCGGAGGAGTTTTCCCCCCGAGGTATCCTCTCGAGTGTGAAATCTTTTAATTGATCTGCTAACTCGTGGGCTACCTTGACGTACGCTTCCATGCGCTCATCCTTAGTTTCGTACTCGCCGTGATACTGGCTTGTAACTAACTGTGAATCGCTAAAGGCGCGTACTTCCTGTGCTCCGACTCCGATTGCGAGTCGGAGTCCGGCTATGAGGGCTTCGTATTCGGCCTCATTGTTGGATGCGCTGAAGCCAAGCCTGAATGATTGTTCGATTACCTCTCCTGTGGGGGTCACGAGTTTGATTCCTACCCCGGAGCCGTGTTTGGATGAGGCTCCGTCTACATGGAGAGTCCAATGATCGTCTTGATTTTCCAGCTCCGGAACCATGGGCGGGAGCTCGATAATGAAGTCTGCTAGGACCTGGGCTTTAGCGCTCGTTCTGGTCCGGTACTCGATATCGTATTCGCTCAGTTCGATTGCCCATTTGGCCAGTCGGCCGGATTGGCTCGGACTGTGGAGTATAGTTCGAATAGGTTGTGATGTCATCACCACTATGGCGTGCGATTGGAAGTACGGCCTTAGCTTTCTTGCCGCCATTACTACTGCGAGCGCGAGTTTCTCCATCGCTGGATACCTCGTTTCCGCGTCTATGAGCGTTTTGCTCACGTAGTATATGGGTTTTTGCTCGTTTTGTTCTTCGCGGACCAGGACTGCGCTAACTGCGGCGGGCGAAGTCGCAATGTAAAGATACAGTGGCTTGCCCTCCGTTGGTTTGGCTAGTATCGGAGGTTCGGTGAGATATTTCTTGAGCTCGTTTAGGGCGTTCTCACAGCCTTCGTCCCATTGGAACTTCCGATTTCCTTTGAGGAGGTTGTAGAATGGTAAGCATTTGTCCGTGGACCGAGAGATGAAGTGATTTAGAGTTGTTATCCGTCCCGTCAGTCTTTGCACTTCCCTTTTGTTCTTCGGGGAAGGCATTTCCAGGAAGGTCGTTATTTGTTTCGGGTTAGCTTCGATCCCTCGCTCTGTTACAAGGTACCCGAGGAATTCTCTCGAAGGTACTCCGAAAGAGCACTTGGCGGGGTTGAGCTTCATCCCGTATTGGTTTAGGCTTTTGAAGCATTCCCGGAGCTGTTCTATGTGGTCGCTTTCTCTGGAGGATTTTACGAGCATGTCGTCAATGTAAACCTCCATTGACTTTCCGAGCTGATTGGCGAACATTTTGTTCAGCAACCTCTGGTAGGTAGCTCCGGCGTTCTTCAGCCCGAAAGGCATCACCTTGTAGAAATAGGTTCCGCGGTCGGTTATGAAGGCCGTTTTTTCTTGATCCTCTGGGTTCATGAGGATCTGATTGTACCCAGAGAAAGCGTCCATAAAGGACAGCAGTTCGTGTCCGGCGGTGGCTTCCACCAGACGGTCTATATGTGGTAGTGGAAAGCTGTCCTTTGGGCATGCTTTATTCAGGTCTGTGAAGTCTATGCAGACTCTCCACTTCCCGTTTTTCTTTTTGACGACGACCGGGTTGGCTAACCAGTCGGGGTATTTCACCTCCCTGATTGACCCGACCTTTAGTAGTCTGTCGACTTCGTCGTTAACCGCTTTGGCTCGGTCTGGAACGAGTTTGCGGCGTTTCTGTTTCACGGGTTTGAAAGTTGGATCGACGTTCAATTCGTGTGAAGTGACCTCGATATCAATCCCTCTCATGTCTTTTGTGGACCATGCGAATGTGTCCACGTTTTCTTTGAGGAATTTGATGAGTTCCTCCCTGGTAGCGTTCAGTAGCTCCGATCCGATGTTTACACACCTTTCCGGGTCTTTGTCATCAATACAGACTGAGACGACTAAATCTTTTCGCGGGCCTCGGACTGTTGGATCGTTGCTGCGTTTCGCGGTCCGGGAAGCGAGCTCTTCCTCTCTCTGTAATTGCTATACGTTTAAGGTCTCTAGCTGCTTGAAGAAAGTTAGGTAGCACGATTTTGCAGCTTTTTGATTCCCGTAAATTGTCTTGATCCCCGAAGGGGTCGGGAATTTCACACACTGGTGATAGGTAGAAGGCACCGCCTTCATGGTATAGATCCATGGTCTACCCAATATCGCGTTGTACGGGGCCGGTTTGTTTACTACTACAAACTCCAGGATTTCCTGTTGCCCCCCGGCGATGGATGGGAGTTTTATAGTTCCCATTGAGTAGGTGGTTTCGCCGTCGAATCCGGTTAATGGGGTTTTCCCTCCGGTCAGCATTGAGTCTTTGAAGCCCATCTTTCTGAAGGCGTCGTAGAACAAGAGATCCACAGAGCTCCCGGTGTCAATCATGACTCTGGAGAGTTCGAATCCGGCTACGTCGAGTTGGATTACCAAAGCGTCATCATGCGGTTTGTCGAGCTTGAATGTTTCGCTCTCGGAGAATGTTATATGAGTGTCCGGTCCTTCGATTGGGACCATCTCCCTGAGTTCATTTGCAACTCGTCTCTGGTGAGCTTTGATCGAGTTTACCGAGTTCCGACAAAACCTCGAGCCTCCCGATATGAAGTTGATCGTTTTGGGGAGGTTCGAACTACATAGTCCGAGTTTAGGCAAGCACTGATTTGACGGTTTCTTAGGAGTTGGAGGTGGCGTGGTGACCGATCTCATTGACCCCCCGCAGCGAGCTAAGCTAAAGATTGCATCTATGCGTTTTCGAGAAGGGACTGGGGAGTCTGATCCCTCCTTTTCTGGAGTCCTCTCGCGCTTAGATTGCGAATTCTTTTTGCTTTTCGATTTGCTCTTTCCTTTATCTTTCTTTTCGGGCTCCTTCTCCTCTGGTTCCGGAACCTCACTGATGTCGTTTTTAGCTGCCAGCAGGCGGTCTTTGGACCGGCACTCTTCGGAGGAGTGCACGCTTGCGCCATTGAGGCTTGCCATCTACTGTCAGACAGTGTTGTCCCTTGCCAAAAGACTCCTTTTTGCTGGTTTTCTTCTGGCCTGATTCTTCCTTTGCCGCAGCTACGGTTTCTTCGTACTTTGCGTAGTAAGTAGCTTTGTGCAGCGCGTCGTCCAAGGACGTACACGGTCGGACCGCGAGCTCCTTTCTGAGCTCCGATGTGTATAGGAGTCCGTTTTCTAGAGCCGCGATTGCTATGATTTCGTTTGGGTCGGCTATACGTGATTTGACTTCTCTGAACCTTGCGATGTAGGCTCTAAGAGTTTCGTCCGGCCCTTGTTTCAGAGCCCAGAGGTCGGCTTCCGAGGTTTTCTCTTCGATGAAGATCGAGTATTGCTTTAGAAAGATCGATACGAGCTGCGTGAAGTTGTCGATCGAGTTTCCTTCTAGACTGGCGAACCATTCTAGTGCGGTATCGGTGAGATTTTCGGCGAAAAGTCTGCAGTACCCTGCTTCCTTTTCTTCATCGGTAAGGTGTGCTCTGGAGACCGCAAGCCTGAAAGCTCTAACGTGGGCCTTCGGGTCTGTAGTTCCCGCATATTCCGGGATTTTGATTTTCCCGGTGTTCTGGATCCTCGCGCTAGCGATTCTATCCGTGAACGGAGTTCGTCGGGTCTCCTCGATAACTTGATCGATGTCTGGAGCCGCGCTTGTTGCCGAGTGGACCGCAGCTTGCAGACGCTGGATCCTGGCATATATGCTTTCGTCATCTATGTCCGTTCGTTGGTCGAACATGGTGAGCTGCGTGCTCCTCGGACGCATATTGTTTGGTCCCCTAGTTCCGGCTTGTTGGGCTATCTCGCTCGGGGGAGGCCGAGCAGTGTTAGTCCCTGGCTCCGTCACTGGAGGACGCGTGCCGGAGGCGAAGGCTGATGCCCCCAACACCCGATGCCTGTTTGTTTCATAGCTCGTTGGCATGGGCGGGGGCGTCGGCAGTCGCGCTCCCTCAGGGGCCGTAATACCCGTCGAGGTTGAGGCCACGGTGTTTGAGCTGGGAAGTGCATTTCCCGAGATCGGACTAAACACTGGGTAGCCGCTGTTTCCGGCCACAGAAGTCTGTCTCGGGGCTTCGGGAGTTATATAGTCCTCCTCGAAGTCCAGACGCATGCGAGGTAACGGGCTCCTCGCGGCCTGTTCCCGAGGTTCAGTAGACTCCTGTCGTGCATGTCTAGCCGGGCTAATACAGTCCGTTGTGTAGCTTCTTGATCGTGCGATCTGTTAATTAGGACTGCTAGCATTTTGCGGAGCTCTGCCATGCCATCGGTGATGGATCTCGTCAGGCTTGGCGAGTTGGGGCGAGTCTGTGGAACAGTCCGAGGGATTTGCGCGTCCCCTTGGGAGCGATCCTCGGATCGTATCCAGGTTCGAGAGTTTGTTCTCTCGGTTGTCTGTGAAGTTGAGCCTGGAGGCGCAACTCCTAGAGGCTGGGAAATAGGGATGCGGTCCCCCGTTCCGGATCCTGCTTGAGTCTGGGTCGACTCTGACCCGGTATTCCCGATTTGAACGCTTGCGTTCGTTTGATCTAGGTCCTGCGACCTTGGCGATCCGACCGGAGCTGTTGCGTTGGGGTCCATTTCCACGCTAGTGGGCCGTTGATCAGGTTCGTGTGTAAGAATATCTATGAATCTTCCCCACAGTCGGCGCCAAAATGTGGATCCTAAAACCCACACTCAGTTTTTAGAGTGTTTTTGATGAGCTGATTTACGAAATGGGTGGGCTAGATTCTTGGTTGAACGAGATCAAGGAGCTTAGCAATGATGAAAAATAGATTTGTATTAATTTGGTAATAAGAACAACAAGAACTCGAGCTATAAAGCGATTACAAGATCTTAGTATTAGGTTTTTAATCTCCTTCGGAAGTCGGATCCCTTTTACTGTTGTCGAACCCTTCTTTTATAGTCCCTAGCTCCGTAACTATCTTTCCTGATCTTCGGAGCCGACTCCAACAACTTGCGGGATCCTTGGGATTGCGTGCTCAGTCCATCTCCTCCTTTGTAGCTGGTTGGTTGCCTAACGGTTCGGACGGTGCCTACCGAGGTGCTTTGTGGGGTCGGAGCTTTCTGCTGGACTGGGCCTTGGTGTAAACTCAATCGGGCCTAGCTGCCAAGGTTGAATCTGGGCCTTGTTTAGCTGATTTCCTTCAGGAGTGAAATCTGGCCCAAACAATCATCATGAGAGTTGAGAAATTTACATGTAACCTTATCATCAACAGATCATTTGATATTGTTTTTGAGTATTTGCAGATAGTTAGAGAAGAGAAATGAAAGGATGTATTTGATACGTTTAACTTCCCTAAATCACAACGATACCCTATCTTTACACAGATCGTGCGCAGACACTACTACTCGCTACTACATGATTACGAGATCGGCTATTTCTTCAAAGCTCGTGGGCAGTTTCCTCCTTCTAAACCAACAAAGCAGA
This sequence comes from Orychophragmus violaceus, assembly GCA_030180135.1. NCBI lineage: Eukaryota > Viridiplantae > Streptophyta > Magnoliopsida > Brassicales > Brassicaceae > Orychophragmus > Orychophragmus violaceus. Next base: position 79,514,395 of record CM058236.1, on the reverse strand, counting down.
ACACTGAATGTAAGATCTCAATTCCGTGTATCCAAAGATAACAAGAATTTTAGGGTTTTTCTTAAGGGATTCTAAAAGAAGATTTTAAGAACACGGTGAGAGTTTAGGAAACTAGGGTTTCGCCTTAATTCCGAGATGGAATAAAGCGGTAAAAGAATGCTCAAGTCGCCGGAGAAGAGTTAGGTTAAATTGGTTCTCTAAGTCTCTCCGAAAACTGTATTAAGAAAAGCGTGAATGTTATTCATTAACTAGGTCCCTTTTTATAGGGTTACAAGTCGGTTTAACCGATAAGGAAATAGAAGATAAACACGAATATTTCCTAATATCTCGCTACCGATTTAAAGCATATTTCTGAATCTCGATGCCGCTATCTTTTTACACCGTCTTTCCTCGCACTCTCCAAAACCCTAGATGTAAGCTGGTCGAACCAGGTCGGAGTTAACCGTGTTTTACCGACTCGGGCTTTAAACCGTCTTTCCTTTCTGGGCCGACCTAAATTCCTGAATAGACCTTTCAAGGAAAGTGCTAATCTTGACTCCAACAATAAGCCCCCCCCCCAGTGTGGCGATTTGAATTTATCCAAGTCGGCATTACGAGGAGTTATCTTATGGTTTAGGAAGTAATTTTCGTGGGCCCATTCTCTTATTGTAGACGAGCCTCTTTAGGCCCAAAACAGACGGGCAAACCGGAATGAGGTCAAAATTGATCTGGTTCGGCGAAGAACCATTTTGATTTGATTTCGACGGCCAGAACCGTATCGGTCTTTAACCTAACCGGCTGAGGGGTGTGGGAATCGAGGCGTCATCTAGGTAATCATGATCCCTATTAGTGGGTGCGAGAAACGAAGCGTTTCTCTAGTAGCTTCTCGAGCTTGATGCTCCCATCTTTTCTATATATTCTTCCTTCATTCTTCATTTCTTCATGTCTGCTCGAGCGAAGAAGAATTGAGGTAATTTTCGCTCTCGACCGGTTTTATTTTCCGATTAGCTTTTCCGGCGTTGCTCAGTCGTTGGCTTCTAGGATTAGATCCATTCCATCCTTTATCGTTTTACATGTTCTTCATTAATTATGTCGCTGGTTCGTTGCTCGGGAAGCAAAGATAAGGAAGTCATCACCGTCTCATCAGCATACGATTCTTCAAGTCGTCATGGTTCCTCGTCCGATTCGTCATCTTCGGGCACTTCCTCAGATTTGAAGAATCATCCTGCTCATTTCGAGATTGAGGAGCTTCAACGTCGTCGTGAGTTATTGCGACAAACCGATGCTGCGGAGAGCTCTGGTCGGGGAGAGTTCGTGATTCCCCAGCTCCGAGATTCAGATTCCGATAAGTCTGATGAAGATGTCGATATCGAGGGAAATGATTCCGATGATGGTGAGCCGTCATCTCCATTGTCGGCTGCTCTGAAGGAAGCCTATGGTAATGTTTTTGAAACCCGATCTACCACGGAGTCGGTAATTGCTACGCTTCAGGGGTGCGGGGCCGATCCGAAAATCAAATTTCTCATCCCTTTGTACACTCGACCGTCCTTGGAATCCTCCTCCTGGTTATATGACTTTGTACGAGTCGTATTTCATTAATGGTGATACTACGGGAAGTCGATGTTGGCTTCCGCTTCCCGATTTTCTTATTTCTTACTGCCATCGTCGCGAGATCGCCATTTCCCAGCTTTCTGCTGTTGCGGTTCGTCACATGGTGGGTCTCCTTGTACTAGGAGCCGAGATCGACATAACGATCTCTGTCAGTATGTTTGAAGAGATGACTTCGATTAATTCCATGACGAACACCAGCCCGGGATGCTTCGCAGTTAAGTCGAAGAGGGGTCATCGCATCCTTACGAATGCTCCGAGCAAGATCAACAACTGGCAGAGGCATTATTTTTATGTCGAGATATCCCCTTCTGTCGTTCCCGAGGAACATAGGGATCTTATCAGATCGTCTTGGAATACAAACTTTGGTAGATATCGTTCTATATTTGCCGTCTATCGAGATAGATGATTTACTTAATTCCTTATTTTGCTATTGCAGTGCACCATCCATTTCTCAAGCCGTACCCGGACAACTTCTTCCCGATCCTCGAGAAGATTCAAGCCCTCGGACTACGCAAATGGTCAGACCTCACTCGGGAACGCATCAGCAAGTCTCTCCCGCGGATCTCCAAAGGTAATATCTCGTCTATCGACTTTATGGGAGTTTGTGCCTTATCGTTGGTGTTAAGTCTTCTTTTCGTTTCAGTTAAGTGGAATACCAAGGCGAAGGTTACTCCCGATCAGCTGGTAAAGCCGAAGAGGATGGGCAAGGTTCAAAAGATTGCGTCAGTTGATTACTCGCAGAAGATTTCTTCCAAGTCCTCGACTCCCGTTGAGTCTTCAGAGAAGGACGCGGCTACGCTCCCCAAGAGTAACGTCGAGGTGATAGTCACCGTTAGTGAGAAGTCGGCCGACTCTCAAGCCGTTGCGGCTGCAAATCCTACTGTGGCGGCTCCTCCTGCCAAAGTCTCTTCCAAGACTCAGTCTAGAAAGAGACCGGCTGACGAAAGACCGGATCAAGAGAAACGGGCGAAGAAGCCTGCCTCAGATAATCAAGTCGGCAAGGAGATTACTGACCAGCCTAGGGAAGCTAATGAGTCTGGTAAGCCTAGGAATCCCTGGAAACGATATTACGAAGATTCTGGGGATGTCGCTGATGCTTCCGGCGTGCTGAAACCTTTTATCACTCGCAAAGAACTTGTCCTGGCTCGCACCTCCCGGTCCGTCGAAAAGCGGGGCTATTCAGCCTTCGATTCATAATTTCGCTTTTCAATACGAAAGCGAAATCCCTCTCATTGATAACCCGCGGGCGTGTTTCAATATGCTAACTTGCGTGCGCGGCAACGAATCGGATTGGCCCAAAATTCAGGAGCTCCCTCATTCTGATGCCATCGTCAAACTGAAACAAGCCGAGGCGGCGGTAATTTTTATAATTTCATTTTCCTTTGAAGATCTCGATGTATTTGCTGATTTAACACGATTATTTTTTAGATGATAGCGGCTAAGAAGCTTACTGATGCCGTCACAAGGAGAGATAATCTCCTGAAAAAGGCGAAAGAAGAGAAGGAAGCGTTGGAGGCGAGAAATCTAGTTCTCGCGAACAAGCTCCGTGAGGCTGAAGAGAAGCTACGCAAGGTCGATGAGAAAGCCAAGGCCGACCTCCTTGCGTTCCAGTCAGAGAGGAAGGAGAAACGGAAGTCTTTTACCGAGTTTATCAGGAAAGAAAGGGATCGCGTTGATGCGGCAGCGAGGGCCAAGGCGCAGACCCATTTCGATCTTTCCAGCGGTATATAAAGGATCAGGAGACTGCAACTTCGCTGCAGATTGAATTTGGCCAGATCTCTGGTCTTAGAAAATGTCTTATGAAGCTCAGCGATGAGGGCGTCTCGATTCCTAAGTCGGTTTTAGATCAAGTCGCGACTGATGAAGCCGCGGCCGATGCTAAGTTTGACAATTTGAACGTCGTGACCAAAGAAGAGCTGACCTTTGTTCTCTCGCCAATCCGTCATCCTCTCCTGGACCTTTTTCGCGATTTGCCACCTCGCATTCCGAAGGACGTGGACGAGTTTGGTACTAATCTCGGTGTGATTCCAGAGGGAGTCCCTGAGAATCTTGTTAAGTCGGTCGGGCTGGAGGTTGCAACTTTAGGCGGCGAGCCAGACGCGAATGTCGAGAAGGAGGATGGACCAGAGAAGTCGGTCGGGGCCGAATGATCTTTTCTCACCTGTCTCCTCTTTTATTTGTATAATTTATTTTTGGTTTTGTAAGACTTTTACTCTCAAGCTTTATTTTTTGTTTACCTTTTAAGATTGGATCCTGTTTATAGGATCTGTGTTTTGCGAATTTTAAATCAGACTAATCTCAAATTCAAAAAAATTGTTTCTCGACAAGTTTAAAACAGATAGTGATACGTTGTCATTATAATCAAATCGGACTAATCTTGTTTCAAACTTGTTATTGATAAATTTGAACAGATAGTTATTCAAGCTTTGGCATGCTCGTAATCGGTCTAATCTTGTATTTAAACTTGTCTTTCGGCAAATTTCTAAAACGGATAGCGACTTAAATTGCATTTTACCAAAAGGCGGTTTGCGAGACTTATGTGCGCTCGGCTTAGTTGTTCAAATGACGGACGAATGTGCGAGGCTTAAATGCCCGGCTTATTTGTTATCGCCCACCACAGAGAACGTACGGGTACGAGCCCGGTTTTTAAGTGCGAGACAGATCTCGGCTTTTCCTTACCATGATGTGCACCTCATGCGCAAGGCCAGGGGGTATGATGCTAGTGCGAGTCTTTATTGGATGCCCGGCTTTTCTGCGAGTTACTTAGACTCGGTTTTTGCGAACTAAGGAGTTCGGCTTTCTGCGAGTTACTTAGACTTGGCTTTTGCGAACTAAGGAGTTCGGCTTTCTGCGAGTTACTTAGACTCAGCTTTTAGTTTGCGAGTTAGGACTCGGCTTTGGTTAGTATTAAGAATTTTTAATTTTTAATGAAAGGACTAACCTGATTTGGCTTTTGTGAGCTTTCAACGCGGCATACGCTGCGAAATAAAATTTTATTAGTTTTTGTGACTGTGCCGATGAAGGCTGCCTACGTATCTTACTGGGAAGAATCAAGTCGCTCGTAGTTCATACATATGATTTTTTTTTGGCGCTTTGGCCGTCTTAGAAGTATTCCTTCAAGCTTGCTGAATTCCATGATCGCGGCAAAGCTTTGCCCTTCATTGATTCGAGCTCATAAAATCCAGGCTTGACGACTTTTGTGACTTTATAGGGTCCTTCCCACTTTGCACCGAGTTTGCCTGCTCTCCATTCTTTGGTGTTTTCATAAACCTTGCAGAGAACATAGTCGCCGACTTGAAAATGTCGCTCCTTGACTTTCTGGTTGTAGTATCGAGTTGCGAGCTGTTGGTAATTTTGAATCCGGAGTAGAGCTCGATCTCGTTCTTCTTCTATGGTATCGAGAGCTTGAATCAGCATTTGTTCGTTGATCTCGCTATGTTGCGGCATAAGAGATCAGTGAAGGGTGTAGATGTTTGCTTCTGCTGGAACCATTGCTTCCACGCCGAAGACCAGGGAAAATGGGGTAGCTCCTATTGGGCGGCGAGGAGTCGTTTTATGTGACCAGAGGACTCCATCTAGCTCGTCGGCCCAAACTCCTTTTTTGCTTTCAAGTCATTTCTTAATGCCGGCAATGATGGTTTTATTCATTGCCTCGGCTTGTCCGTTCCCTTGAGGATATCTCGGTGTCGACTTGCTGAGCCGTATATCCCATTTTTTGCAAAATCCTTCAAATACGTTGGAGGTGAATTATGACCCGTTATCTGTGACGATCTCGTATGGTAGTCCGAACCAGCATATGATATATTTCCAAACGAAGTTTTGGACTTGGACGTCATGAATTGCGACATAAGCCTTAGCTTCGACCCACTTTGTGAAGTAGTCGGTCATGATAAGTAAGAAGCGCCTTTGATTGGATAATGGTAATGGTCCAACGATATACATTGCCCATCGCATGAATGGATAAGTCGCAGTCGAGGTTGTAAGCAGTTCCGTCGGTCGATGTATGAATGGCGCATGGCGCTGACACTTTTCACACTTGTTGGAATAAGTCTCGCAATCGGCTATCATAGTCGGCCAATAATGACCATTTAGCTTAATCTTAAGGGCGAGAGACCGACCCCCGGAATGATTGCCGCAATCCTCTGAGTGTGTTTCTTCGAGCACTCTTCGTACCTCATCTCCGTGTATGCATCGGAGAAGGATTTTGTTGGCCGAGTATTTGTCAAGGATACCGTTGTGTATAGTGTATCGCGCACTTCTAACTTTAAGTCGTCGCGCTGCCCATTTATCTTCTGGGAGCTTTCCTTCAGTTAGATACGCTCTTATTTCCTGTCGCCAATCTTCGTTGTCGTCTGTTAAGAGTGCAATGAGGTCGGTGTTTTTTGCTTGAATGCCAAAGCACATGTCATCCCCGCCATCTTGTTGGATTGCAATATCATCAGATTCTTTGTGATTGCTTTCGAGAGGCGGGATGCTTGGTTCGTGGATTGTTTCCACTGGGATTCGTCGGCAGAGGTCGGGATTCGTCGGCAGAGGTCGAGATTCGATGCCAGAGATGCGAGTGCATCTGCTGGGGCATTTTCTTTCCTCGGTATCTGGACGATATCAAAGAACTCGAAGGTACTGGTGAGCTCTAGTGCCGCCTTTCGATAGGCTTCCATTCGCTCGTTTTTAGCTTCGTAGTCTCCATTGATCTGGTTTGCGACAAGCATTGAGTCGCAGTGGGCCAAGCGATGTCGTACCCCAATCTCTCTAGCTAGCCTAAGACTGGCTAATAGAGCTTCGTACTCGGTTGTATTGTTGGAGGCTGTGAAACCCAGCTTGAATGATTGCTCCAATACTTCTCATGTTAGTGATACGAGTCGTACTCCTACCCCGGCTCCTTTTTTGGATGAAGCGCCATCGACAAACAATTTCCAATTTTTGTCTTCCACTTGAGTACCGACATCCAATTCAGGTGATAACTCTACAAGGAAATCGGCTATTACCTGTGATTTGGCGGTTGTCCTGTTTCTGTATTCGATGTCGTACTCGCTTAGTTCTACTGCCCATTTTGCCAGGCGGCCAGACTGTCCTGGGCTGTGCAGGATTGTCCGAAGAGGCTGGCTGCTCAGCACAGTGATCGAGTGTGATTGAAAGTAAGGTCGTAACTTTCGTGCCGAGATAACAACCGCGAGAGCCAGTTTTTTATTGCAGGATATCTGGTCTCGGCTCCATTCATTTTTTTACTTACATAAAAGATCGGCTTCTGTTCTCCTCGGTCCTCTCTAACCAATACACCGCTGACTGCAGTTGTCGAGACCGCGATGTACAGAAATAATTTTTCACCGTTCTCGGGCTTTGATAATATTGGTGGGTTTGACAGATAGTCCTTGAGCTGAATGAATGCTTCCTGACACTTGTCATCCCATATGAATCTTTTATTTCCTCGGAGGAGCTCGTAAAAAGGCAAACATTTATCCGTCGAACGAGATATGAATCTGTTCAGGGCGCCTATACGGCCGGTCAAACGTTGTACCTCTCGCGTATTTTTGGGAGATGGTAAGTCGATTATGGCTGAGATTTGCTTTGGATTTGCTTCTATGCCTCTTTGGGTTACCACTTATCCAAGGAACTCGCCTGATGTTACCCTGAAAGTACACTTGGCCGGGTTGAGCTTCATCCCATATCGGTTGAGGATGTTGAAACATTCCTTAAATGGCCGACATGCTGAGAAGCGACTAAAGATTTAACCAACATGTCGTCTATGTAGACTTCCATCGCCGTGCCAAGCTGTCCAGCGAACATTCGATTGACCAAGCGTTGGTATGTTGCGCCGACGTTTTTGAGGCCGAACGGCATGACTTTATAACAGTAAGTACCGCGCTCAGTGATGAAGGCCGTCTTTTCTCGATCATCCGGGTTCATGAGGATTTGATTATGCGGCAGAGGGAAGCTATCCTTTGGACAGACTTTGTTGAGATCTGTGAAGTCGACACATACTCTCCACTTCCCGTTCTTCTTTTTGACGACAACCGGGTTAGCAAGCCAGTCGGGATACTTCACCTCTTGAATTGAACCGGCGTCGAATAATTTCTCTACTTCGTCGTTGACCGCTTTAGCCCTTTCGGGACCGAGCTTACGCCTCTTCTGCTTAATCGGCTTATAAGTCGGGTCAACATTGAGCTCATGAGTCGTGATTGTCGGGTTGATACCCTTCATATCTTTTACATACCATGCGAAGGTCGCAACATTTTGCTGTAAGAAGGTTATCAACTCTCTTTTGATATCTTCGGGTAGTTCTGCGCTGATTCCCACGCACTTGCTTGCGTCTGAGTCATCGATGACGACCTGTTGGATAAGTTCCTTCTCGGGACCTTTTCTTCCTTGTTCTGTATCGATCATACATGACGGTACTCTTATCTTACGTTCCCTTCCGAAACATGACCGGATTGCGCTTTGGCATTCCTTAACCGTTTGGATTCCCTTAGGTGTCGGGAAATTTAGACATTGATGATACGTCTAGGACACCGCCTTCATGCTGTACAACCATGTAGTGCCGAGAATAACGTTATAAATGGTTGGTTTGTACTCCCACTGCATAAACCGGCAGCTTGATCGTTCTAATAGTGTAAGTCGTTTTGCTTGTAAAACCCATAAGCGGTTTTGCTTTCTGCATGACGTCTTCTTCCTTGATCTCCATCTTTCTGAGTGTATCTAGGAAGATCAGATCTATTGAGGATCATCCGAAAAGATTGGCTGAGGCGCATTCTGCGCGTCTAATGCAAGGCGATCATATACCTTGATTGATCGAACCGAGTCGTTTACGGAGATTAAACCGCCCATAATCATGTTGATTATGTGGACGGCTTTAGGAGTCTCCTCTTCATCTCCCTCTTCTTCTTCCTCCTCCCAGTTGCGTTTTAAGGCTATGCTCTTGATACGCCGCTGTTGTTTGCCTTGCTTAGGCGCTTGCCCTTCGACCTTTCTTTCCTCTCGTTGCCCAGATTCTTCCCTTAATCGGTCTATTGCCGCTTTGATCTCTTCATCTGAAATTCGGGCATATAATGTGTCCTTGAGATTCTGACATTCAGTTGTATCGTGCGAGGTGGCTTTATGGTACTCGCAATACTTTTCTTCCTTGGTGGAAGCAGCTTGCGGTGCCGTTTCTTTTCCCTCCTTGCTCCGTTTGTTCCAAGGTTTCGATGAGCGTGGTTTGTCGGTGTTGCCGACAACCATTGTTGTTTTGGCCCCTTTGTCGTAATGTTGCATGGGTTCTCTATCTTCCTTCTTATCGGCCTGTTTAGTCGATCTGAATCTCTTTGTCAAGGCCACTTTCTTCTCTTCTAATTCCACAAATTTGTTTGCTCGATGAAGGGCGTCCTCGATTGTCAATGGTGGATTGACGACCAGGTCTTGATAAAACGGTGATTTGTGCCAGACAGCATTTGTCAAAGTCGCGATGGTGAATTTATATGGAGATTTTGCTCGCGTCATGGTTGCCTTGAACCGATCTATGAATGCTCTTAATGTTTCTTTCTTTTCTTGCGACATTGACATCAACGCGCTTAGCGATGTATCTTTGTTCACGTAAGCAAAATGGTGTCTCACGAATGCCCTTGTGAGGTCGGAGAAGTCGTTAATTGACTTAGGTGGTAACCGAGAGAACCAGGTTAGTGCATCCCCTTCTAAGGTTTCGGCGAAAAATTGACAAAAGCCGATGTCGCGTTCTCTAGGTGATGTGAATCGCGCCTTCGCTGCCATGATCTTGAAAGTCGTCAGAGTGGCGGGATCCTTTATTCCGTTGTACATCGGTAATCTGAGTTTTTCCTTCTGTCGTATGTATGTATCCGTAATGCGTGATGTGAAAGGTTTCCTCTGAGTCTCCTCGATGATCCGATCAATCTCGGGAGCGGACCCTTTGACGCTATGACCTTCGCCTTTCAACTCTTTTAGGGTATCTCTGAACTCGGTCAACTGCTTCTCAACTTAGTTGTGGCTTGTTCCGCGAATAGACGTTCCATGAGCTTTCTCGTGGGATATACCTCGCTCGTGGCGATGGTTATCCTGTGCGAGTCGTTCTCATGTCGCGAATTTTGTCTGTGATACAAGCCTTTGTCGTGTCTTGTCTCGTGATCAGCGCGCTCGTCCTTATCGGGTGAGTATCTCTCTTCGTACCAATCGTCCTGCTCTTGGCTCGTACTTCGTTTGGGTTCTTTTGAATCCCTCTTTCGATGCGAGCTCCGTTCGAGCGTATCCCCCTCATCGCGTTCTCTGCGTGTAGTTTCTTCTGGACTCACTGTCTCGGCTTTTTTCTCGATGGTTCTCTTCAGATGTATCGTAGATCAGTCGTCTGACGACTTTATCTTTCACCTTTGGAGGCACCTCTCGCTTGTATTTCCTTGATTGTTGGTCTGAACGGATTCGAGTTTGTTCCGACTGCAACAGGTCAATTCTTTCCGAAAACGTTTTGATTAAATCGTTTTGTGAGTCGATTTTGGCCATCAGAGTGGCTTCGTCTCTTTCGACCTGTTCTGATATTTTGTCGAGTGACGGGATACGTTTACCGTCGTCTCGAGCCTTCTTTGACTTAGCGGCGTCCCGCGGCTGTTTGCTGTCAAGTGCCGCGTTGTCATCTTCGTGATCACTTAGGTCGTAACCACTTCCTTCGGATTCAACCCTTGGGTTTTCCGGATCGATTTAGTTATTATCTCCAGTCATCTCGTTTCAGAAATTTCTCTTAGAAATCCCCACAGTCGGCGCCAATTGTAAGATCTCAATTCCGCGTATCCAAAGATAGCAAGAATTTTAGGGTTTTTCTTAAGGGATTCTAAAAGAATATTTTAAGAACACGGTGAGAGTTTAGGAAACTAGGGTTTCGCCTTAATTCCGAGATGGAATAAAGCGGTAAAAGAATGCTCAAGTCGCCGGACAAGAGTTAGGTTAAATCGGTTCTCTAAGTCTCTCCGAAAACTGTATTATGAAAAGCGTGAATGTTATTCATTAACTAGGTCCCTTTTATACGGTTACAAGTGTTGGGATAGTGTCTTGAAATCACACTTGTACTCACTCCTGATGATAGTTGTGTGTCGAGATCAGACATTCGTATAATATTGGGCGGTTGCAATGTTTTGCTAGAAGCCTCTTGCAATCTGTAAGTTGTAGACTTACTGCCAGTATTATATGATCCTATAGGGTCACACACCTAAGCAAATTTGAAGCTTAAATATGGGAATGATCATTATGGTAATGATCATGTTAATGCGTATTGGATACACATTAATATCGAGTATATGGTGGTGTGTCGATCGACACAGTATGTGTGTCGGTCGACACAGGTCGGGTTTCGAAACAGACGTTTCGAATTTATGACTTAAACGAGTCGGCCCGTTTTGTGTGATTCCAGGTCTTAATAAAACAATGAGTTTCGACCTGGAACAGCAGCCGTCGTCTTTTTCTTGAAGAAAAAGCAGAAACACCAAAACTCAGAAATCCCAAAAGATCTGGCACTAGCATCCCGACTTTCCAGGTTTGTGTGCGTGTGTATCTGGTAGAGGCGAAGCATCTGAGTCGCTTACTGATCTCGTCACCAATCATTCCGCTGCCAGTTCAAGGTAAGAACGAGGTTGGTAATTTCAATATAACGAACCCTAGATCCTAGGCGATCCAACAGTGGTATCAGAGCATGTTAGGTTTTAGACTATTGAATCTGAAGCATTTAATTCGAAAACAGATGTAATTGAATAGATTAATGCTTGATAAATCGTGTTTTCATGATGTTAATCTCGGATTAAAGCCTCTGTTGAAAATACGATGTATGCGTTTTTCGCAGAGTGTCGATCGACACAAAGCGTGTGTCGGTCGACACAAAGCGTGTGTCGGTCGACACACAGTGAAAACGCGTAAAGAAAAAAAATTTAGGGTTTTGATCAGTGATCGAATATCCGTATCCGTGCTGTGTCGGTCGATACACTGGGTGTGTCGGTCGACACAGGGCAAAGCGAAAGGATATATCAGTTCAATTGGATTGAACCGGTTATCTCGCTTGGTTAAGTTAATTAACCAATTTGGTTCTGGTTGGTTGATGTCGATCGACACAGTGTTGTGTAGCGATCGACATGGACCATTAAACCGGACCGGTTCAATTAGATTGAATCGGTTAAGGAAATTTGATCCGGTTTGACCGTCTATCGAAGACCAGTTTAAATTGGGATGTGTCGACCGACGCCAATGGTTGGTGTCGATCGACACACAGATCGCAGACTTGATGGTTGGACCTCAAATTTGCAAAGACCGGACCAAATTTAATCCTAAAGTTCTAGATTAATCTAAACTTAATAAATCTAGATGTTTTAAACAACTTAAAACTTCTTGGATGCATATTGGATATGCATCAAGATTAAATAGTTATTTTTCCTCAACTAAATATCAAGTGATCTTGATGTCTTGCCCGATCTTGTCTACTGTCAAGACTTGTTTCGTTGTTGAATAGCCTTGGCGTCCTTGGTATCCACAACTACATGAGTAAGGCAGGTGATCGTTGATAGACTCGCAGTGCGACTGTCAATGATCACAAGACTGAAGAGATTGGTTTACTTGACTGGGCTATCAGAAGTTTTGGGCCCAGAGACATCAGAGTGGATAAGACATGGATTGTCTTATCTGCGACCAAGAGTTGTACTGGGTACAATTAGCAATGATTTGCTTACCTAGTTAACTAAAGTTTGGGTGATGGCGAGTCGCCCACTCAAATTTTAGTGAGCTGAGGATCTTGGATCATTGTATTCATCTGAGGAAACATAGTTTTGAATACAATGCGAGTTTTCTTATTAGATAAGAATTCTCATTTCTTGAGCATTATAACTAAAACCTCTACCTCTTTTAATTACAGCTATGTCTGTCTCAACTCACATCAACACTTTCTCGCTAAGATCCGTCCTTGAGAAGGACAAGCTTAATGGATCAAATTTCTTGGAATGGTATCGGAACCTGAGAATAGTTCTCAGGCAGGAGAACAAGGAATATGTCCTTACAAGAGTTCTCCCCGAGAGACCACGTTCCAATGCCACGCAGGCAGATAAGAATGCTTGGGATAAGCATTCAGCTGATGTCAAAGACGTTAATTGTCTAATGCTGGTGACTATGAACTCTGAGCTGCAGAAGCAATATGAGAACGTGATGTCACCCATTGAGATGATTAACAACCTGAAAGCTTTGTTTCAGGAGCAAGCTCGCACAGAGAGATACCAGACGGTTAAATCTCTCATGGATTTCAAGCTGGCTAAGGACAGTCCAGTAAGTCCTCATGTCCTTAAAATGATGGGTTACATTGATAACCTGGGGAAACTGGACTGTGCCATTAGCCAGGAGCTAGCCACTGACATGATTCTGCAGTCTTTGCCGTCGTGTTTTGATCAGTTCATCATGAACTACAACATGCAAAACATGACTAAGACATTGACTGAGTTGCACGGCATGCTTAAGACAGCAGAGCCGAATCTCAAGAAGGCAACTCCCAGTGTACTGATGGTACAAGGGGGTAAAAGGTTTAAGAAACCTAGTAAGGATAAGGGAAAAGCTAAAGCTGTCCAGACTGAGAGTCAAGACAAGCCCAAGCCCAAATCCGGGCCTTCTCCTGAGGACAAATGCACCTACTGCAAGCAGCTAGGGCATTGGAAGAGAGACTGCAAGAAGTTCATGGAAGATTACAAGAAGCTGAAGAAGACGCATGATGCGTCTGACTCATGTATTTATGTTATCGAACTTAATTTTATGTCTTCTAGTTCTACTTCGTGGATATTGGATACCGGCTGCGGTGCTCATATTTGTACTAATGTGCAAGCACTAAGAAACAGTAGAACGTTTAAGAAAGGACAAGTGGAGCTACGGGTCGGGAATGGAGCTAAGGTTGATGCACTGGCCGTAGGCACTTATGATTTGTCTTTACCTTCTGGCATGGTTTTAGAATTGAATAATTGCTACTTTGTACCTGCGATTAGCAGAAACATAATTTCAGTTTCCGTTTTGGATTTGGAAGGTTTTGATTTTGCTGTTAAGAATAAAGTTTGTTCTTTTAATCGTGATGGTACGTTTTATGGTAGCGCCCCATTAGATAATGGGTTATATGTCTTAAACCAAGAAATGCATGTCTTTAACATAAATACAAGGCGGTTTAAGTCAAATGACGAAAATCCGACTTTCTTGTGGCATTGTCGTTTGGGCCATATCAATGACAAACACATTCAGAGACTCCATCGAAATGGGCTTCTGGGCTCATTTGATTTTGAATCATGTGAGAAATGCGAATCTTGCTTGATGGGCAAAATGGCTAGGGCCCCTTTCAACAAACAGAATGAAAGGGCCGGTGACTTATTGGGCCTTATTCATACTGATGTATGTGGGCCGATGAGCACTGTTGCCAGAGCAAATTACAAGTACTTCATTACCTTCACTGATGACTTCAGTTGATATGGCTACGTCTATTTGATGAGACACAAGTCAGAATCCTTTGATAGATTCAAGGAGTTCAAGAATGAAGTGCAGAACCAACTTGGAAAAAGTATCAAAGTTCTGCGGTCGGATCGAGGAGGAGAATACTTGAGTCAAGAGTTCAGTGACTATCTGAGCGAGTGTGAAATTGTTTCACAACTCACTCCTCCTGGAACACCCCAATGGAATGGAGTGTCAGAGAGGAGGAATCGAACCTTATTGGATATGGTTCGGTCTATGATGAGTCATTCAGATCTTCCATTATCCTTTTGGGGATACGCTCTAGAAACGTCTGCGTTTACACTAAATAGGGTGCCATCTAAATCAGTGGAAAAGACACCACATGAATTGTGGACTGGGAATATTCCAAGTCTGTCTTTCCTGAAGATTTGGGGTTGTGAAGCTTATGTCAAACGTTTAATCTCTGACAAGCTCGCACCCAAATCAGATAAATGCTACTTCGTTGGTTATCCTAGGGAAACCAAGGCATACTACTTTTACAACCGATCGGAGAACAAAGTCTTTGTTGCTCGGGACTGTTCTTTTCTTGAGAGGGAGTTTCTTTCTAAGAAGAACAGTGGGAGTAAAGTACATCTCGAAGAAATTCAAGATGCACAGGAGACTGCTCAACCTGCTGAGGAAGAGCAGCAGTTGGATCCACAAAGTTCTGTGGAGCCTACACATGTGGAGCCTGAAGTTCGCAGATCCAGAAGGATCCGTCACGAACCCGAGAGATATTATGGATTTCTCGTGACCAATTGCAATGATCTGATGATCATTGAAAGTGACGAGCCAGCGACCTTCGCGGAAGCAATGATGGGCCCGGACTCCGAAAAGTGGCTTGGAGCCTCTAAATCCGAAATGGGATCCATGTCAGAAAACCAAGTATGGTCCTTGGTCGATTTACCTAATGGTGCAAAAGCCATTGAGTGTAAATGGATCTTCAAGAAGAAGATTGACGTGGATGGCAATGTCCAAATATATAAAGCTAGGTTGGTGGCTAAAGGTTTCAAGCAAATTCATGGTATTGACTATGATGAAACCTATTCCCCAGTCGCTATGCTCAAATCCATTCGGATTCTTCTAGCAATTGCCGCTTATTATGATTATGAGATTTGGCAGATGGATGTCAAAACCGCCTTCCTGAATGATATTTTGGAAGAGGATGTGTATATGACACAACCTGAGGGTTTTGTAGATCCTAAGAATGCTGGGAAGGTATGCAAGCTTCTTAAATCCATTTATGGATTGAAGCAAGCATCAAGGAGTTGGAATCTTCGTTTTGATGAAGCAGTAAAACAATTTGGTTTCATCAAGAACGAAGAAGAACCATGTGTATACAAGAAGACTAGTGGGAGCGGAATTGTGTTTCTTGTACTGTATGTCGATGACATATTTCTTCTCGGTAATGACGTTCCGTTGCTTCAGTCTGTTAAGACTTGGCTCGGAAGTTATTTTTCCATGAAAGACATGGGAGAAGCCGCGTACATCCTTGGAATCAGAATCTACAGAGATAGAGCAAATAGGCTAATTGGATTGTGCCAGGACACTTATATTGATAAGGTGTTGCACAGATTCAAGATGCATTATTCCAAGAAGGGCTTCATACCAATGTCTCATGGCATTAGTCTCAGCAAGAAGCAGTGTCTGGCGACACATGCTGAGCGAGAGCGCATGGATAGGATTCCTTATGCTTCTGCAATAGGATCTATCATGTATGCCATGCTCTGCACTCGTCCAGATGTAGCTTACGCACTAAGCATGACGAGTAGATACCAATCTGATCCAGGTGAAGATCACTGGACAGCGGTCAAGAATATTCTCAAGTATTTGAGACACACCAAGGATAAGTTCTTGGTATATGGAGGAAGTGATGAACTTGTGGTGAATGGATTCACTGATGCGAGTTTTCAGACGGACAGAGACGATTTCCGATCACAGTATGGATATGTCTTCTGTCTAAATGGCGGTGCAGTGAGATGGAAGAGCTCTAAGCAGAATACTGTAGCTGATTCCACGACGGAAGCTGAATATGTTGTTGCTTCAGAAGCGGCAAAGGAAGCTGTTTGGATCAAGAAGTTCATGACTGAACTTGGTGTGGTTCCTAGTATCTTGGAGCCAGTGGCTTTGTTTTGTGATAACAATGGAGCCATTGCTCAGGCGAAAGAACCAAGGTCACACCAGAAGTCCAAACACATAGAGAGGAGATATCACCTGATACGTGATATCGTCAATAGAGGTGAAGTGAAGATCAGCCGAGTTCCGACAGACGAGAATGTCGCTGATCCTCTGACAAAACCACTCCCAAGGCCTAAGCATGAGAGTCATACGACTGCTGTAGGCATTAGAGATCTTAAGATGTAATCTTGATTCTAGTGGGAGTTCTTGTGGTTTTATTTTAGTTATATTAAGATGTTCTTGTAAACATACTTTTGGATATGTTTAATGTAATTTGATTTCAGCATTATTTATTGTGATCTAAATAATGGTCCCAAAATAAGTTTATGCCATATTATAGGTCATCAAGTTGAGGACTTGATCATGAAACCTTATAAGTTACAGATGACATAAATTATGATTTGTCCCTAGTCGAGGTTGTCAATATGGGACACTGACAACCGCGAGAGACTAGCTTGTGAGGTGACTGTTGACTAAGTTTCATGGAGTCAATGATATGAGTATCACAGTCAGTCACATAGATATATGTTGATGAACATATGATCGGACATGACCCGCTAATGAGAAGTCTCCAAGATAGTTATATTTGTGTCATGAGAGATTCTCATTACGACTATAGAGTATAGTCCTTGGACCTGAGTTCATCATGTTTTCTTACATATGAATTGGTGCACTTTGACCTTGTCAAACGTCGACCCGTAACTGGCGGCTATAACGGCATTGCTCAGGTGTATCATGAAGTGTGTGTGTTGAAACAAGGATGGAACAATAAGGGATTTGTCCCTCCTGAATAACGGGAGATAAATATCTCAGGGCCTATCGGAGATTTTATACTGAGAAAATGTGTGGCCGCACTCAAACGAACTGTAGTTCAGTTGTTTGAATTGTTCAGCATAAGATCAAAAGTTCGATAAACACGATGTTGGCTTAATAAGGATGACACTAATCTTGCCTTATGCCAAATCGAGATATAGAGACAAAAGGATTATAGGAATTATTGATTCCAGTACAAGTGGGAGATTGTTAGGATAGTGTCATGAAATCACACTTGTACTCACTCCTGATGATAGTTGTGTGTCGAGATCAGACATTCGTATAATACTGGGCGGTTGCAATGTTTTGCTAGAAGCCTCTTGCAATCTGTAAGTTGTAGACTTACTGCCAGTATTATATGATCCTATAGGGTCACACACCTAAGCAAACTGGAAGCTTTAATATGGGAATGATCATTATGGTAATGATCATGTTAATGCGTATTGGATACACATTAATATCGAGTATATGGTGGTGTATCGATCGACACAGTATGTGTGTCGGTCGACACAGATCGGGTTTCGAAACAGACGTTTCGAATTTATAACTTAAACGAGTCGGCCCGTTTTGTGTGATTCCAGGTCTTAATAAAACAATGAGTTTCGACCTGGAACAGCAGCCATCGTCTTTTTCTTGAAGAAAAAGCAGAAACACCAAAACTCAGAAATCCCAAAAGATCCGGCACTAGCATCCCGGCTTTCCAGGTTTGTGTGCGTGTGTATCTGGTAGAGGCGAAGCATCTGAGTCGCTTACTGATCTCGTCACCAATCATTCCGCTGCGAGTTCAAGGTAAGAACGAGGTTGGTAATTTCAATATAACGAACCCTAGATCCTAGGCGATCCAACAACAAGTCGGTTTAACCGATAAGGAAATAGAAGATAAACACGAATATTTCCTAATATCTCGCTACCGATTTAAAGCATATTTCTGAATCTCGATGCCGCTATCTTTTTACACCGTCTTTCCTCGCACTCTCCAAAACCCTAGATGTAAGCCGGTCGAACCAGGTCGGAGTTAACCGTGTTTTACCGACTCAGGATCTAAACCGTCTTTCCTTTCTGGACCGACCTAAATTCCTGAATAGGCCTTTCAAGGAAAGTGCTAATCTTGACTCCAACACTGAAGCAGATGATGCTCCAATGGAAGAATCGGAGGGGAAAGAAGGCTGCTCAGAAAAAGATGAGGACTACTATTATGACTCCAAATTTGAATAACCGTCCGGTCTGTCTCCTCTGGGATGAGTGACTTGATGGACACATCTTTAGTGGCCGGTGAGCAGATCTGAAACTTATATTCGTTTACTTTCCTTGTCTTTTTGCACAGAGTAATAGACAATGATAAAGTTTTAGATAGGTTACTTCCACGGCAAGACATCTCTATAAGGTTTAGTATAGTAGCGTTCCAAGGTTTTTGTATAGGTTTCTTGGGCTACAAGGGGGTTTGGGGTTAGCTTTCACACCCAAACAAACCCCTTGAAAGTTAAAATGGTAGATCTGTGAGCAGTCACATATATACAGACACACAAATATATCGATTTCAGTACAGAAAAGAAAGGTACGTACATGTACACAAGTAGCTTGATTAGTAGCTCACAACAAGTTCAGTTGAATGTTTATCATGCATGGCCGACAAAACAATCAACTGATTTGATCTGTCGCTTTTTATTATATATAGACACATAAGAGCACCCACAGCCGTGTTATCGGCGTGGGTTTCTTAACTATTCATTTTTTTTTTTTAAATCTGTCGGAAAAAAAAAAAAAATTGACCAATAGCATCGCACCACGTGGGGTGAACAGTGTAAGGTTCGATCCTTATATAAGGATTTTAAGAGACAGTTTCTTAACTATTCACGTGGGACCCACGTGAATAGTTAAGAAACCCTACCTTTAATATGTGTCTGTATATGTGCTACTGCTTACAGACCTACCATTTAAACTTTCAATTGTTTCTTTGTGTGAAAGCTAACTATAAACCTCCTTGTAGCCCAAGAAAGCTATACAAAAACGTTGGAATGCTACTATACTTCACCCTATAGAGATGTCTTATGGTGTTAGTAACCTATCTAAAACTGTATCATTGTTTCTTACTCTGTGCAAAAAGACAAGGAAAATAGTATACGAAAATATGTTTCAGCTCTGCTCCCCGGCCACTAAAGACGTGTCCATCAAGTCACTCATCCCAGAGGAGACGGACCAGAAGGTTGTTCCAGTTTTGAGTCATAATAGTAGTCCTCATCTTTTTCTGAGCAGTCACTTAAGTAGCCTTCTTTCCCCTCAGATTCTTCCATGCATTGGAGCATCATCTGCTTCAGTTTTCTTCTTTGGTGGTTTACAAGGAGGAAACTGCCCACGAGCTTTGAAGAAATAGACGATCTCGTAATCATGTAGTAGCGAGTAGTAGTGTCTACGCACGATCTGGGTAAAGATTGGGTTTCGTTGTGATTTGGGGAAGTTCAACGTATCAAATATATCCTTCCACTTCTCTGCAAATACTCAAAAACAATATTCGGTATCAAATGATCTGATGACGATAAGGTTACATGTAGATTTCTCAACTCTCATGATGATGATAACATATATACATGTTCGATTCACCACGAGAAGTTACCTCGACAAAAACCTTATGCAAGTCCTTCTCAGGGTTTGTCGTTTGGGACTAGATCGGGCCATGTGGAATCTTGCCTTTTTTCCCTTATCTCTCTGAAGCTTTTTTTGCTTCCCTTGTCTTTTTTACTCTCACTCTTTCCTCTCTTTTTCGATTCAGATCTGCCAGTTTTAGGCTTTTAGTGGGAGTGATTGGTAGATGCTGTAAGTGCTGTGCAAAGCAATATTTTTTTTACAGCACTTAGATTTACAGCACCAATCAAACTTTCAATTAGTTTTCAAGTTTTACAGCCGAAACGATTTAACTTTGTAAAGCCTTTTATGGCTGTAGAAATGTTTTTTTTTCTACAGCACTATTTCAAGTGATTTGGGAATAGTTTTTTTTTTCGTTGTGATTTTTTTTTTTTTATAATAAATATGTACATTTCTTCTATGATATATAAATAAATTATACATTTCTAACAAAATTTGTATATTTCGAAAAATATGTATATTCTATTCCACTAGAATAGAAACTTAATATAATTAATATTTAGGTATATAAATGTTGTATTTGTATATATAATATGATATATAAATATATTACAAATATAAATTCCAACATCTATTAAAAAATACAATTGATATTTACTAATCAAATTTTATTTCGAAAAAGTCAACAGCGGAAATCCTACAATAACAAAACGTACATAAAAAAATTACGGTCTAAATTTTATAGTTAAAACTTAAAGTTACAGCTGTTCGTTACCAATCATACCTTCTCTGGCAGCTCAATTTCTCTTTTGCAGCTAAATTTTATTTGGTGGATGGGAAGTTGAAACGTGTCGTGATGCCCATTTCAGAATTTTTATTAAAAACAAAAAGATAGAGAGAGTGCTGGTGGAATATAGGACCTAATCAACCGCTTCTCTCACCTTGTCTAGGCCTCGGTTCTTGGAAAATGATTTTCATTCAACACGGATTGAAATTGAATTGTTAAAGACATTGCACGTTAGGACAACAACTCAAATTGCTGATGTATTCACTAAACCTCTGTTTTCGACTCAGTTCAAAACTCTTATTGGTAAAATGAGCTTACGAGTTACGACTTTCAGCTATATGTTCATCTTGAGGAAGAATATTAAAATACAAGAAACAGAGCAATGTGTTTAATCAATTAGTAGTAAACCATGTAACTGAGATTACAAATGTGTGTTAGCCGAACCAAACCAACTCACTATATAAGAGTGGTTGAATGTAAACGTTGACTAAGATCAATGTGCCATATTTAATATAAGTAAATAAAGTCACCCAAGGAAAAGTCACTCTATGACTGGAAGATGGATGTTGCATTGCCTCTCTCTACACCATTTTGAAAATTTCCCGCCATTGTTGTTAGATTCTCGATAGCATGGGAACAGTGTTGTGACTAAGGTGCAAGAAGTCTAAGATAAATAAAAAGAAAAAAAATGAAAATATATATAAATTTTTAAAATAACGTAGAGGTTGTAAATAAAAATTTAATATTGTTTTAAAAATATTAGAGATTATTGAAGCTATTTTATTATTCTATAAATTAAATTAAAATTCAAAAAAAAATAACAGTAAAGGTATATTTTAACACTATACTAAATAAAATTATAAAAAATTAGAATTCCAAAATCTGTTTATATTAAGGGGACCTAGACCAATGGACACTTGGGAATCAATAAATTAATTGTGGAAGTAAACATCAAAAAACAAGTATAATAAAACCTCTATAACTGAGTTGTAATATTTTATTCATTTAGCCAAATATTAATTTATCGACAAATTAATTGGATCAAAAACTTATTTTAGAACGTAAAAATCCTATTAATTTATCGAGATGATAATGTATCGAGTAATAATTTATAGACGTTAAAGATATAGAGAGTGCTTGTGGAATATTTACATATATAGTATAGTATAGAGAGTGCTTGTGGAATATATATAGGGACGGGAGGATATGATTCGTTCCAGATATGACCGAATCTACTTGAAACCCCTTCTTGAAAATGGGTCTAACGCCACTTGAAGGTTCGTTTTACTTATATTTATATATATGCATGCACATACATATCAGTCGTCTAAATTATTTCTATAATATGTTTACTCATCTGCATATATTATATCTAGACACCATAAAAGCGGAGGCAAGGAAACGCAACAACGCTCACTTCATGTTGGTTGATGGAATATCTAAGCTGATGACTCAAAATGTTAAGTGGTGTGAGTCACTGGATTTCTCTGTTTATGGTCTCAAATGGTGAGTCATTTGATCTTCTTCCCCAACGCGATATATATAGTTTAATCTTGGTTGGCTTAATAATGGCAATATAGGAAGTTGGTTATCCAGTCAGGTGTTGCCGATGACTACTTATCCCTTTATCTGTTTATCACGGATGAACTGTGTACCGGTTCTAACTGGAAAGTCGACTGTAGTTTCAAACTCAGCGCAGTCTCTCAGACCGGAACACCAGATATATGCAACCGTATATGTTACCTTTTCTCAAGTATTAATTATAGTGATGTGATGAATGTTGATTTATTTTTATTTTGATATTGTGATATATGTTGTCTTATCAGCGTTAAAGTTTTGCTTCAACTCAAATCAGTGTTCATGGAGGATACACAGCTTCATCTCACTAGAGGTGTTGAAGGGGAAGTATCTTGTGAACGACAAAGCGGTTTTCTGTGTCGAGTTAACTGAAGTTAAACCAACATACCTCAATGTCACCAGTATCCCTCGAACCATGGGGACAGCAGAACGCTTTAAACTGATGGAGGTGCCTCGGAACAACTCTAGATTCACCTGGAAGATCACTCAGTTTTCCTCCTTCAATCGTGAATGCCATTCGTCGTACGAGTTCACCGTTGGACCACGAAGATGGTATGCCATGGTCCCTCTGTTTCAGTTTATAATATGTTAATAAGTATCTTATACATATATATATATATATATATATATGTTTTGTATTATTTCAACTAGGTACTTAGAGATGTACCCTAAAGGAAACTTAGATGGGAAAGGAAATTCGTTGTCTTTGTTTTTGATTGCGTCTGATTACGTGACCAATGCTCCGGTGGAAGCAACATCGGCCGTCTTTAAACTGCGAGTGTTGGACCAACTCAACCGCAATCACCATGAAATGAGTATTATACTTACATTCCTTTTATTTTCTCTATATATGTGTATGCATATATATATATATAAGCCGTTTGCTAACTTTAATGTCTACTTGTTTGATAAAGAGACCAGGCGTCGGTTTACCTCCAATAGCCGCTGGGGCTACACGAAGTTTTTGCCGCTAGAGGAACTCCACAAAGCTTCAAGAGGATTTCTGGTGAACGATGAGATTTATCTCGGGGTTGAGTTCTTATTTGTCTCCACACATGAGTATCTCTGATACCCATTGATGGATTCGATCAAGACCACAAGAGTTAATAAATACCTCATGATGAGGAACTTATCTACCTATTATTCTATATTTTGCGTATTGTCATGTGTGTCTACTAAAGTAAAATAAAAAGCGACAGATCAAATCAGTTGATTGACATGACAAACACTCGACTGAACATGTTGCTATGTGTAATGGCCCAAAACCATGGCCCAAAATTTCTTTTGAAAATGAGGGAAAAAGCCCAGCCTATTAGCCAAGCCCATTTCCTTATAAATAGGGCTTTTGTCCACCTCGTTTGGCTCACAAACTTGACAGGGCTTCGCCGGGAGAATAAATGGTGAGAATTTAGGGAGGAGGGGGCTGTATTTATAGCTGGTGAAGGGAAAGCCCTAGGGTTTTGGCTAATGGGCTTGGGCTTTTGGGCTTTCCTTTCTCATTTTTAAGGATTTTTAACTGGGCTGGGCCAGGGCCCTTACAATTACCCCCCCCCTTAAAAAGAATTCGTCCCGAATTCTGAGGCACGCGGTTTTCCCGCACTCCTCTAAACTCAAGGCACTGTCCTTTTTCCTGGGTTTGAGGATTGGCACACAGGAAGGTCCGCTCGGAAAGGCACGAGAGAATGAAAGAATGAGTATAATAAAATAGAAATGGGGCTACATAGTTTATAAAAGCAGAAGCAAAACACAACGGGATCCTCGAAGATCTACTAAATAAAATAAAACCCAACACCTAAAGAAATCACTAGCCCCATCCCACACAGTCCCCAAGGCCCCCCAACTCTAGCCACTCGACGATCCCGGGGTCCGCAGCTCAAGGTCCATGTCTCCGCGGTACACATGTCCCTCCTCGCTACCACACTCCTCGGGGTCTGACTCTGGCTCTGGCTCTGAGTCTGAAAGGATGATCACAGGAGGTGCTGCTGCCTGCTCCTGAACTGGTGCTGCCTGGTGCTGCTGCCTCGGAGTCTGATCCCATGCGCCCTGCTGCTCATCCATCCCCTCCTGGGCCCGCTCTCGGGCAGTCCTCAACTCATCCAACCAGGCGTAGTCCCTGGCATCCTGCTCCTGCCTAATCCTCTGCTCCTCGTCCCAAGCCCTCTGTTGCTCTGCTCTGACCTGCTGCCTGAGGAGCTCATCTCTCTGTCGCCTCTCTCTGGCCCCCTGCCTGAAAACCGGATCTCTCTGGTTCCTCTCTATCGCTTCTGCGTAGCGGGCGGCCATCATCACCAAACGGTACTCCCCATACTCTCTGCCATCTGTCATCCCATGCCGTATCTCTGGTAGCAATCCATCCATGAACAGATCCATCATGTGAGTCGGCGAGCGCGGATGGATGCATCCAGACCTCCATATGAATAACTCCAAGTAGTCCTGCACACTCATCCTTGCCACTTGGAATGGCCGGGGCACTTCGCGGGGAAGCTCTTGCGCCGGTGGCTTTGCAGCCGACGATCCTGGGGTGTCATCAGTCTGTGGTATCGACTCAAGCTCGAATGGCGGGAAACACGAGTCACGCTGATCTGCTGGTCTCACCGTCATGAAACACACATGGGCTGGCGGCTCTGGCTGCCTCTCCTCAACCACATGCTCCTTCCCTGCCCTCCTCGTACCGGGCGCGCCCACCCTGCCTGCGGTCGGTGGTGGGGCAACTGCAGGTGTCTTCCTCGGTCGTCCTCTACCCCTCACTGGTCTCAATCCTGGCTCAACTGACGGCGGCACAGGCCTAGCAATCGGGCTCAACGCGGGTAGGGCTGCACCCGTAGCCGCGCCCGACGCTCCAATCACAAGTCGCCTCCTCTGTCGCGGCGGTAAACTCCTCTTGGCCATAGCACGGTTGCGCAGACCACTACTCAAACTGAGAGCAAAATCGGACCCAGAATCGGAGCTAGAATCAGTGGACATCCTGCACAAAACGAAACTAAGTGAGGTCACAACAGGAGATAATCAGTGCTACATCGGTGTTTGAAAAGATTTTTGCAGAGTAACCATTTTATAAAAAATTTCGAAAACGGTTTTTGAAAAGGTTGAAAATTGGGTTTTGGGGTAAACAACGAAAGCTGATCTCCCAGGATAGGACTGGGAGATCTTAACCTAGGCTCTGATACCAAATTGTAACACCCGCCTCCCGGTTAAACCGGAGACGCGGCGTTAGGACGCCCGTTGAACCGAACATGGTCCAACCGGGGCGCCATCTCAACTTGTCACAGGTCCCAGGCGCCTCCTTCGAGTTCAAGGTCACCGATATTATCACTCGATCATTCGATCCCGCATCCGGACCTGCAAGAAAACGGGGACAGGAAAGGAAAGGAGGCATGAGTAATTGTTTCAAACACAATCACCCAGTGAGGTCGGACTTAAGGAGTCCGCGATCCCGCTTACACTACACAACTGCGAAACACAAGTCCTACGCTAATAACACCTTGCAAACAGGCCAGAAGGCTTCATCACACAATCTACACCCACTCGTGCATTCACACTCATGGGCCCCTTCCTTCGACCCGTAGGCCCACACATTCCTTTTCATATCCTTCTCATATCCTTCTGGGGGGCTCGTCAAACCCCCGACGCCTTCTCAAGGGACGCATACCCCGGCAATGTATACGCCCCTGCCACACAACACCCTTTCGGGGGCCCTACCACAACTATCAACCATATCCATCACACACAAGCAACGTTTTCAGGCTCAGCGATATCCTACCAGTTCTACGTTCCACAATCAATCACATAGTGAACATTACTAATCTACTCTACCTAGGAAAGACGCGATTAACCTAGGACTATCGTCCGGAATTGGAATAGAGTAAGGGAGATAAACGACAGTTTCCCTCACCTTAGCCAAAGAAGAGGGCAAAGCGGTAATTTAGCAACCCCATCGGCCCGAGCGGACATCGTTTCTGAAAAGAGGACGGAAATTCAAGTGAGATAGGCTTTCGTTTCGTTCGAATCGGGCTTAGGACGGTCAAGTTATGGCCCACTGAAGTTCGGTTGACTGAAAGTCAACGGTCTGGTCAAAGTCAACCGGTTGACCCGGTCAACCCAGATCTAGACCCAAACCCAGACTGATCCAGGCCCATTTGCCATAACAGGCCCAAATCCTAAACCAGATTAACCAACTAAACCAGGAATTGAAATTGGAATTGAATTGAACCGGAACCTAATTGGACCAACTAAACCGGAAGGAAATTGAAATTGAAATTGGACGAAAACCGGATCGAATCGAACCGAACCAACCGGCGAACCGAACCGGCGGTCAACGGTCAACGGCGGCGGCGGACGGCGGTCAACGGCGGCGCTCCGGCGGTTCTCCGGCGACGGCGACGGCGGCTCCGGTGACGGCGGCGGCGGCGCGTGGTTCTCCGGCGGCGGCACGTGGGACTCCGGTGCGTGGGCCCTCCGGCGCGCGTGGATCTCACGCGCCCGTGACTCCTCCGGCGAGTGGCGGCGCGTGGGGGCGCGTGCGGCGGCGCGTGGGGCTCGTCTCGGCGGCTCCGGCTTCGTCTCGTCGCGACGGTCACGGTGGTGTGCTCGGTTTCTCGGGATTCGGGGTATTTTTGGAGTTATGGAATAAAAACGTGTTTTGATGGTTTAAAATCTCAGATATGGAATCCCGGAGGTTACCTGGTGCTTTGCAACGATGAGATCTCGAAAATAGGGCTTTTGTCCACCTCGTTTGGCTCACAAACTTGACAGGGCTTCGCCGGGAGAATAAATGGTTAGAATTTAGGGAGGAGAGAGCTGTATTTATAGCTGGTGAAGGGAAAACCCGAGGATTTTGGCTAATGAGCTTGGGTTTTTGGGCTTTCCTTTCTCCTTTTTAAGGATTTTTAACTGGGCTGGGCCAGGGCCCTTACATGGTTCCCCCAACACGGTTCTGCAATTTAGTTTAACCTAATATGTGTATTAATCTTGTTGGCTTTATTTTTTTTTTGAATGAAATCTTGTTGGCTTTAAAATGGCGATATAGGAAGATGCGTATCCAGTCTGGTGTTGCCAAGGACAACTTATCTCTTTTTCTGCTTATCACGGATGAACTGTGTACCGGTCCTAATTGGAAAGTCAACTGCAGTTTCAAACTCAGCGTAGTCTCTCAAACTGGACCACCTGATATATCCCGAAGTATATGTTAAATTTTCTCAAGTATTAATTATTTATTTATTTTATTTTATTTTGATAATGTGATATATGTTGTCTTATCAGCGTTTGATTTGTCTTTCAACTCAAATAATCTTGTATGGGGGTCACCCAGCTTCATCTCACTAAAGGTGTTGAAGGAGAAGTGTGTTGTGAACGATAAAGCCGTTTTCTGCGCCGAGATCATTAAAGTCAAACCAATATCGCTCAATGTTACCAGTATCTCTCGAACCATGGGGACAGCGGAACGCTTTAAACTGATGGAGGTGCCTCGGAACAACTCTAGATTCACCTGGAAAATCACTCAGTTTTCCTCCTTCGATGGTGAAAAGCATTCGTCGTACGAGTTCACCGTTGGACCACGGAGATGGTATGCCAATTTTATGGTCCCTCTATAATAGATTTTGGTTGAATACGCCCAACTTAAAAGTTTCATAAATTGACTCAGTTATCTATACTTAACAACTAATGTTTCAACTAACGACAATACTCACAGGGAACTATATAATAAGTAATTAGAAAACGAATTAATGTTTTAATTTGCATATAAATAACATTATTTCACTACAAAAACATATCATATTAAGAAGTACATCTTATACATATATGTTTTGTATTTCAAACCAGGTACTTAGAGATGTACCCTAAAGGATACTTGGAGGGGAAAGAAAACTCGTTGTCTTTGTATTTGCATGCGTCCGATTACGTGACCAATGCTCCAGTGGAAGCAACATCGGCCTTCTATAAACTGCGAGTGTTGGACCAACTCAAGCGCAATCACCATGAAATGAGTATTATACTTATACATTCTTTTTATATATATGTATGTATGCATATATAAGCCGTTTGCTAATTTTAATGTCTTCTTGTTTGATAAAGAGGGCGAGTCTCGGTTTTGCTCCGTTAATAAGCGCTGGGGCTTCAGGGAGTTTTTGCCGCTAGAGGAACTCCACAAAGCTTCAAGAGGATTTCTGGTGAACGATGAGATTTATCTCGGGGTTGAGTTCTTATTTGTCTCCACACATGAGTATCTCTGATACCCATTGATGGATTCGATCAAGACCACAAGAGTTAATAAATACCTCATGATGAGGAACTTATCTACCTATTATTCTATATTTTGCGTATTGTCATGTGTGTCTACTAAAGTAAAATAAAAAGCGACAGATCAAATCAGTTGATTGACATGACAAACACTCGACTGAACATGTTGCTATGTATGAGCTACTAAACTGCTGTGTACGTGTATGTTTTCTTTTCTGTAATGACATCGATATATTTAGACCATGAATATTGGGGTTCTTAGAGCATCTCCACCAGCGGACGCAGGTAAGTCTCTTAGCTCTAATTTTTTATTAAATTTTTTTTTTTTTTTGTAAAGGCGAAAAAAAAAAAAACCGACCAATAAAATGACGACACGTGGCGAGACGAGGCAAGAGACGTCTCTTAAACAAGGGATTTCGGATACGGTTTTTAAAAAAAAATGTGGATCCCACGTGGGACCCACATTATTTTAATATATTTTTGTTAAGAGACCCACCCTAAAAAACTCTAATGGACATGCTCTTAAGAGCACCTACAGCCGTGTTATCGGCGTGGGTTTCTTAACTATTCATTTTTTTTTTTAAATCTGTCGGAAAAAAAAAAATTTGACCAATAGCATCGCGCCACGTGGGGTGAACAGTGTAAGGTTCGATCCTTATATAAGGATTTTAAGAGACAGTTTCTTAACTATTCACGTGGGACCCACGTGAATAGTTAAGAAACCCTACCTTTAAGAGCATGTCCATTAGAGTTTTTTAGGGTGGGTCTCTTAACAAAAATATATTAAAATAATGTGGGTCCCACGTGGGATCCACATTTTTTTTTAAAAACCGTATCCGAAATCCCTTGTTTAAGAGACGTCTCTTGCCTCGTCTCGCCACGTGTCGTCATTTTATTGGTCGGTTTTTTTTTTTTTCGCCTTTACAAAAAAAAAAAAAAATTTAATAAAAAATTAGAGCTAAGAGACTTACCTGCGTCCGCTGGTGGAGATGCTCTAAGAACCCCAATATTCATGGTCTAAATATATCGATGTCATTACAGAAAAGAAAACATACACGTACACAGCAGTTTAGTAGCTCATACATAGTGTAACACCCGCCTCCCGGTTAAACCGGAGACGCGGCGTTAGGACACCCGTGGAGCCCATTCTGGTCCAACCGGGATGTCACTCAACTTGTCCCAGGACCCGGTGCTCTCTTCGGACTCAAATACACCAATGTTATCACCCGATCGAATCAATCCCGCATCCGGACCTGCAAGAAAACGGGGGTAGGGGAAAAAGGGAAAGGAGGTCTGAGTAATTGTTTCAAACACAATTACCCAGCGAGGGGCGGATTTAGGGAACCCGCGATCCCAGCTTACACTACACAACAACGAATCACAAGTCCTAGGCTAATAGAATCTTGCAATCAACAATCATCACCCGAAGGCTTTCACCACACAACCTACGTCCCGAAGGACATCTACTCCGCACGAAGCGCAAACAATTCCCAGGGAAACCGAAGCCCGCCATTGGCTCCGGCGCCCAAATTTATTTCTCTCGGGGGGCTCGCCAAAACCCCCTTCCGACGACACAAGGGTTGCGTACCAAACTCGTTATACGCAAGCCGCCACCAAACACCCTTTCGGGGGCCCTACCACAGTTCTAAGAGAATACGAGTCCATCACATACAAACAACGTTTTCGGTTTAAGCGATAACCTAGCATTCTAAGTTCCACAATCAATCACATCATGCGCATATAACTGCCCTACACTACCTAGGGAAAGATAATATTAACTAAGGACTATCGTCCGGAATCGAATAGGCAAGCAAGGGTCAAGAACCGATCCTCACCTTAGCCAAAGAAGGGCATTTTCGTAATTTAGGAAGCTCATGAGACCGAACGGACGACAGATCTGGATCGAAGGGGAGGCTTGAAAACGTGAATAGTGGCTTCTAGGGCTTTGGTCAACTCCGTACTCCGACAGGGCTTCGCAGCAGAGAAAAGAAATAGGTTTTTAGGAGGCTAGGGGCTGGTATTTATAGGCTAGGGGCTAGGGTTTTAGAAAAAGGAAATGGGCTTGGCTAATGGGCTGGGCTTTTTCCCTCATTTTCAAAAGAAATTTTGGGCCATGGTTTTGGGCCATTACAAGTCTCCCCCCCCTTGAAAAGAATTCGTCCCGAATTCTGAAGGATTCGGTTTCCCGGTCGCTACCGAACTCAAGGGTTCTAACATTTGGAGGAGCTGAAATGACTACGGAACGTCCGAACGGAAAGGCACGATTGAATAAAATAATGAATAAATAGACCAATCGGCGTAGGGCTACAAAGGTCTGAATGAATGGAATGAAAACAAGCTGACTACGCGAAACCGCAGAAAAGAAAGGAACTCAAAACCAACACCAACTAAATAATAAATAAAACGCCCTACTCCTAACAACTCCTAAGTCTCCTGACTCTAGCCACTTGGCGATCCCGGGGTCCGGTGCTCGAGGTCCTGGTCGCCTTGATACAACTGTCCTGACGCATCCTCATCCTCTGACGGGTCTGAGTCTGGCTCTGGCTCTGAATCTGAGATGGTGATCACGGGTGTTGCTGCCGTATGCTCTGGACTCTGTGTAGCCTGCTGCTGATCGAACCCATCTGGCCCCTGCTCCGGTATGTTCATCTGCTGGTCCAACCAAGCGTAGTCCCGATCTTCCTGCCTCTGCTGCCTCCTCTGCTCTCGCTCCTGCTCCCAGGTGGCCTGCTGTTGTTCCCACTCTGCCCGCTGCCGCTCAAACCTCTCTCGGGACCGGGCTAAGGCGAGCTTCTGCTCACTCATCCAGTCACGATCTGCAATCTCCTGTCTCCGTCGCAGCTCCTTGTTCCAAGTGGCCTGCTGCTCGGCCATTACACGTCGCCGGGTATCCTCATCTCTCTGACGCTCTTCTCTCACCCACTGTCGATACGCTGGATCCATCTGGTTCCGCTCCACCGCCTCTGCATATCTAGCAGCCATCTCAACCAGCCCGTACTCTCCTTACTCACTCCCATCTGTCATCCCTTGACGGATCTCCGGTAACAGTCCACTCATAAACATGGTCATCAGATGGGCCGGGGATCGGGGATAGGTGCAGTCGGCCCTAAGGATAAATGCATCTAGGTACTCCTGCACACTCATACCCACCATCTGGAACGGTCGGGGGACGTCCCGAGGGGGTGCCTGCGCCGGTGGCCTCATGGTCGACGATCCCGGGGCGTCGTCTGCCCGTGGTGCCGCTCCTGGCCTCCGGTCCTGGAAAGCCGGGTCACACTGGGCTGAAGGTCGCACAGTCATGAAGCACACATGAGCTGGCGGATCCGGATGGCTCTCCTCAACTATATGCTCCTTCCCTGGCCTTCTCGCAATGGGTGGCTCTACTGGGTCCACAGGTGCTGCTGAAACAACGATAGGCGTCTTCCGCGGTCGCCCTCTGCCTCTCACTGGTCTCGTAAAGGTCCCAACTGGCGGAAAATCAAGTTTACCTCTAGGGTGCGGGGTGGGTGATCAGACGAGTCTCGGAGTCGCGGCTGTGGCCCCGATCGTGAGACGTCTCCTCTGCCTTGGTGGTTCTGCCTTGGTCGAAACACGGTTGCGCAAGACACTGGTGGGGCTTGGTGTCCACTCGGACCCCGAATCAGAACTCGAATCAGAAGACATACTGCAAAAATTAGATACTAAGAGAGGTCACCACAGGAGATAATCAGCAATGCATATTGGTGTTTGAAAAGGTTTTCACAACGTATCTATTTAAAAAAAAAAATTTGCAAACGCTTTGGAAAAGATTGAAATCAGGGTTTTGGGAAAACGACGAAAGCTGATCTCCCAGGATAGGACTGGGAGATCTTAACCTAGGCTCTGATACCAAATTGTAACACCCGCCTCCCGGTTAAACCGGAGACGCGGCGTTAGGACACCCGTGGAGCCCATTCTGGTCCAACCGGGATGTCACTCAACTTTTCCCAGGACCCGGCGCTCTCTTCGGACTCAAATACACCAATGTCATCACCCGATCGAATCAATCCCGCATCCGGACCTGCAAGAAAACGGGGGTAGGGGAAAAAGGGAAAGGAGGTCTGAGTAATTGTTTCAAACACAATTACCCAGCGAGGGGCGGATTTAGGGAACCCGCGATCCCAGCTTACACTACACAACAACGAATCACAAGTCCTAGGCTAATAGAATCTTGCAATCAACAATCATCACCCGAAGGCTTTCACCACACAACCTACGTCCCGAAGGACATCTACTCCGCACGAAGCGCAAACAATTCCCAGGGAAACCGAAGCCCGCCATTGGCTCCGGCGCCCAAATTTATTTCTCTCGGGGGGCTCGCCAAAACCCCCTTCCGACGACACAAGGGTTGCGTACCAAACTCGTTATACGCAAGCCGCCACCAAACACCCTTTCGGGGGCCCTACCACAGTTCTAAGAGAATACGAGTCCATCACACACAAACAACGTTTTCGGTTTAAGCGATAACCTAGCATTCTAAGTTCCACAATCAATCACATCATGCGCATATAACTGCCCTACACTACCTAGGGAAAGATAATATTAACTAAGGACTATCGTCCGGAATCGAATAGGCAAGCAAGGGTCAAGAACCGATCCTCACCTTAGCCAAAGAAGGGCATTTTCGTAATTTAGGAAGCTCATGAGACCGAACGGACGACAGATCTGGATCGAAGGGGAGGCTTGAAAACGTGAATAGTGGCTTCTAGGGCTTTGGTCAACTCCGTACTCCGACAGGGCTTCGCAGCAGAGAAAAGAAATAGGTTTTTAGGAGGCTAGGGGCTGGTATTTATAGGCTAGAGGCTAGGGTTTTAGAAAAAGGAAATGGGCTTGGCTAATGAGCTGGGCTTTTTCCCTCATTTTCAAAAGAAATTTTGGGCCATGGTTTTGGGCCATTACACATAGCAACATGTTCAGTCGAGTGTTTGTCATGTCAATCAACTGATTTGATCTGTCGCTTTTTATTTTACTTTAGTAGACACACATGACAATACGCAAAATATAGAATAATAGGTAGATAAGTTCCTCATCATGAGGTATTTATTAACTCTTGTGGTCTTGATCGAATCCATCAATGGGTATCAGAGATACTCATGTGTGGAGACAAATAAGAACTCAACCCCGAGATAAATCTCATCGTTCACCAGAAATCCTCTTGAAGCTTTGTGGAGTTCCTCTAGCGGCAAAAACTCCCTGAAGCCCCAGCGCTTATTAACGGAGCAAAACCGAGACTCGCCCTCTTTATCAAACAAGAAGACATTAAAATTAGCAAACGGCTTATATATGCATACATACATATATATAAAAAGAATGTATAAGTATAATACTCATTTCATGGTGATTGCGCTTGAGTTGGTCCAACACTCGCAGTTTATAGAAGGCCGATGTTGCTTCCACTGGAGCATTGGTCACGTAATCGGACGCATGCAAATACAAAGACAACGAGTTTTCTTTCCCCTCCAAGTATCCTTTAGGGTACATCTCTAAGTACCTGGTTTGAAATACAAAACATATATGTATAAGATGTACTTCTTAATATGATATGTTTTTGTAGTGAAATAATGTTATTTATATGCAAATTAAAACATTAATTCGTTTTCTAATTACTTATTATATAGTTCCCTGTGAGTATTGTCGTTAGTTGAAACATTAGTTGTTAAGTATAGATAACTGAGTCAATTTATGAAACTTTTAAGTTGGGCGTATTCAACCAAAATCTATTATAGAGGGACCATAAAATTGGCATACCATCTCCGTGGTCCAACGGTGAACTCGTACGACGAATGCTTTTCACCATCGAAGGAGGAAAACTGAGTGATTTTCCAGGTGAATCTAGAGTTGTTCCGAGGCACCTCCATCAGTTTAAAGCGTTCCGCTGTCCCCATGGTTCGAGAGATACTGGTAACATTGAGCGATATTGGTTTGACTTTAATGATCTCGGCGCAGAAAACGGCTTTATCGTTCACAACACACTTCTCCTTCAACACCTTTAGTGAGATGAAGCTGGGTGACCCCCATACAAGATTATTTGAGTTGAAAGACAAATCAAACGCTGATAAGACAACATATATCACATTATCAAAATAAAATAAAATAAATAAATAATTAATACTTGAGAAAATTTAACATATACTTCGGGATATATCAGGTGGTCCAGTTTGAGAGACTACGCTGAGTTTGAAACTGCAGTTGACTTTCCAATTAGGACCGGTACACAGTTCATCCGTGATAAGCAGAAAAAGAGATAAGTTGTCCTTGGCAACACCAGACTGGATACGCATCTTCCTATATCGCCATTTTAAAGCCAACAAGATTTCATTCAAAAAAAAAATAAAGCCAACAAGATTAATACACATATTAGGTTAAACTAAATTGCAGAACCGTGTTGGGGGAACCATGTAAGGGCCCTGGCCCAGCCCAGTTAAAAATCCTTAAAAAGGAGAAAGGAAAGCCCAAAAACCCAAGCTCATTAGCCAAAATCCTCGGGTTTTCCCTTCACCAGCTATAAATACAGCTCTCTCCTCCCTAAATTCTAACCATTTATTCTCCCGGCGAAGCCCTGTCAAGTTTGTGAGCCAAACGAGGTGGACAAAAGCCCTATTTTCGAGATCTCATCGTTGCAAAGCACCAGGTAACCTCCGGGATTCCATATCTGAGATTTTAAACCATCAAAACACGTTTTTATTCCATAACTCCAAAAATACCCCGAATCCCGAGAAACCGAGCACACCACCGTGACCGTCGCGACGAGACGAAGCCGGAGCCGCCGAGACGAGCCCCACGCGCCGCCGCACGCGCCCCCACGCGCCGCCACTCGCCGGAGGAGTCACGGGCGCGTGAGATCCACGCGCGCCGGAGGGCCCACGCACCGGAGTCCCACGTGCCGCCGCCGGAGAACCACGCGCCGCCGCCGCCGTCACCGGAGCCGCCGTCGCCGTCGCCGGAGAACCGCCGGAGCGCCGCCGTTGACCGCCGTCCGCCGCCGCCGTTGACCGTTGACCGCCGGTTCGGTTCGCCGGTTGGTTCGGTTCGATTCGATCCGGTTTTCGTCCAATTTCAATTTCAATTTCCTTCCGGTTTAGTTGGTCCAATTAGGTTCCGGTTCAATTCAATTCCAATTTCAATTCCTGGTTTAGTTGGTTAATCTGGTTTAGGATTTGGGCCTGTTATGGCAAATGGGCCTGGATCAGTCTGGGTTTGGGTCTAGATCTGGGTTGACCGGGTCAACCGGTTGACTTTGACCAGACCGTTGACTTTCAGTCAACCGAACTTCAGTGGGCCATAACTTGACCGTCCTAAGCCCGATTCGAACGAAACGAAAGCCTATCTCACTTGAATTTCCGTCCTCTTTTCAGAAACGATGTCCGCTCGGGCCGATGGGGTTGCTAAATTACCGCTTTGCCCTCTTCTTTGGCTAAGGTGAGGGAAACTGTCGTTTATCTCCCTTACTCTATTCCAATTCCGGACGATAGTCCTAGGTTAATCGCGTCTTTCCTAGGTAGAGTAGATTAGTAATGTTCACTATGTGATTGATTGTGGAACGTAGAACTGGTAGGATATCGCTGAGCCTGAAAACGTTGCTTGTGTGTGATGGATATGGTTGATAGTTGTGGTAGGGCCCCCGAAAGGGTGTTGTGTGGCAGGGGCGTATACATTGCCGGGGTATGCGTCCCTTGAGAAGGCGTCGGGGGTTTGACGAGCCCCCCAGAAGGATATGAGAAGGATATGAAAAGGAATGTGTGGGCCTACGGGTCGAAGGAAGGGGCCCATGAGTGTGAATGCACGAGTGGGTGTAGATTGTGTGATGAAGCCTTCTGGCCTGTTTGCAAGGTGTTATTAGCGTAGGACTTGTGTTTCGCAGTTGTGTAGTGTAAGCGGGATCGCGGACTCCTTAAGTCCGACCTCACTGGGTGATTGTGTTTGAAACAATTACTCATGCCTCCTTTCCTTTCCTGTCCCCGTTTTCTTGCAGGTCCGGATGCGGGATCGAATGATCGAGTGATAATATCGGTGACCTTGAACTCGAAGGAGGCGCCTGGGACCTGTGACAAGTTGAGATGGCGCCCCGGTTGGACCATGTTCGGTTCAACGGGCGTCCTAACGCCGCGTCTCCGGTTTAACCGGGAGGCGGGTGTTACAATTTGGTATCAGAGCCTAGGTTAAGATCTCCCAGTCCTATCCTGGGAGATCAGCTTTCATTGTTTACCCCAAAACCCAATTTTCAACCTTTTCAAAAACCGTTTTCGAAATTTTTTATAAAATGGTTACTCTGCAAAAATCTTTTCAAACACCGATGTAGCACTGATTATCTCCTGTTGTGACCTCACTTAGTTTCGTTTTGTGCAGGATGTCCACTGATTCTAGCTCCGATTCTGGGTCCGATTTTGCTCTCAGTTTGAGTAGTGGTCTGCGCAACCGTGCTATGGCCAAGAGGAGTTTACCGCCGCGACAGAGGAGGCGACTTGTGATTGGAGCGTCGGGCGCGGCTACGGGTGCAGCCCTACCCGCGTTGAGCCCGATTGCTAGGCCTGTGCCGCCGTCAGTTGAGCCAGGATTGAGACCAGTGAGGGGTAGAGGACGACCGAGGAAGACACCTGCAGTTGCCCCACCACCGACCGCAGGCAGGGTGGGCGCGCCCGGTACGAGGAGGGCAGGGAAGGAGCATGTGGTTGAGGAGAGGCAGCCAGAGCCGCCAGCCCATGTGTGTTTCATGACGGTGAGACCAGCAGATCAGCGTGACTCGGGTTTCCCGCCATTCGAGCTTGAGTCGATACCACAGACTGATGACACCCCAGGATCGTCGGCTGCAAAGCCACCAGCGCAAGAGCTTCCCCGCGAAGTGCCCCGGCCATTCCAAGTGGCAAGGATGAGTGTGCAGGACTACTTGGAGTTATTCATATGGAGGTCTGGATGCATCCATCCGCGCTCGCCGACTCACATGATGGATCTGTTCATGGATGGATTGCTACCAGAGATACGGCATGGGATGACAGATGGCAGAGAGTATGGGGAGTACCGTTTGGTGATGATGGCCGCCCGCTACGCAGAAGCGATAGAGAGGAACCAGAGAGATCCGGTTTTCAGGCAGGGGGCCAGAGAGAGGCGACAGAGAGATGAGCTCCTCAGGCAGCAGGTCAGAGCGGAGCAACAGAGGGCTTGGGACGAGGAGCAGAGGATTAGGCAGGAGCAGGATGCCAGGGACTACGCCTGGTTGGATGAGTTGAGGACTGCCCGAGAGCGGGCCCAGGAGGGGATGGATGAGCAGCAGGGCGCATGGGATCAGACTCCGAGGCAGCAGCACCAGGCAGCACCAGTTCAGGAGCAGGCAGCAGCACCTCCTGTGATCATCCTTTCAGACTCAGAGCCAGAGCCAGAGTCAGACCCCGAGGAGTGTGGTAGCGAGGAGGGACATGTGTACCGCGGAGACATGGACCTTGAGCTGCGGACCCCGGGATCGTCGAGTGGCTAGAGTTGGGGGGCCTTGGGGACTGTGTGGGATGGGGCTAGTGATTTCTTTAGGTGTTGGGTTTTATTTTATTTAGTAGATCTTCGAGGATCCCGTTGTGTTTTGCTTCTGCTTTTATAAACTATGTAGCCCCATTTCTATTTTATTATACTCATTCTTTCATTCTCTCGTGCCTTTCCGAGCGGACCTTCCTGTGTGCCAATCCTCAAACCCAGGAAAAAGGACAGTGCCTTGAGTTTAGAGGAGTGCGGGAAAACCGCGTGCCTCAGAATTCGGGACGAATTCTTTTTAAGGGGGGGGTAATTGTAAGGGCCCTGGCCCAGCCCAGTTAAAAATCCTTAAAAATGAGAAAGGAAAGCCCAAAAGCCCAAGCCCATTAGCCAAAACCCTAGGGCTTTCCCTTCACCAGCTATAAATACAGCCCCCTCCTCCCTAAATTCTCACCATTTATTCTCCCGGCGAAGCCCTGTCAAGTTTGTGAGCCAAACGAGGTGGACAAAAGCCCTATTTTCGAGATCTCATCGTTGCAAAGCACCAGGTAACCTCCGGGATTCCAGATCTGAGATTTTAAACCATCAAAACACGTTTTTATTCCATAACTCCAAAAATACCCCGAATCCCGAGAAACCGAGCACACCACCGTGACCGTCGCGACCAGACGAAGCCGGAGCCGCCGAGATGAGCCCCACGTGCCGCCGCACGTTCCCCCACGCGCCGCCACTCGCCGGAGGAGTCACGGGCGCGTGAGATCCACGCGCGCCGGAGGGCCCACGCGCCGGAGTCCCACGCGCCGCCGCCGGAGAACCACGCGCCGCCGCCGCCGTCGCCGTCGCCGGAGAACCGCCGGAGCGCCGCCGTTGACCGCCGTCCGCCGCCGCCGTTGATCGTTGACCGCCGGTTCGGTTCGCCGGTTGGTTCGGTTCGATTCGATCCGGTTTTCGTCCAATTTCAATTTCAATTTCCTTCCGGTTTAGTTGGTCCAATTAGGTTCCGGTTCAATTCAATTCCAATTTCAATTCCTGGTTTAGTTGGTTAATCTGGTTTAGGATTTGGGCCTGGATCAGTTTGGGTTTGGGTCTGGATCTGGGTTGACCGGGTCAACCGGTTGACTTTGACCAGACCGTTGACTTTCAGTCAACCGAACTTCAGTGGGCGATAACTTGACCGTCCTAAGCCCGATTCGAACGAAACGAAAGCCTATCTCACTTGAATTTCCGTCCTCTTTTCAGAAACGATGTCCGCTCGGGCCGATGGGGTTGCTAAATTACCGCTTTGCCCTCTTCTTTGGCTAAGGTGAGGGAAACTGTCGTTTATCTCCCTTACTCTATTCCAATTCCGGACGATAGTCCTAGGTTAATCGCGTCTTTCCTAGGTAGAGTAGATTAGTAATGTGCACTATGTGATTGATTGTGGAACGTAGAACTGGTAGGATATCGCTGAGCCTGAAAACGTTGCTTGTGTGTGATGGATATGGTTGATAGTTGTGGTAGGGCCCCCGAAAGGGTGTTGTGTGGCAGGGGCGTATACATTGCCGGGGTATGCGTCCCTTGAGAAGGCGTCGGGGGTTTGACGAGCCCCCCAGAAGGATATGAGAAGGATATGAGAAGGAATGTGTGGGCCTACGGGTCGAAGGAAGGGGCCCATGAGTGTGAATGCACGAGTGGGTGTAGATTGTGTGATGAAGCCTTCGGGCCTGTTTGCAAGGTGTTATTAGCGTAGGACTTGTGTTTCGCAGTTGTGTAGTGTAAGCGGGATCGCGGACTCCTTAAGTCCGACCTCACTGGGTGATTGTGTTTGAAACAATTACTCAGGCCTCCTTTCCTTTCCTGTCCCCGTTTTCTTGCAGGTCCGGATGCGGGATCGAATGATCGAGTGATAATATCGGTGACCTTGAACTCGAAGGAGGCGCCTGGGACCTGTGACAAGTTGAGATGGCGCCCCGGTTGGACCATGTTCGGTTCAACGGGCGTCCTAACGCCGCGTCTCCGGTTTAACCGGGAGGCGGGTGTTACAAACCAGATCGAATGCCTCACCATTTGAGACCAGAAGCAGAGAAATCCAATGACTCACACCGCGTAACTTTTTGAGTCATCACCTTAGACATTCCATCAACCAGCATGAAGTGAGTGTTGTTGCGTTTCTTTGCCTCCAATTTTATGGTGTCTAGATAGAATATATGCAGATGAGCAAACATATATATATATATATATATATATATATATATATATATATATAACTAAATTAGACTTATATATATGTGCTGATGTGCATGCATATATATAAGTAAAACGCGCGAACCTTCAAGTGTTAGACCCATTTTCAAGAAGGTGGCTGTTGTCTTAAACACCGTAGTAGGATTTTATAATTTGTTGGTCTGTAGTTTGTATTAGAGTGGGAAGAAAGCGGTACTTATGTCTGTATATATAGGCAAATTATTGAGGAAATGGTTTCATAAACCCTAGATCCTAGGCTCGGAATTCAGACTAGGGTTGCTTAATTGGATTAGGAACTGGTAGAAATTCTTTCAGAAACAATTGAAAGTTTAAATGGTAGGTCTGTAAGCAGTGGCAAACACATAAATATATCGATGTCATTACAGAAAAGAAAGGTACGTACACGTACACAAGTAGCTTAGTAGCTCATACATAGCAACATGTTCAGTTGAATGTTTGACATGCAGACAATACAATCAACTGATTTGATCTGTCGCTTTTTATTTTACTTTAGTAGACAATACGCAAAATATAGAATAATAGGTAGATATTAAGTTCCCCATCATGAGGTATTTTATTAATTCTGTGGTCAAGATCGAATCCATCAGAGATACTCATGTGTGGAGACAAATAAGAACTCAACCCCGAGATAAATCTCATCGTTCACCAGAAACCCTCTTGAAGCTTTGTGGAGTTCCTCTAGCGGCAAAAACTTCCTATAGCCCCAGCGGTTATGAACGGAGGAATGCTTTGACGGCTTGCCCTCTTTATCAAACAAGTAGACATCAAAATTAGCAAACGGCTTATATATGCATATAGAAAATAAAAAGAATGAAAGTAAGTATAATACTCATTTCATGATGATTACGGTTGAGTTGGTCCAACACTCGCAGTTTATAGAAGGCCGATGTTGCTTCCACTGGAGCATTGGTCACGTAATCGGATGCATGCAAAAACAAAGACAAGGAGTTTTCTTTCCCCTCCAAGTATCCTTTAGGGTACATCTCTAAGTACCTTGTTTGAAATAGAAAACATATATGTATAAGATGTATTTCTTAATATGATATGTTTTTTGTAGTGAATTATTAATGTTATTTCTATGCAAATTAAAACATTAATTCGTTTTCAAATTACTTATTATAGATAACTGAGTCAATTTATGAAACTTTTAAGTTGGGCAAAATATATTATAAATTGAAACAGAGGGACCATATATAAAATTGGCATACCATCTCCGTGGTCCAACTGTGAACTCGTACGACGAATGCTTTTCACCATCGAAAGAGGAAAACTGAGTGATCTTCCAGGTGAATCTAGAGTTGTTCCGAGGCACCTCCATCAATTTAAAGCGTTCCGCTGTCCCCATGGTTCGAGAGATACTGGTAACATTGAGCGATATTGGTTTGACTTTAATGATCTCGGCGCAGAAAACGGCTTTATCGTTCACAACACACTTCTCCTTCAACACCTTTAGTGAGATGAAGCTGGGTGACCCCCATACAAGATTATTTGAGTTGAAAGACAAATCAAACGCTGATAAGACAACATATATCACATTATCAAAATAAAATAAAATAAATAAATAATTAATACTTGAGAAAATTTAACATATACTTTGGCATATATCAGGTGGTCCAGTCTGAGAGACTAGAAATTGCAGTTGACTTTCCAATTAGGACCGGTACACAGTTCATCCGTGATATGCAGATAAAGAGATAGGTTGTCCTTGGCAACACCGGACCGGATACGCATATTCCTATATCGCCATTTTCAAGCCAACAACACATAATATTAGGTTAAACTAAATTGCAGAACCAAACAGATCGAATGACTCACCATTTTAGACCAGAAGCAGAGAAATCCAATGACTCACACCACTTAACTTTTTGAGTCATCACCTTAGACATTCCATCAACCAACATGAAGTGAGCGTTGTTGCGTTTCTTTGCCTCCAATTTTATGGTGTCTAGATAGAATATATCATGCAGATGAGCAAACATATATAGACTTACATGTACGTATGTGCATGCATATATTAGTAAAACGAACCTTCAAGTGTTAGACCCATTTTCAAGAAACACCGTAGTAGCTAGGATTTTATAATTTGTTGGTCTGTAGTTTGTATTGGAGTGAGAAGAAAGTGGTACGTATGTCAGACTGTATATATAGGCAAATTATTGAGGAAAGGGTTTCAGGTAGATATTCGATCATATCTTAAACGAACCATATCCTCCGCGCGCGGTACACAAGCACTCTCTATACTATACTTTTTTATGTCTACGGACTTGTATGTTGATGTTTACTTCCACAGTGACTATTGATTCCCATGCAGGGCCGTGTCCATTGGCCTTATCAGGTTTTGAAGCTCTGTTTTTTATTTAAATGTTTTTCGATTATTTTACTTAGTATAGTGGTAAAATACATGTATTTACTGTTATTTTTGAATTTAAAATTTTCATTTATAGAATAATAAAGTAGTTTAGTAATCTCTAACAAAATTAAATATTTATTTACAACCTATATTTTATTTAAAAATTTTGTATTGATTTTCATTTTTTTTCTTTTTATTTACCTTAGACCACTTGCATCCTAGTCATAGCACTGTTCTCAGTTACATGGTTTACTAGTTAACTCATTGCATCTTAGACCACTTTGTCCGGCTTGTTTAAGAATTCTTGGTATCTTATTAAGAAACCCATCTAATGTGTGTCTTGTTTTCATTGGTCCAAATTTATTTTTAAATTTAATTTTAATTATATAACAAAAGTTAATATTTAATAATAATATTATATAACTTAGAACCTCAAAGTGAGGTTTTTAGAGCAGGTCCAGCGGAAGTAACATAAGGTAAGGTTCTTAAAAAAAATATTAAAATAATGTGGGTCCCATGTGGGGCCCACATGAACAGTGTACAAACGGTCTCTTAAAATCCTTATCTAAGGATCGTTTCTTCCACTGTAGCTGCCGCGTGTCTCCTCCTGATTCGCCGCCTTTTTTTTTTGGCATCTGTAAAAATATATATATATATATAAAGGTTTTTAAGGATCCAGCGGGAATAACACCGGTGGGCCTGCTCTTACTATTGAGGATGCTCTCATTGTTCTGTTTCTTGTACTTTAATATTTCTCCCTCAAGATTCTTGAACATGTAATTGAAATTCGTAAACTTTAATATTAACCGATTGCAATGTTTCTTGTATGTTAATATACTTTTTATTTTATCTTTTCTTTTGAGAAACCAACAAAAAGTTATCGTATGTGTAATATTAAAGAAAATAAGTGCCCCTTCAAAAATGGCCTCCAAAGCAGAACACTGAAACTGATTCTCCAATGGAACTATCTGAGAGAAAAGAAAGCTACTCAAGTGGCTGCTCAG
Organism: Orychophragmus violaceus; assembly: GCA_030180135.1. Taxonomy (NCBI): domain Eukaryota; kingdom Viridiplantae; phylum Streptophyta; class Magnoliopsida; order Brassicales; family Brassicaceae; genus Orychophragmus; species Orychophragmus violaceus. The sequence continues at coordinate 79,471,092 of CM058236.1, read as the reverse complement.
GAAAAGTGGAGATAGCCAGTGACTTGATGGACACGTCTTTAGTGGACGGTGAGTAGAGCTGAAACAGAAATGCCTTTTTCTCTTCTCTATTAGAGCTGAATCTTTGTGTATCTTTTCTTCTGCAGACGCAGTGGCTGTACTGTTGAATGGAATAATTGAGAGTAGTTATTTTGTTACTGCCACAATCGGAGCAGAGAATCTGAGTGGAGCTCTGTATCCTCATCAGTCTCCTCCATTTGACACAGATCCTCAAGCGAAGCTCAGTAAGATGGAAAAAACGGTATTTTTTCAGTATACGACAGTAATTCTTATTACGCATGGGGCGTTCGGGTATCCGTTCGGGTTCGGTTCGGGTCTTTCAGGTTTTCGAGTTTTTGGATCCAGTCATATAAGATCCATTCGGATATTTTATACTTTCGATCCGGATTCGGTTCGGTTTCATTCGGGTTCGGTTCGGATCCGGATACCCATAATATCATAAAACAAAAATAAAAATTGGTTAATTTGAACCAAAAATTGTTAAAATGAGATAAATATAGCAAGAAATTTCGTATATTTCGTTTATTTTAGATATTTTAGCTATTTTGATCTAAGAGCACCCCCATCCATAGTTCTTAAGGGTGGGGTTCTTAACTATTCACGTGGGACCCACGTGAATAGTTAAGAATCGGGTCCTAAAAATCCTTATTTAAGAACCGGTTCTTACACTGTTCATGACACGTGGCGGCTTATCATTCGTTTAATTTTTTTTTCGAATTTTTTTTTTTTACACTTTTCCCAAAAAAAAAAAAAAAAAAAAATTTTTAAGAACCCCCATAGGGGGTTCATTGATGGTCATGCTCTAAAAATAACCAATATATATGAGTTGGTAATTATAGTTTTAGATAATTATGTTATATTAAGTCTAAATATAATTAATATTTTTGATCTATAATTGTAGTTCAGATATTTCAGGTACTCATTCGGTTTTTGGTTCGGATTGGATTCGATTCGGTATTTCGATTCCGAGTTTTTTTGCCCAGCCCTAATTCTTATAATCGATTTTTTTTTTCTTGATTTCCGATGACATCCCAAGATTAGCAATATTTCTAAGCTTCAGGTTATGGTTTTGAGTAGGTTTATAAAGAAAAAAACAGTAGTGGAGAAAGAGAGCGAGAAATGGAAGATCAAAACAGTGAAGACTGAAGAGCTCATGCCAAGTGGTCAGCTCATTGATGCCACGCCACTGCGACAATTCCTCCAAACCCTATCGAGATAACAGATGACTTGATGGAAACGTCACCGGTGGCCAGTGAGCAGAGTTGATCAAACAGTTTTTTTTATTATCAAACAGTTTAGCTTTTATCCTTTTTTGTTTGAAAGGGTTTAGATACATGATAGAGTTTTAGTTATAACCACCAAAAGGATATCTCGGACCCGGTTGAACCATTTGTTCCTGGTAATCCTGCCTTGAAGTTATAATATAGAAGCTGGACATCTCCGGCAGCCGGTGAGCAGAGCTGAACAAGCGGTAAACAACAATAATAACCGCATTTCTAATCTTATCATCTTGAACGTTTGGAATTGCATAGATATAGGCCTTATAAGCTACTAGTTTTTCTTGATTTCCGATAACATCCCTAGATTAGCAATGTTGCTAAGCCCCAGGTCATGATTTGAGTAGATTTACAAACAAAATGCAGTAGTGGAGGACATAGAGCGATGTTGCAGAAAAATGGAAGATCAAAACAGTGAAGAGCTCAAGCCAAGTACTTGTCAGCTCATTACTGACACAAACCACTGCGAAACCCTATTGAGATAACAGATGATTTGAAGGACACGTCTCCCATGGCCTATGAGCAGAGCTGATCAATAGTTATGCTTTAACTCTTGCTTAATTATCACACATGGTCAGTGGCGGACCCAGCTTCTGTTTTAACAGGTGTCAATTATCAATGAAAAAAAAAAATTATAGGGGTCATAGACAAGGATTGAACCTTCAACATGCAAATTTTAACCAAAATTGCTGCCGATTCTTTATGGATTCTTAACACATTTAAATTTTTATCAAATTTATGGGGTGTCAAGTGAACCCATATTGCCCTTAATGGGTCCGCCACTGCACATGGTTTAAACAGATGAGTTTTTTTTTTAGGTTAATTCCACCACATGGATATCTCTTTAGGGTTAGTACAGTAGCGTTTCAACGTATTTGTATAGCTTTCTTCATGTACAAGGCATTACTCTGGTGGCATGGGTTTTAAATTGTCTAGAAAAAAAAAGAGATTCGAATCCAATTTATGTTGTTACAATGTTACTATTTTGTTCCAGTTTTGGTAAAAGTATAAATTATCATCAACTGAATTACGTTACACTAATTTAATATTAACGCGTAATTGTTTCACGACACGTCTGTGATATTTATTGTACATATGTGCTAAATTAGCAATTAATATTTTTATGATATACGAAACGTAGTGATCCAACTCACGACTTGGTGGGATATATAGCGATGTCAAATCGGGCGGACCGCGACCAAATAGCCTGCCCCGCCGCGGTTGCTTCTTCCCTCTAGACCGTGCGGTCCGACCCGTCGCGGGCGGCGGTTCAAAGGAGTATGTCCGATCCCGCCCCGCTAAAATTATGCGGTTACGCGGTCAGCCCGCGGGCTCTGCTTCATATATAGTCTTCCTGCACTTGTTATCTCACAAAATACATGTTATTCTCGTTTAACAATGTCGAGAAATTCATTGTTAGTGCAAAGAGTATTGTATGAGAACCAATATATTTAGACATCAATCACATAACCGTACTTTGCATATTTTGTTCACTGACCATAGAAACATTGCAGTATGCTGAAAATAACATTTAAGGCATTCTCGTCTCGCTCAGTCTCATAAGCACACCATCAACTCTAAGCTGTAAAAAGCTAACTGAGTGGATGATGAAAATCAAAGCCTCATGACAATGAAGATCCACATTACTGGTGCATAATGATTTTCTTAAATGAGCAGTGACTTTTTACAAACTATACAAAACAATACTAAGTAAAACACAAACACTAACTAAGATCAATACTGACACCAAAGCTACTATTCCTAAGTGATTGAGTTTCATACCTGTAATTCACATCCCAATTCACATCCCAGTGTAAGTTTATTGTTGGTTGATGTCAGTGTGAGGACCAAACTGTCACAAGGAATAACTCATAAGTCCACCAGAGATGCAGCACTTTCCCTGCCACTATATGGTGGTCTTCTGCTTCTCCACTGGTCATCTGCAGGAAGCCGTCCACGGTTACCCCGAAGATCAGACTCATCAGGTGGCGTTGCTGGTACAGAGCCTGAAACTTCAGTGGCTTGGCTAAGCCTGAGCTTAGGCATGTATTTTGCAGAAGATTGTGAAGGACCTGCAGCATCTGAGGAAATCTTTATTGGCATTCCTCAGACAGACGCATCAAATGTTATTGCATATTCATGAAAACAGGGCTTACTTACCTTCCTGCTTACGAGCTTCCTCTTCTTCCCGAAGCTTTGTTATTCTTTCCTCTTCAGATTGCAAATAATATATCTGCTTTCTCTTAAAATCTCTTTCTTGCTTCCTGGCTTGAATTACTTGGGCAATATGCTCCTCCTTCTCTCTCTTTTGTCTGTCAAACTCAGCTTCACGAAGACTAATCACTCTCTTTTGGAATACTTCCTGGAAATAAAAGATTCTGTTTTGAGTTGCTTGACAATGAATTTAGCATAAGGAAGACACGACTTGACTAAATCACTGACCATGTTCTGAACAAAACATAACATTCTGGCCACCCTGCGTTCATGAAATTCTCTTACCTCTGCTAGTCGTTGCTGATATGCAGCTTCAATCAAAGGGGCAGCCTCTTCTCTCTTTGCTCTTTCCAGGTAATCAATGGTTTTGGCAAGTTTATGAATGACATTTCAACAAATGTAAGAAAAGTACAATCTCTAATTGCTGACGCTATTGTTCCTTCTTTCACTTTCATGGCCACAAAATTGTGTTCCACAACGTCAGCTGATATCTTCTCAACGTCTGAGAAGTCGAGGAAAGGGACCAACTGAGCTAGACTCTTAATTCTTATCGTCTGATACATCTTAGACACCTGAAATGGCAATCATCATAATCTGCCAAGCTCAATATACTTGAGGCCATACTCTATAAAGGTACTCATATTCTACAAAAGAACTAAGACGTACTGTTTACATCAATGAGAACTGAGAAACAACAACAAATTCAAATATCTATAACTGAGAAACTTGGCAGTAACACAAAAAACGAAGTATAAGTTTCAAACTGAAATGGTAGAATAAAATCAGAGGTTCTGGTTTGCAAAACCAAACCAATAGTTTATGAAAATTGAAATAACACGAAAGCCAATTTCAAAGCAACAGTAACGTAACATAAAAGATAAAACCAAACTGAAATCAAGCAGAAAGAACAATAAAGCAACATAGTCTAATTTGGAATACTCAAAACAGAACTTCAATCTTCTTCGTCCTCTTCTTCATCCTCTTCTTCAGCATTCATAATAAGTTCGAAAGATGGAAGTGTCTCTTCTTCAACATCAGATTCATCTTCTGGAAATGTGAAGAAATAAATTTAGATATGGCTGTAAGTTGTTACGAAACAAGTGCAATAAGTTGTAATGTAGATGTGTTTACCATTTTCGTATGCTTCAAATCCTCTCAGCCAATTGCGACTACATATCAATGCTTGCACGTTTTTTGGAAGAAGTCGGCTTCTGTATTTGTTGAGAACGCGAGATCCAATGCTAAAAGATGATTCCGAAGCTACTGTTGTTATTGGAATACTAAGCAGATCACAAGCCATTGAAGCCAGATCACCATATTTGTCAGAGTTATCTTTCCAATAATCTAGAATGTCCAAACTCTGAAAACTCTCCTCGTCTAATTCAGGTTCTTCTAGATATGCTTGTAGAGAAGTCCTCCCACTAGTAGCTACAGTTTTCTTCCGAAAAGCAAAAAAATCCTGGAAACAGGTTTAAAAAATCTGTGTATCAATAAGGCTTTAACTCTGAAAAATATATATGAGGAAGAAACGAAGCTTACATCATAACTCGAGAAACTCCCTTTTGGTCCTCTACCAGATACACATTGCTGATCTACTCCACGTGACTCTGAAGATGGTGCTGTGGATCTCGACTTTTTGTCATACGATTCAAACAAGATTTCCATTTTATGACGCAGGTGTTTCATCTTAGCATCACGAGAACCCATATCAAGCACTCCAAAACAATAACTTGCGAGTGTCAGCTTCAATCGTGGATCAAAAACAGTTGCAATTGCGAAAATATCACTAACTTCTTCCCAATACTTATCAAACTTCTCCTTCATCGGTATGATCATACTTCTCACAATTGCATCTCTACTTGACTCATTATGAATAAGCCAAATGTGGATCTTCCAGACTTGCATGAAGTACAAGTTGGAAGTCGGATATGATGAACCTGACATAAGGCAAGTGATCTCATCAAATGGCTTCAAAAACTCGCAAATTGCCACTGCTCGGTCCCACTCTTCATCCATTGGACAGAACTTGTAGTTTTTCCCATCGTACTTTTTCAGATTGGCAAACGCATAACGATACTTGATAGCTCTGTCTAGCATTTTGTACGTTGAGTTCCATCTTGTTTGAACATCTAAAATCAGACCAGCCTTCAACTCTAGACCCAAAGAATCCACGCATTTTCCAAACATTATCTCACGAGATTCAGATGCAGTAACATACTTAATACTCTCTCGGATTTTATGCAAAGAATCACCAATAACCTTCAGCCCATCTTGCACAATAAGATTAAGTATGTGAGCTGAACATCTGACATGAAAAAACTCACCTCCACACACCAAATCATTCCTCAAAAGCAGCTGAGATTTCAGAATATCTTGCATCGAATCATTGCTTGTAGCATTATCTAAAGTGATTGAGAATACCTTTTTCTCAACTCCCCACTGTTTCCACGTATCAAGAAGCTGCATAGCTAAATTCATACCAGAGTGTGGTGGAGGGATAGCACAAAATGCTAAGATTTTGTTGTTTAGCTTCCAGTTGCGATCAATGTAATGTGCTGTCACACACATGTATCCTTCATGTGTGATTGCAGACCACAAATCTGATGTAAAGCTGATTCGTCCAGGAAGACTAGCTAATTCCCTTTTCAAGTTAGCTGTTTCATTCTCATAGAATCGGTACACATCTGCTGCTGCTGTGTTTCGGCTAATGAATCTAACATCAGCATTCAAGTACTTCCAAGTTGCTCTAACTCTTTCATACTCAACATAAGCAAATGGAAGATCATGCTGAATAATAGACTTCGCAATATGATCACGGAAAACACTGTGATCATACTTACGTGCTTGAAGTTTAGCCTCTGCCGTTACCAACATATTTCGGACGTTTCCAGGTCGTGGAGTAAGACTGCATTTAAGATTGTGCCTTCTTAAAGCAGTGGTACCGTTTTTGTGAGAGTCATGCTTATACTCTTTATTGCAATGTTTGCACACTGCTTTCTGCGTACCATCTTTCTTCACAACCACGACAAAATCAGTCCAAACATCTGACCATTGCCTACTCTCCTTCTTCGGCTTCTTCCCTTTCTCATCCTCATCTGACTCATTCACCTCATTTTCGACATTTTCTCTTTTCTTCTTCTTACTTCCCTGACTAGGCTTAGCTTGATCCCCCTTTTTCTTTCTTGTAGCAACTTCAGAATCTTCCTCATCAACTAGATTCTGATTTCTCTTATTCAAATTCAGTGTAGGCTGGACGAAAGTTCTTTTCATCTTACTCGCCTGAGATGCTCTGCTCTGTGTCGGGTCAGCCATGATTTCTACTTCAGAATCAACCTCATCATCTTCAACTTCAATGACCCTTCTTTTACGAGCATTCTTCTGTTGAGATCCATCAGAATTCAATCCATCAGAATTCACTCTTTCAGATTCAGCGTTTAATGCTCCAATGAGTCTCTGTGACTCAAAGTCGACCGAGTTCAAATACGCAAAATCTCCAGAGTTCTGTCAGGAACAATTGAATACAATCTAACGTTAATATTTTGACTATTGTCGTTTAAAAGTGAAGACAGACTTACTAGTTGGTGTTAAACTTACCAAGTCCATTGTCTTTGTCTTGTAGTTGTTGAACAGGTCTTAACTGTCAATTTTGTCTCTGTCTCTCACAAGTAGCAGTCTACGTCTCTCTCAAGTCTCAAGTCACAAAGTGTCGCCTTAGAAGTTTGTTTTAGTCGCAATAGTTCAGCCGTTTAGGGTAGGGAGGTAGGGATTAAGGAATAAGAAATTAGGCGTACTAGGTTTTTTTCTTCCTATTTCCTATTTTTATTTTTGTTAACTATTTAATAGTTAGTTAGAATTAAAAAATTCTGATTGGTGCATAATTTTTAAAAAAAAAATTGGAAAATTTTGACTGTTGCAGAATATTTTCAAAAGAATAGAAAACTTTAAATTTAAACATAGACCCTAAGTCCCTAACTATCCGATAACTTAACTGAGCAGATATCAAGTGGTTTTTGTGAGCTTCTTACCAATTCCAAGGTGAGTTTTGACGCTAGCATACCGAGCTGTGCCCGTAAGGTTCTTGACATCTTGTTTTCTCTGTAACAAGAACAACAAAACACTATTCAGAAAAGTAAAAACAAGCCTGCAGTATCGAAAGTAAACTTACATGTACAAGAAACCTCAATAAATTACCTATACGGAACAGCCTCTTCAAATATGAGTAGGTGGACATGATAGCTTTGCCATGATAGCTTTGCCGGAGCTTTGATCTGGATGAGCTTTGCCGGAGCAGACGGATGTCCCCTGAAAACAAAACTTACATTCAAATTGAGTCGAATTTCCAGACCATAAAACAGATAATCACCAACTATACACGTTATATAATTAGGATATGAAGTCAAGCTCGACATTATTTCAAGCCAAGACACTATGTTTTGGTTTTAAAAGCAATCACAGTGTTCACTCTAAGAATCCAAAAAGTCCAGTGTCACTAACCAATCAAGAAAAGGATTTCCAAAATGAAAATTCTCCCCATCAAGCAATTGTTGTACTACTTGCTCCACATTAACTCCCTGAGGGAGGAATTGCTGCAGATAATATCTTTCACCATCAGACAGACATTCCCGCCAAGCCTGAGAGAAATAAGTGGAGATAAAAGGTGAAAACTTAACATCTCAAAGGTTTAAGCAGATTCTCGTGTGAGAACAAGACGAAAGTTGAGAAATTCCAGAACCATGAAAAGTAAAATTGAAAACTAACCAAATCATTCTTTTTGCTCTCCAACTTCTGTAGCAAAACATACTTCATGGCCTCTGTATATGCTCCATCTATACCATTCCCATCAGGCTGGATCACAGATTCACCATAGCTTTTGTAATGCCTTTTATCCAGAGAAAATTGTGCAGATGTAAAATCACAAAAACACATTCAGAAAAGGACCTAAATCACAAGAAGCTTATTTCAATTGCCTAAACTCAAAAGCTTATTTCAATTATTAACTCTACAAACTCTATAAGTGCAGTAAACTGGTGAACACTTTAAAGACTTATCAACAATCCACCTGAGTTGTGGAGTGAAAACCTTCGTTAATGTGACATGTTCTACAATTTGAGGAAATACAAAAAATCAGAGATCAACAAGAGGCACATGCTCACTTGAAAAAAATGCCACCTAAACGAATGCACAAACAGTCATCGCTTACAATCGACCATTTTAAAACACAGTTGTGGTTTATTCTAAGTCTCAAAAATTTGACAAAACTGTTGAAATGCTACTAGTCTTATTTGAAGAAAATGTAGAGTATATCAGAAACTATCAAAAAGACAAACATTATCAAGCGAGCGAGACCCATTCCAGAATAGGAGTGCTTCTTCAAATACAGTATAAATTAGCACTTCTCTTCAGGCTGCACCAACAATTTTAAAGTATTTGTTGAATCAAATTTAGATTTATCAAAAAGTTAATGAACTGGGAAACTAAAAAAATTAGAAAGAACCTGTGGTTGCTCCGGCGGTTAGTGTCATGATATCTCCGGCGTACCAAACACGGCGGAGCTAACCACGGAGGATAAATAGTCTCTCTCAGCTCTCATAACCTCCGCAGCCTCCACGCATTGATCAATGGTTATCCACAAAGGCTTGCAGCAGAAGCCACGGCCATATCCGTTTTAGCCATCTGTTCATCTTTCCAGGAGCTAGATTAAGCTTCCGTCGCAACCGTAATAGCAGCCACCGCTGCGGTGGACACCAAAAGCAAAAATCTGACCGATGAGTTTCTCCAACTCCAGTTTCCTTGAAATTCTTCAATCCGGTGAAGAAAACAAGTTTTAGAAGAAAAATCCATAAAAATCTAACAATCTTGAAGACTCAAATGTGGAAACTATCAATCAGATGATCAAATTCGGAGAGATCCGTTAAACTGAAATTTTTTTTGCATGTGTTTATGAGTCAACCCGCAACGCCTGCGGACCCGTGTCAGGTCAAACCGTCAAACCCGCAATCCGCACGGGTCACGCCCGCGCGCCCCGCAAAAATTTGGGCATTATTTTTAGTGGCCCGCCCCGCACCGCATTGAGTTTATTTGGTCTGGGCCCGCGGGTTACGGCCCAAATTGACATCTCTAGATATATATGTATATATGGAAACTACTTTGCAGAATTTCTTTTTTTATCTTTTGAGCGTTACTCAAATTTGTCTTCCACTACAGCAATAATAGTTGGTCTGGCATACAAATAGCATTTCATTTTTAGAAACTGTATAACCAATTTACTTCTAATGATCATGCACACAAATCCAAAGCGGGCTATAAATAAAAGCAGCTATTAGTATATTTCTTGTTATTAATCATTGAATTATACTCATATAAATTAAACAGACTGTGTAATAATAAATGTCATTGTTTTGTTTCATTTTAGACGAAAACGTGTTGATGATTCACACATGCTTTTTTGGGTAGTCCGCAATGCATCTACAAAAACGTCACTCAAGTTGTGGCTACCATTAAATTACTTTACCAACCACTAATCTATAATGCCTCTAGGCTAGAGGCTCTAGCTCTCTTTTTGGCTAAAAACTCTAATTATAACAACATATATGGATTTGAACGTATGGTATTTTAGATTAAATAAAAAACAGTTCAGGAAATTTATCCAATCAACTATTTGAATTTATCATGTGAATTCTTATAAGTATTTCTTATGCAGTGATATATTTTATGCGTTGCTATTAGTTATAATATTGCATAAGCCTATCAAAACATTTCTTTTTTTTTGAATAATTGTTAAATTTATTCAAAAGAAGCTTGTTTACAGAGACTATAATTCCTAAGAATTAAGTAACTATGACTTTTACAGAATGGTGGAAAATTTTTAGAAAAACATAGAGCTTAATGGACATGTGTTGCAAACCATAGCTGCAGACCCCTCTCATGTTTTGTTACTCCCATTTGCTGCAATGAAGACAATCTGTTGCGAACGATTTTGTCAACGAATTTGATCAGCAAACTCGCTTGCATCGGTTGTTCACCATATAGTCTAGCGTCAAAACATTTCATTATTCAATAAATGAATTTTCAATCGATCTGATTTAATCAGTTAGATTTTGGATATTGGAAATTTCCTGATGTATTCTTTGTTGAGAAGTAAACTTGATTTGGATCAAGTATAATTATTGGGCTAATGATCCAATACAAACCCAAAACCTTGATCCAACTTCTAGAAACTCTCTAGAAAAATATCTCCATATCTCCACCTCCTTAAATCTTCTAGAAAACTCTTCCACCTCCTTAAGAATAAAAATCTAGATTTTTTCATAGAAAAATCTAGATAATTGTAATATTTTTATCTAGATATTATGGTAGAATTATCTAGATTTAGGATTAAAATATTCTAGATATTTTGTATTTTGGAGGCTATAAATACCTCCATCCACTCTCATTTATAACCAAGTCTTCAAGTTGTTTTCTAAGCATAAATAAAAACTTTCTTCTTCCAAAAATTCTCTTTTGTCTCTTAAGTTCTTAAACACTTTCTCCACACTTATAAATTTTCATTCCAACAAAGTGGTATCAGAGCCATGAGATTCTCTTAAAGATGGCAAGTAATGGTGTTCCCTTCCAAGTCCCGATGCTCACAAAGAGCAACTATGACAATTGGAGTCTAAGGTTGATGGCTATCCTAGGAGCACATGATGTGTGGGAGATAGTCGAGAAAGGCTTCATTGAACCGGAGAATGATGCCAATCTATCTCAAACTCAAAAGGATGGTTTTAGAGACTCAAGGAAGAGAGACAAGAAGGCTCTCTGTCTAATCTATCAAGGATTAGATGAAGACACGTTCGAGAAGGTCGTAGGAGCAAAGTCGGCCAAAGAAGCATGGGAAAAGCTTCGAACTTCTTACAAGGTAGTGGAGCAAGTTAAGAAGGTACGTCTTCAAACTCTAAGAGGAGAATTTGAAGCATTGCAAATGAAGGAAGGTGAACTCATCTCCGATTACTTCTCAAGAGTTCTAACGGTTACTAATAACCTAAAAAGAAATGGTGAGAAGTTAGATGAGGTGAGAATCATGGAGAAAGTTCTTAGATCATTGGATTCAAAATTCGAGCATATTGTCACTGTGATTGAAGAGACAAAAGACTTGGAGACTATGACAATGGAGCAACTTCTTGGATCACTACAAGCTTATGAAGAAAAGAAGAAGAAAAAGGAAGACATCACGGAGCAAGTACTCAAGATGCGGATTCAAACAAAAGAAGAAAGCGGTAGAAGCTATCCAAGACAAAGTGGTGGCCAAGTCCGAGGAAGAGGTCGTGGATATGTACATGGACGTGGATGGAGACCATATGAAGACCATACCAACAAAAAAGGAGAAAGCTCATCAAGAGGCCGTGGGAGAGGAAGTCCAAAATCAAGGTACGATAAGTCAAATGTTAAGTGCTACAATTTTGAAAAGTTTGGACATTATGCTTCCGAGTGTAAGGCTCCAAACAACAATAGAGTTGAAGAGAAGTCCAACTATGCTGAAGAAAGGAGCAAAGAAGAGGATATGCTATTGATGGCCTATAAGAAGGATGAACCAAATGAGGTTCACAAATGGTACCTAGACAGTGGTGCAAGCAATCACTTGTGCGGTAAAAGAAGCTTGTTCGTGGAGCTTGATGAATCGGTGAAAGGAGATGTCGCTTTAGGAGATGAATCAAAGATGGAAGTAAAAGGCAAAGGTAACATTCTCATTCGACTGAAGAATGGAGATCATCAATTCATTTCTAATGTTTACTATATTCCAAGCATGAAGACCAACATCTTGAGCCTAGGACAACTCTTAGAGAAAGGTTATGATATCCAACTAAAGGATAATAGCCTTTCTATAAGAGATCACGAAAACAATCTCATCACCAAGGTGCCGATGGCGAGGAATAGAATGTTTGTCCTAAACATTCAAAATGACATCGCACAATGTCTCAAGATGTGTTACAAGGAGGAGTCTTGGCTTTGGCATCTTCGGTTCGGGCATCTCAATTTTGGAGGCTTAGAGCTACTTTCCAAGAAAGAAATGGTGAGAGGATTGCCTTGCATCAATCATCCAAATCAAGTGTGTGAAGGATGTCTACTTGGAAAACAATTCAAAATGAGTTTTCCAAAGGAGTCGGAGACAAGAGCGCGGAAGCCACTAGAACTCATACATACAGATGTATGTGGCCCGATCAAGCCAAGTTCACTCGGTAAGAGTAACTACTTCCTTCTCTTTATTGATGATTTCTCAAGAAAGACATGGGTTTACTTTTTGAAAGAAAAATCAGAGGTGTTTGAAAATTTCAAAAAGTTCAAAGCCCATGTTGAGAAGGAAAGTGGCCTTGTGATTAAAGCCATGAGATCTGATCGTGGAGGAGAGTTCACATCCAAGGAATTTCTGAAGTATTGTGAGGATAATGGCATTCGAAGACAATTGACGGTGCCTAGATCCCCTCAACAAAATGGAGTAGCCGAAAGGAAGAATAGGACGATCCTTGAGATGGCAAGAAGCATGCTCAAGAGTAAGAAGCTACCAAAGGAGTTATGGGCTGAAGCAGTTGCTTGTGCGGTTTATCTATCAAACCGATCTCCAACAAGAAGTGTTTTGGGGAAAACACCACAAGAAGCTTGGAGTGGAAGAAAACCCGGTGTTTCACATCTAAGAGTTTTTGGAAGCCTTGCTCATGCACATGTACCAGATGAGAAGCGGAGCAAGCTAGATGATAAAAGCGAGAAGTACATCTTCATTGGGTATGATGCTAAATCCAAAGGCTACAAGCTCTACAATCCTGAAACAAAGAAGACAATCATCAGCCGGAATGTCATCTTTGATGAAGAAGGAGAATGGGATTGGAAATCAAACAATGAAGACTACAACTTCTTCCCGCATGTTGAAGAAGAAGTCTTGGAGCAACCAAGAGAGGAGCCAGTTACCCCCACCAACTTCACCAACATCTAGTTCTCAAGGAGATGAAAGCGCAAGCGAAAGGACTCCACGTTTTAGAAGTCTACAAGAGCTTTATGAGGTAACTGAAAATCAAGACAATCTTACCTTATTTTGTCTATTTGCGGATTCCGAGCCCATGGATTTTCAAGAAGCTATGGAGAAGAAGGCATGGAGAAATGCAATGGATGAAGAGATTAAGGCGATAGAGAAGAATGATACATGGGAGTTAGCTTCACTTCCAAAAGGGCATAAGGCAATCGGTGTAAAGTGGGTGTATAAAGCGAAGAAGAACTCTAAAGGAGAAGTTGAAAGATACAAGGCGAGATTGGTGGCAAAAGGCTATAGCCAAAGAGCCGAAATCGACTATGATGAGGTATTTGCTCCCGTTGCTCGTCTAGAAACTGTTAGACTAATCATTTCATTGGCAGCCCAAAAGAGTTGGAGGATAAATCAGATGGATGTCAAATCAGCCTTCTTAAATGGATACCTTGAAGAAGAAGTTTACATTGAGCAACCACAAGGCTACATAGTCAAGGGAGAAGAAGACAAAGTCTTGAGGTTAAAGAAGGCTCTTTACGGATTAAAACAAGCACCGAGAGCATGGAACACAAGGATTGATAAGTACTTCAAGGAGAAGAACTTCATCAAGTGTCCATATGAGCACGCACTTTATATCAAAACTCAAAACAATGATATATTGATTGTGTGCTTGTATGTAGATGACTTGATATTCACAGGAAACAATCCAAGAATGTTCGAGGAGTTCAAGAAGGAGATGACAAAGGAGTTCGAGATGACCGACATTGGACTCATGTCTTATTACCTTGGAATTGAAGTGAAGCAAGAAGATAAAGGAATCTTCATTACTCAAGAAGGTTATGCTAAAGAAGTGCTCAAGAAATTTAAGATGGATGACTCTAATCCGGTGAGCACACCAATGGAATGTGGAGCCAAGCTGTCAAAGCATGAGGAAGGAGAGAGTGTGGATCCAACACTCTTTAAAAGCCTGGTGGGAAGTCTACGCTATCTAACTTGCACAAGACCTGACATCCTACATGCAGTTGGAGTTGTGAGAAGATATATGGAGCATCCAACAACAACTCATTTCAAGGCCGCAAAGAGGATCCTTCGCTATATCAAAGGTACCGTAAACTTTGGCTTGTACTACTCTGTTTCTAACGATTACAAGCTTGTTGGATATAGCGATAGCGACTGGAGTGGAGACATAGATGACCGAAAGAGCACAAGTGGATTTGTGTTCTTCATTGGAGAAACCGCCTTCACATGGATGTCAAAGAAGCAACCGATTGTCACTCTTTCTACTTGTGAAGTGGAGTATGTAGCAGCTACTTCCTGTGTTTGTCATGCTATTTGGCTACGGAACTTGCTGAAGGAGTTAAGTTTGCCACAAGAGGAGCCAACAAAGATCTTTGTGGACAACAAGTCAGCAATAGCATTAGCGAAGAATCCAGTCTTCCATGATCGAAGTAAGCACATTGACACTCGATATCATTACATTAGAGAATGTGTTACCAAGATGGATGTGCAGTTGGAGCATGTGAAGACAAATGATCAATTAGCTGATATCTTCACCAAACCACTCAAGCGGGAAGACTTTATAAAGATGAGGAGTTTGCTTGGAGTGACCAATCAAGTTTAAGAGGGGGTGTTGAGAAGTAAACTTGATTTGGATCAAGTATAATTATTGGGCTAATGATCCAATACAAACCCAAAACCTTGATCCAACTTCTAGAAACTCTCTAGAAAAATATCTCCATATCTCCACCTCCTTAAATCTTCTAGAAAACTCTTCCACCTCCTTAAGAATAAAAATCTAGATTTTTTCATAGAAAAATCTAGATAATTGTAATATTTTTATCTAGATATTATGGTAGAATTATCTAGATTTAGGATTAAAATATTCTAGATATTTTGTATTTTGGAGGCTATAAATACCTCCATCCACTCTCATTTATAACCAAGTCTTCAAGTTGTTTTCTAAGACCACATACATTGGTGTTACCCACTAGGGGTCCTTAGGAAAAAAAAAATTATTAATTTTTTAATTTTTTTTTCAGATCCGGAAAAAAAAAATTAAAAAAAAAAATGGACCAATCGTTACGTGACACGTGGCGTGAACAGTGTAAGGATCGATCCTTAGAGCACCCACAGCGGTGGGACGCTGATGGGTCTCTTAAAAAACGTTTTTTATTATTATTATTTTTTTTTTCAGATGCCAAAAAAAAAAAATTTAAAAAAAAAAGTGACGAATCAGTAAGTGACACGTGGCGAGACGCAGCCAAGGAACGTATCTTAAACAAGGGACGGTAAGCGACGGGTTGTTAAAAAATGGTGGGCCCCACGTGGGACCCCATTACTTTATTAATTTTTTTTTAGAGACTCCCCTAGTATACGCCGATGGAGGTGCTCTTATATAAGGATTTTAAGAGACAGTTTCTTAACTATTCACGTGGGTCCCACCACGTGAATAGTTAAGAAACTCTCCCTTAAAAACCTCCAATGTATGTGCTCTAAGAGCATGTACAACCTTGAACCCCCTCATGGGGTTCTTAAAAAAAAAAAAAATTTTTTTTTTTGGGAAATGTGTAAAAAAAAAAAAAATTAAAAAAAAAATAGACGAATGACAAGCTGCCACGTGTCATGAACAGTGTAAGGACCGATCCTTAGCTAAGGCTTTTTAGACCCCGGTTTCTTAACTATTCACGTGGGACCCACGTGAATAGTTAAGAAACCCGAGCTTAAAAACCCTCGTTGTACATGGTCTAAGCATAAATAAAAACTTTCTTCTTCCAAAAATTCTCTTTTGTCTCTTATCTTAAACACTTTTTCCACACTTATAAATTTTCATTCCAACACTCTTCTGTACAAATTGTATTTATTTTTTTCTGGTAAAATGTCAAATTAAAATAAGTTGAAAGTCTGCTCTCGTTGAGAGTCGAACTCCTCTAACAAACTGAGCTATGGAGAGCTGTTTTCTGTACAAATTGAAATTATAAGGTTTAGGTTAAGCACTTAAGAGATTACAAAACAGAATGAAATAAGAAGTAAGCACTAAGCATTGAATCATTTATTCTAATAATCCAATCAAAATTAATGTGTTTTTTTTTTAGAATTATCAAAATGAATGTGTTTTATGTTTCTGAAATGTAACATCAAAATAAAAAAGTTCCTGAAGTCCCTTCTAGCTAGCTAGATTCCACCGTGTAAACAAACATTCACCGTATACATACATCATTGCTTAAAAAGAAAAGAAAAGAAAAGAAAAAGAAACTCCTACAAGTTATTGTAAATGATTCGACAAAGTTTATGCAATAAGTTTATGCAATTTCTGTCGTAAAAGAAATACTCAAGAAAATACAAATATGAACCGTGTCCATTTAAGTAACGAACAGAACCAAAAGCAGGGAGAAAGAGAGAGAACAGATTACAGAGAAGAAGAAGAAAAATGACTCTCTTCCAGCCACCGTCTCGAAGCCATCAGAGAAAAGACTGTGGAAAGAAGTTGAAGAAAAAGATCACATCCTCATGGCGCATGTTAGCTCATGGGTAGTTTCGCCGGAAAATGTTTTCCGGTGGGAAGCTACCATTATCGGCCCATCGGGTTGCCCTTTCGAAAACGGAGTCTTCGCTGTTTCTGTTCACATCCCGACCGAATTTCCTTACGAACCACCCAAAATCACATTCAAGACCAAGGTAACCAAAACTACAAAACCGGTTTAATTAATCTTATGAGAATGTTTGGTTTCCGGTTCAAGTTTTTTTGTTTTGTTTTTTTTTTCTGGGTCCAGATATTTCATCCAAATATAAACGAGGGAGGAGAAATCAGTGTTGATATTTTGGGATCACGATGGTCGCCGGCGTTGACAATCGATTTGTTATTGCTGTCTATATGTTCGGTTTTATCAGACCCGGTTGAACCGTTTATTGCTGGTAATCCTGCCGCGAAACTGTACCGAGAAGACCGGAAAGCTTATGAGAAAACTGCGACAAAATGGACGGTCAAATATGCAATGGGCAGGGCTGATTAGTATTCTACGTTTTAGAATTTCAATGTGAATTTTCACTTAAAATACATTTTCTAACCTCAAATATTATTGTAAGAAAATAGTAGTATAAGAAAAATTCCAAGAGTCAGTTTCTAGACATTAATAATTTATCATCTTTTTCAAGTCTCTCAATTCCAATGCAAATATGTACATCACCATTATTAATAAACTGAAGAGTTATAATTTGATATTCCACATCAAACAAAAAATCATAAACATTGTCACTAAAAAGTCTTTCGTAAATTTGCAGGGAGAAGAAAATAAGAAAATGAATAACATAAAACAAGTGCATGATATTAAAGTGGTACATGCGTTGGATTTTAACAAAATTCCTTAGGAAGAAGAGCAAGTGCATAATGTTAAAATGGTATGTACATTCGATCTTAACAAATTTCCCAACGAAGAAGAGCATAAACATGAAGTTAAAATGGTACATGTGTTTGTTTGCCTCTACTTTCAATATTTGGCTCCATTAATTTTTCATTCGTAGGAAAAAAACTTACAACACAAAAAAAAAAATTTACCTCAAATTTTTATGATGAGGTTACATATATAACCAATCTTTTATATATATATATATATATATATATATATATAGCAAAATAAGTTAGTAAGACAGACTAAGGAAAACTTATAATTTCTGTATTATATGGTTTTCAAATTTCATTTGAATAGCCAATTGTGTCAGACCACAAAAAAAAAGCCAATTGTCTTCATTATATAAAAAGACCATTAGAAATAGCTTGATAATTATGATTTCTCCATTCTCTTTTTTTTGTATAAAAATTTCTCCATTCTTTATATAACATTATTCTGACCGCATCGATAATTTGTTCAAAACATAAAAGTTCATATTCAATTAAGACAAACATAGTATGTTCTTTTTTTTGGGGTTCTTATATCGTAACAATTAAGTAGACTAGGATTATCGTCATTAATAAACTTATAATTTATATAGTTTTTGTTAACATATCATCATGTATCACCTGAATCTTAACCTGTATTATGTACTCTTTAAATAATTAAATAACATTTTGTCATTTAAATGTAAGAATAATAAATATAGGATTATAAAATAATATAATAAAATTATGAATCTATATAAAAATAATTCATATTCCTCATTGTCCTCTTTGATCTCTTTGTCGGTTTCTATCTTTTTTTTTTCGTCTAAAGATTATTAGATTAAAACATCCAAGCTTACAAAGATAAAACCAAAGCCGGAACAAACCGGAATCATAGCCCGAGAGTTTTATGGGAAACTAAGGCGGTAAGGTATAAAACACCTTCCACAGACGAAAGCCTCAAAAGAGGAGACAATCGAAGACCAAACGAAACACTAAAATAAAGCTGACAAGCGGAGTAGCTTAAGACTAAACCAATCAAACTAAACAAAGCTCCAAATGCACTCAAACAAGTTCCCATAGAACCATTTTGATGTCGAAGAAGGGTTGAAGAACACAGACTCAGGTTGAAAACAAACCGAAGAAGAACAAACACTGAGCACATCCAACCAAACTCCGAGCAAATACGAGTCTGAGCTCAAGAAGACCTAAGCAGAAACTAACCTCCACATTCGAACCGAACAACACCGAAGAAGAAGGACCAAGCACAAAGACAAAACCCTTAAACTCCGAAAGGAAAAACCCGCCTTCTAAGACCTCCATTAATGAAGTATATATTTCCATTAATGTCTAGAATTTAAAACTTTTGCGTATGGATTTACCTTAGTTTTGTGACAAAACTGAGGATATTTTGGAGAACATCCCCATGCATGGTTCACACGCATAGCATCATATTTTATAATATCCTCCATTTTGATCGTTATCGCCTCGACAATTAGAATAATTGATAGAACGAGATATAAAACCGATATCGTCTGTTGACAAAAAAAAAAAAAAAAAACCGATATCGTCTTCAACGTCGACATGGTTTTTTTAAGACCAAGTAAATGGGTTTTCACTTGGTTATTTCTATTTATTTTTTTATTAAACACATTTTATTGATTTCGAAATTTTAGTTGGTGCTTTATATACATGGTTGATTGGGTTTGCTAAATTAAGTAATTATTTGTAGGGTTCATTAGTTACTTATTTCTAACAAAAATATTATTTTACAATTGTAGTTATTGTTTATTAGTTTTTTTTTTGAACCATTTTTAATATTGTTTATTAGTTTTAACTGTAACCAAAATTTATTATTATTAGTTCAAACAGTATACATACATAAGATATTTTTATGTGGACGTTCAATCAGCAACAAGTTTTTCGTTGGATGAATTATAGTATTTATTTTAAATATATATGATAACTCAATTTTTTATTTTATGATTCATCCATATTTTATACGGCATAAGAATTTGAACATCAATATATAAAAAGTTTTTATTATAAAAATAAAAAATAATTTATGTTATATATACTTTTTAAATTTAATATTCACAAAATAATACAATTTATTATATATAATTATATTATATATAACACATAAACTAGCTAATATCTGAAAGCAAAATTCCTCTTCTAGGGCAATCGTAACCGCCTCCTATAGCGATCGTTTTTGCGATCGTGAAGAAAATGAATTCTTTTTGACAACAAACAAAACCATCTTCGTAAATCTTATTTTCAGTCACGTTCCTTTCTTATAGGTTTGTTTCTTCCTATTTTCCAAATGACTATTTACTTGTTATTATTTTCGATCATCATCTTCTTCATGTTGAAGATAGTTGATTCCAAATTTGATGCCGGAGTGGAGCGGATTCATGACGGTTCGACTACTGCATCATTC
Source organism: Orychophragmus violaceus (assembly GCA_030180135.1). Classification (NCBI taxonomy): domain Eukaryota; kingdom Viridiplantae; phylum Streptophyta; class Magnoliopsida; order Brassicales; family Brassicaceae; genus Orychophragmus; species Orychophragmus violaceus. The sequence continues at coordinate 79,450,756 of CM058236.1, read as the reverse complement.
ATCTCCGTTGTGGGAGTTATGGCCTATTGCGATAGGAAATTAGTGTGTAGAAAGGAGATCTTTTTCTTTTGAATTCATGATGAATTGATCTCTTTCATCTACGCTAGTAATTTTTCTCATATAGTTTCCATTGACATTATTTTGGGCATCTCCAATTTTTTCTACTCTATTCTATTATTTTTTTTACTGTTTTAGTTTTACAATTTACATTTTTCAGCGGTTTATGTATTTGTCTGTTAACCGCTTTGCTTTGGAAAGAACCACTATGGAAACCACTGTGGAAAAGAAGACAGTTCGGAAGCATATATTTTTATTGTTGTATAGCGATATTCTTACAATCGTTGAAAATTAGCAATCTCAAATATTATATCTATCGATAGAATCAATAAATTGGATTCCTAATCAAAGAAAATCTTTAAATCTAAATTGGGAATTTGCCAATATAATACAACAGAATAAGTGGATGATATCCAAAAATAAAGATCACATCAGATCAAATATGAAAACAAAGAAGAAAGCTAACAAAGATGATATTCTCTTAGGGTTTACTTTTATTTTATTTTAGGGATTTCTGCATAAAAACCCTTCACCTAGTCATTTTTTTCATATCAACCCTTCACTTGATTTCTATACCGGTCAACCCTCATACCTCGGGTCAAACCGCAATATAGACTCTCCGTGTACTGATGACGTGGCATCGTTAGTTTATTTAACAGATCTTTAAAACACGGTCGTTTAAGATAAAATTTTTTTTTAAAAATTAAAATTCATGTTGTTTTTAAGAGAGATAAACAACATGTTTTTAAGTTTGGTCTAATGTAATTGGTTCAACTATTGGTTTGGTTTGGAATTGAAACCAAAATCAACACAACACTCACGAGAGAAACCATCTCATGGTCGGTTTAAGATTCGTCTCGACTAATCGGTGATTGAAAGAAACCAAATAGACAATCTCTCGAGAGAAGAGCTGCGTGTAGTGAACCAGAGATGAATCTCCGACGAAGCTCGTCATAATCCTTTGAGATTTTCAGCGGAAGATGATTGAGTTCGTGAATCTGCGAACAATGCTTCGTCTCCGGTGGCCATAGCGGAGGAGCAAAAGGAGGACCAGTCGCCGCCTTCTCTGGAAAACAGTGAAGAAGATGGAGAGAAATCGAAGCAACAAGAGATGGATTGGAAGACAAACGAGGAGTTAAAGAGGTTTATGGAAAATCCATCAATCAAAGCTGCGATAAAGCTTGATCTCAAGATTAAGGCTAAACTTGTGGATTGTTTTGTTCTTTGTGCTTGTAAAGGTGTGTATGGTGCCAAAGTGTTTTTGATTAGAGCTATGCAAATCTTAAGAAGACATTTTCTTTGAATCTATCTTTTTGTGCAGACCGGGTAATGATAAGTGATGAGAACTAAAGCAAACTCATCGAATGGGAACCATGAAATCTTCACTCCGAGAGCTGTTAATAATCATATACCGTCATCATCGTCTTCATCTTCAGATGGCTATGATGTTGAGGTTAACTTGAGATATCAGTAAAGAAGAAATTAAAAAGATGATAAATTGAAATTATATGTTTTGTTGTTGAAGACAGAATCGAAGAGGATTACTCGAACATGACGACTGGTACAAGACCTAAGAAGAGATGAAGGATTGTTCATCGTTGTCGTAAGATGAACACTGGAGAATCACGTCATTGTGAGGGGAATCAAAACGCATGCTGTTTATCTCTCTTAGAAACAACATGAATTTTAACTTTTTTATTTTTTTATTTTTGGTCTTAAACGACCGTGTTTTAAGATCTGTTAAATAAAGTAACGATGCCACGTCATCAATACACGGAGGGTCTATATTGCGGTTTGACCCGAGGTATGAGGGTTGACCGGCATAGAAATCAAGTGAAGGGTTGATATGAAAAAAATGGCCAGATGAAGGGTTTTTATGCAGAAATCCCTTTATTTTATTGTCCTTTCAAAAATATAATTATGCATTTGATTGTAATTTTATTATTTTCTGTATTTTTCATGTAATCTTGATTTTTATATAAATAAAATAGATATTAAAAAACTAGCTAATATCTTATAGTTAAATAACAAATATATTTTATTAAAATAACTTATTTAAAAAAAAAATATTACCAAATATTACGAATATTTTTAAAATAAAATATAATTAATTATTTAAATTAATATAATTTATAACAAAATAATAATTTCAAATAAAATTAACATAGTAAAAACTCTATTTTTATTTAATATAAGCAAATAATCTACCACCATTGAGAACTCAAATCACAATTCATTTAATATGAAGATAATTATTATTATTTTCACATCCTAATTATAATAAAAATTAATATTTATCCGTGTGTTTCCTAATCTCTCTGTTTGACTTGCTTTCTCTCCCTCTCTCTTTCTCCGACCAGGATACTAATTATAAATACTTTCGTGGACTCTCTTTCCCCTCGCTCTGGAGAAGAAGAAAAGACAAACCCTTTTACTAAACCCTAGACAAGGTTAGATCCTAATCTTTGGACATCGTTTCGTCTTCCATCATCAAATATTCTCTGAGAAACCTTTTGATTCTTCTCCTTTTGGGGGCTTATGGGTAAAAGTATCTGGATTCTACTTTTTTGTAGCTTAGATCAAAATTAAAGAAAACCTGTTTTGCGATTAATCCATCAAGGTCTAGTAGTTGTTTAGTAGTAAATAGTATTTTGATTTTTTTTCTTAGATAAAGAATCTCAATCTTAGTTGTTTAGAAACCCTGGAAGTTTTTGATGCTTTAAAGTTTTGATCTTTATTGGATAAATTCTACATTACGAAGCAACTTTTGTGGCCAGTATCCGTAAAAATCTTTAAAACCTTTTTGTAATAGGTGTTTTTGAAGAAGAATTATGAAATCTAAATGGGTTTTGTTTGATTTAAATTTCCGAGTTTGATCTCTGTTTGTTAATCTGCTAAGCCTGTATTTGATGTATACAGATGAAACTAACATTCTTCCTGTGTAATTGTCTTTACACAGTCTGTCTTTAAAATTTGAGGTATTACTGAGTAGTAAGGAATGGGGAAGATATTGAAGAAAGGTCGAGCTCCTCCAAGTCCGAACCGGCCTGCAACCTTCTCCAAGAAGGTAACTAAGCAATCTGAGCAAAGCGGGGAGATAGCTGAGGAGGCAGAGGTTGTGAAAGTGATGGAACAAAGATCTTGTATCCACTTTGAAAAATGTGTTGATTTGGACAAGCTGTTGGAAAAGATCAAATCTTGTGAACAAATCAAGTGTGGAGAATGCAAAGAAAGAGTGCATGTGAAGAGAGGGAAGGTTATTACCGGGAAAAACAAGTTATCCTTTTCTTCTGTCAAAGCTATTTGGCTTTGCTTAGAATGTGGTCATTATATCTGTGGAGGTGTTGGTTTGCCAACTGAATCTCAGAGTCATGTCATGCGGCACATCAGGTTAACACATCACCGTCTTGTGATTCAATGTGAAAATCCTCGGTTAAGATGGTGTTTCGCATGCCAATCACTTGTCCCTTGTGAGAAAGAAGAGAATGGTGAGAAGAAAGATTTGTTATTGGAAGCTGTGAATTTGATCAAAGAACGATCTTCAAACACCTACTCTGATAAAACTGAAGAAGATTTATGTTCAGGAAGTGGTAGTACTATCTTTGGTGAGATCAAATCACAAGGTTCTGCTGTTGTGTCCTGCGGTTTAGAAGCAAGACACGGTTATGCTGTAAGAGGTTTAGTAAACCTTGGGAACACATGTTTCTTTAACTCTGTATTACAGAACCTTCTTTCTTTAGATCAGTTACGTGACCACTTGTCCATAGAGGACCTGTCTTGTGTCGGGCCTCTCGTTTATTCCCTGAAGAACTTATTCAGCGAAGCAACATCAGAGGCAGGCTTGTTCAAGAGTGTGATAAACCCAGGAGCCCTTTTTGGTTCTGTCTGTTCTAAGGCTCCTCAATTTAAGGGATATCAGCAGCATGACAGTCACGAGTTGTTAAGGTGTTTGTTGGATGGTTTGAGCATCGAAGAATCTAGCCTGAGAAAGAAGCTAGACGTTTCTTATGATAATGAAGACAGTTCTGCCCATCAGAAACCTACTCTCGTGGATTCTGTATTCGGAGGTGAAATTTCTAGCACCATTTCTTGTTTGGAATGTGGTTATTCCTCAAAAGTTTATGAACCTTTTTTGGATCTCTCTTTACCTGTTCCGTCCAAGAAACCTCCTCCAAGAAAGCAACAAACCCTTCCCAAAAAAGATGTCCTTAAGAATGTGGCAGACAGAAAAGATTCAGAAACTGTGTCAACTATGGCCCCTGATATTGCAACACAAACTGACATCGAAGAAGTTGATAGTTTTTGGCGGGATACTTTTGGAGTAGAAACGTCTTATAGTGAGACCAATCTGGTTTTGCAAGGTGATGTTAGTGATACTGTCCAATCAACACAGTCTGAAGTAGTTGATCAGACTTGTGTAGGTAGCAAAGAAAAACTGATGCATGATAATAACGGAAGTGCAAAACCAGATAAAGAAGATGCACGAGCTATGCAGTCTAATCAAGAAACAGTTTCAAGTGGGATTTCCGTAGAGATTGATGAAGCTCAAGTTTGCGGTTGTCCTGATTTAGGGCAGAGTTCTTCATCTGCAAATCTGTGTGCTGGTGAAGAGATTCCCTTGATGGTTGCAGATTCTCAGGTTCTGTATATGCCTTATAAAGATGACATATCCTATGATGATAAAACAGTTGCAGAAGGTAAGGGTGAGGCTTCCTTGTCCCCCGTGAGCGGCCACCATGAACAAACCGTAGATTATGTTGACTTTAGCGGTTTCTTTGATGAGCCAGACGTCTCGTGTAATGATAAAACAGTTAGGGAATGTGAGGGTGAAGCCTCCTCGTCATCCCTGAGCGGCCACCATGAAAAAAACATAGATCATACTGACTTTAACTGGTTTTTTGACGAGCCTGAGATATCTGAAAGACCATTTTTTGGACCGCCATCTAAAGACGAAGTTTCTATAGCTGGTTTTAAGGCTGTCAGCAGTAACTCTGTTGCTGAAGTTCTTGATGATTCAGATTCACCAGTGTCAGTAGATAGTTGTTTAACTCAGTTCACTAAGCTTGAGATTTTGTCAGAAGACAATGCTTGGCATTGTGAGAATTGCTCGAATAACCTAAAACTCCAACGGTTAGTAGAAAAGAGAGAAACTAAACAAGGATTGTGCAACGGTTGGATGAATGAAAATGGAGCCAGTTTGGCTTCTGATGAGTGTAGAGACAATCCACTGAACCAATCATTTATAGATATTGAAAACTGGGAGACCGAGGCAGTAGATTCTGAGGAAATGATAGTTAAAAGATGTGCAACTAAAAGGGTACTTGTAAACAAGGCACCATCTGTCTTGACCATTCATCTCAAAAGGTTTAGCCAAGATGGTCAAGGTAGGCTAAGCAAGTTAAGTGGCCATGTTGATTTCAAAGAGTTTATGGATCTTGGCCAATACATGGATATGGACTCTAGGTAAATGCCATTTTCTCTCTATAGACAAACTTTAATAAGCAGAATCTCTTCCTTATTTTCTCTCTCTCTTTTTAGGTTGACCGAAGAAGACCAGCCGGTTTACATGTTGGCCGGGTTAGTGGAGCATTCAGGGACAATGGGAAGAGGTCATTATGTTGCTTACATTAGAGGAGACCACAATGAGAGGAGAGGCTCATCCATATGGTATCGAGCAAGCGATGCTTATGTTCGACGGGTTTCTTATGAAGAAGTTCTTCGTTCTGAGGCGTATCTCTTATTCTACCAACGGATCTGAGAGCCCAAGGGCCACTAACAGTCTGTACTGGTGAAAAGAACAAGAAACAGAACAGAGTAATTATTTTAACATGGAATTGAGTTAATTTAATTAAAATTATAAGATCAGTCATGTTTGAAAAATTGATTATAGATTTCTTTATTTATTATAAAAGAGTTTGTGACAATATCGAAGAATTTTGTACATAAAAGGTATCAGTGAAGAGCTGACAAATATTTGTTACTGATTCTGAGCTCAGAGAAGAAGAAGAAGAGATCCGTAGTGGTTCTAATGAATCAGCTAAATTACACAGATAAATAGACACTAGCAAAGTACAAAATCTACCGGTTAACTACTTGGTTTAGTTATAAACCGGGCAGATGTCAGGTTGACGTACAATATAAATAATGTCTGCGGCGTGGTAGTACAAGTTTTTATTCCGGTTCCAGCTCCACAATGCATGCGTTTCATTCTTCACCTAGAAATCCCGAAAGTGAAAAGAAAATAAATCAGTTTTCGCGTTTACCATAATAATCATCTGGTTTATATTGGTACACTAGAACCGGTTCTGAGTTGGTCCATGGCCCAAGGACTTAATCTCAGAAGGTTACTTGAACACCAAGCTATAGAGATTAGAGACTTACTTCTAACATACCGAACCCGAAGCTGCTCTCTCTGTAGGCGCTGTAGTCCGGCTGATTAAGCGGGCAAAACTCATCGTTTACAGGTCCTAACGTGAAGTTAAAGCTGCAAGATCCAACCGAGTTTCTCCGAGAATGATCTGGACAGTTTCCTGGGTCATCTACATGTTCAGTCTCCAGCTTCCCAGCTCCTCCTGCACCAGTTGTTATATAGACAGGGCCACATTGGTCTAACGTGTAGTTGTAGACTCTGTTTGATCTCTCATAGGCATCAACCTAATTCAGGCTTTGAGTGAGAACATATTCCCCAAGCAAACGAACACTACAACAGAACAAAAGTATCTTACCTGACTATTGAAGATAATATCGACTTGGTAGCTATAGAGCAAGTCTTCAAGATTTATTCTCATGGATTCAGCTACTCTGTAATGCCCTTTGAATGTGCTGTACCAAGGAAGACTCCAAGTTGCAATCACCCATGGAGTTTCTGATCTGTCTACGTTTCTAAGGTCACTTTCAAGCCAAATATACTGGTCAGCTGTCAAAGAAACGTGTCAGTAACCCATCTCAATGCAATTTAAACCCAAAGAAAGAAAAATCATAACCTTGATAAACAAACTTTACATGAGTTATCATAAGGTGTGTATGCATTGAGCACTATGAAGTGAGCTCCTCCAGCGTTGAATGAATAGTATAATGGCGAAAAGGAACCGCTTTCGTTTGAAGGGAATGCAAATCTTGAACTATATGCAACGTATGTCAGATTATCATCGCTATGCGGCTCAATCTCGTGCTCTCCTGCTACCATCATGGTTGGAACATTAGCCGTGAGTGGCTCCATGAACCTGTCATCAAAGATTTTATCATGTAAACCACCAAAGAATTCACTATAACTAAAAAAGAATCTTTCTTTACCTTCCCCAATAATCCCAGCGAGGCTGATAAGTTTCTCCACTATTATAACAAGAACTACAATCAGAACTCGTTCCGTTTTGATCACAATGACAAGAACTGCAATCTAGTTTAGTCTTATTGGCCATATAAGTATCTGCGTAGCTGAATCCTCCAATCAAAACCACAAGATCAGGATGGTTAGAGAGAATATGAGTCAAAACTGTTGATGTGTTGTAAGTAAGACCCAAATCTCCAGCCACAATGACTCTGTGCGGATAACTCTGTGATGTAGACTTAGGCATTGTCCTGAAGTAATAGACTTTGCTCATTGCTGATAAAGACGGGTCTCCGCATCGGTATTTATACAATGTGTTTGGTTTAAGACTTGTGAGTTGAACATGGTGGATGATCCCTGAAGTATAGTTGTTCTTGAGACCGTTCCCAGGAGGATACTGCTGGTTATAAACAATAGCATGACCAGTGGCGTATTTGTTTCTAGTACGGCCATTGAATTCACAGTATTGGACTAAGCTTTGCCCTGAATTAGGATCCAGAGGTACAGAATCTTCTTCGCCGATTTGGGATTCCTCTGTAATAACACAACGACAGTTTGTAAATAAAAAAAAAAAAAATCTTGTTTAAGTTATAAAGGATGAATCTTTCAGACAAGTATCTTGATATTGGAGCAAAAGTTAACAGCTTTTTGTCTCAGTTTACATCAATCTAACCAGAAAATTTTCAGACCGGAACAAGAACTGTGGATGTTTCTTGAGTAGATCCAGATCTTGGCCCAAAAAGCAAAGCTTATTAATGGATATTTAAAGTATAAACATATGTTTTCGAACGAAATTAATCACATAATCAACATTAATGTAAACATAATTTGCGCATTTAAAATCTTTCGACTTTTTGATACGAGGAAAAATAAATAAAGAAAGAAAGAAGAAAGTTGAACAGTCAAGAGACCTGCTGTGATCCATGAAATCCATACAGAGTCAGAGCTGTACGATAGAGACAGAGAGATCTGTTCAGGTCGAAACTTCGAATTTGGTACTACGAAACTCGGGTCGGATTCTGGCAAGTCGAATGCAACTGGGTCAAGATTCGGGTCGAGTGGAGCAGTCTCTGGCTTAAACGGACCGTCAAGCGTAGTGGAGAAACCATTAACGATGATGATTAGAGTACAAATGAAAATGACGAAACAGGACATCGACTTCAATGTTCATTTTACCACCATTCTTACATAAGTGTTTGTTGCAGCGAAGAAGATAACTCTCTCGTACCATAAAAATAAGAAAAGTTAATTAAGTCAATAAATTTCCACTTACTTTACTGGTTTAAATTGTAAACCGGTGAGATATTCCGGTTCTCAGATTTTTAACTATTCAGACCACAATTACCGAGATAGGAAACATTAATTAATTACATCGACATTAATATGACGAATTAAAATCAACTGGTCATCAAAACTCAACTTGAATAAGATGCAACAACAATAAACCGGAAATTAAATTCTAATATAAAGTCTTTATTATTTTTTTAAAGCCTAAAAATCACTTGATCTCGGAGCAAGTCGGGAAATGATGGAAGAAATTCCGGCGAGATTAACCACCGCCTTGTTCGGTGATAATATCAATGATATCGCCTTCTTCCATCATCAGCTGTGGCGAAAAAGAAAGAGGAAAATATTAATTAAAAAGTAATTAAAAAGGTCAAAAATGGGAGAGATTTTAAAAAGAGAAAACCTGAGCAGGAGTGTTTATTGGTTTGAGCTGTTTTTTGCCGAAGATGAATCTGACGGTTCCTTTCTCGAAGTTTCTTTTGGTGCAGTAAGCATCCATTAGTTTCTTCAGATGTGCAGTATATCCAATTTTATATACATCCTCTCTTCCATCCTGTTTATAAAGCATAGAAGAAGAGCAAGGATGATATTTTTTTTCTATTTGAGGAAATTTCTTTAGATCGAGTGAAAAAAAAAAACTTGAAGAAGATATTTTGGGAAAGAATAAAGAACAGAACACAAGACTAAATTATCAGAGCAGCCATGAAAAAGCTTGAAGATGCAGATAGAGGAAAAGAGGAGAGAGAGACCTGTTGGGTCTTGACCTTAAGCGTAATTTTCTTTTGGGGTGGTGTAGGAGATGGAGCCCTCTTTGAGACATAAGAAGCAGAGATCGTGTTTGAAGAACTCACCATTCTTCATACAAACACAAAATCAAACTTTAAAAAGTAGACAAAAAGTGGAGATTTCCGTATCTCTCAGAAGCTAAATAGAAGAATTTTGTGTTTTGAGTTTCTAAGAGAGAGAGAAACCGATGAAAGTTTAGAGCTTTGTCCAGGAATCCTCGCAAAAAAAAAAAATACTTACTATTGGTCCATTTTCTAATTTCCACTTTTACCCTTGGTTGACTGGTTGTTGTTGTTACCTTTGAATCATCACATCACACATGACACATCCCGATAAAACGTTGAAACTTGTACGACTCAGAATAAAATGCTTATTAACTTACAAATTGGAATATATTTCAAATGATACATGAAATAAAAAGGCGGGGAAAACAAACAAAAAATGATACATCTGTGAGAATTAATAAGAACTATACTAATCTTTCGTTTATTGTCTCCAAAAACATCACACACCTAGAGAGATGAGTATCATCCTAAAGAGAATGTCCATGTACGTCTAATACTTCTCTAACAAATAATAATCTGACCTTTTTACCTCCACAAAGTGTCCGTCTTTGAGAAGATGCCAAAAAAAAAAAGACAAGGGAGGCTGTGTGAGAAGGAGAATGGAACCATCCACAACAGTACTGGATATCTGATCATCATCATTATTGTTCGTAGTCATCATCATCGTCAAGAATTTATATAATCTGGAGACTGGATGATTCGTATTAGCTCCTTGAGGTTAGCTAGAACCTGACGTGGTCCTAGACTGTTTTCCCCCACAAAGTTCAGGAGTTGCTCAATGTTCTGTGATATGATACTATGGTTACATGAAGGGACAGAGGCAAATATGCATTGTTCTTTTTCAAGAATCAACTACAGGAACAAAAACCGAAAAAACTTTATTTAACTAACCTTGTTTAATAAAAACACAGCATAAGCAGCTCGAGTTGTATCTTGACCATCCAAAAACAGAGGGAACTCTACAAATTTAGAGTTTTGGGAAAGAGTGGAAATCGGAGACATGTCTGATGACGAAGGCTCAATGTAAGGCGCATAGTCCCGAATATATGTTTTGGAACCGCCCAGGCGTAAAGGATAACGAATAGGCACTCCCAAGTAAGGAGTTATTAGGGAAACAGCCTGCAAAAGCCAATCAGGAAGCTTTTAGTACTTCCTATCAAGAATTCTAAACCAAATAAGGTTTGTTTCTTAGAATGCATAGCAAGTGATTCCTGAAATCCAAAGCCATTTAAGGCCGCACGCAAAAAAAAAAAAAAAAATATATATATATATATATATATATATATATATATATATATATATATATATATATAAAGCAAGTTTAATGCATAGATCAGTAGCGAGAAAAGAGAACGGAACATACATGAGCTACATATCCTAGGGCGGTTGCCGACTTCTGAACTTCTTTCTTGTCGGTGAAGAAGCTCATCTTTGTAAACGGGGCCATACTAAAAGGCAACCCCAGAATTCTCACGGATCCTTGATTCAAAGGCTTAGTTCCTACAAGAGCCATAGAAAAGATATAATCAAGTTAGAAAGGTTAGATGCTGCAAACACTTGCAACAGCAAAAGGAAAAGTTAGTGCTGAAATCATAGAGTCAATGACGGAAAGGTATAGGCATGCATTGAAAGATGTAAAGGAGTTGGTGTCGCTCTCATCAAAGTCTATCTTCTTAATTCTTATAAGATTTTAGACTCAAATTATACAACTGACCTAATCTAGTGCCACCTGGAAATGATTCCAGTTCTTGGTCTTGCGAAGGTCCTGCCTCAATCTTCAAGGGATAGATAAATGAAACTTGAGATATCATGTACTGCTGCCTCTTTCTTAGCTTATTCGTTACAATCTTTAGATGTGCATAACCACTTTCTCCTTCTAGTTGGCAGTTTGACTCCTACAACAGAAAAGGAAGCTAATATAAAGCATCCATCAATCAATCATTCAAGAATTAGTCATAGCACGGAGAATCTACAGTGATCAGTTTGCCTTCTCATCAAATCATAGAACTATGAGACAGTTAAATGAAGAAAACTTAAGCTGGTGAAACGCCAACAGACACACAAATATACGATTGCCAACAATGGGGTCAAGGGAACATGAGGAAACAAAGAAACTTGTGAAACAACTAATTTCAAATAGCCAAAAACAATAGTCCCAATATGATGCATTTGCCTTCCTAAGAAGATTATTTTGCACTGAATGAGGTTATACCTGCAATTTGCTTTTAGCAATGGAAAGAGTTGTGCCGCCAACTAGCAAAGATCTCACTTCTGCACTGAGATTATCCTCTTTCTTTTTCACATCCTGCTCAGTCACTTTGCAAGCAATCGACGTCTTGTCCACAAGCAATTTTCTTGCTTCCAGCCTCTGACGCATTTCTTCAAGTTCATTAGTGCGTCTCAATGATTCAGTACTAACCTGCCCGAAATTTGGCCGCCCGCTAATCCGCGGGCTAATCAATTAAAGCTCATTGAGTAGACAATGTAAAAGATAAAAGCAAAGGCGATAGTTCCTAGGCAATGACCACACAATTGGTCTTCAAAACACATCTAATTGCTTTGAATAAGTTTCTAGCTAGCTTCATCCACATTCCTTCAGACATTGCCACTAATAAAAATTGATACTTTCCACTCTGAAACCGATCAAAACCAGACACACAGACAGACCCTAAAGGAAAACACATGGGTAAGAGAAAAACCTGAATAAGAGACTCGAGTTTCGGCTGCAGGCTTAGCTTCTTCTCTGTCGCTAGTTTCAGAGCAGAAGAAAGACTCCACAAACGCGTGAGCTCATGGTCGAATTCTTCCCATTCGATTATCTTCACATCTTCTCGATCGCCTCTTCTCAGTTTTTCCGACGAACTTCGCTCCGTTTCTCTTTCCATCAACAATTTTCTCGGAAACTACGCAACGCAAGCTCTGGCATCAAGTCTCCACGACAATAACCAGATCATTTCATATCACGCTTCGAATTTCATCATCAATTTTAAAAGGAACCCAAGGGATCGGATCAGAGAAATTAAAAACCCTACTGATCGGAACAAGAAAAAATCAATCAACTGGCGATGATTGGTAAAAAAGAAGAAGGTATTTGAAGCAAGAAACGAATCGTAGAGATACGAGATGGATCTGTAGAATCAAATTTGACAGGATTAAAGCTTCTCAGGCTGATTCGTCCTCCGATTGTTCAATTTTCGCAGAATTTTTGAAGCTTTCTTACATTAGGAAAGAGAGGATCTTCCGGGTCAGAAATATCCGGGCGGGTATTTTCTAAAGCGCGGGTTAAGCAGTAGGGACCGTTCGATCCGCCCAACTGGTGCGAATTCTCGTGCAAAAAGCATGATTCCTTTAACTAAAAGTTGTTTGTACCAAACCAATTCTTTCCTACCGGTTATCTCGATAATGAACCAATTATTCTGCTCCTAGTGTTAATCAAATTTGGTTATCTAACTTAGGAAGAGAAAGGACATGGTTGTAAACTTGCAATTATACATCCTCATTCAAAATACGACTGAAGTTACAATGACATAATGCATTTTGAACATGTTATAAATACTACGACCAATGTTCTAAAAATCGGGTTAGATGGCGTCTAAATGCCCGACTAATCGATAAATTAGTATTTGTAGAAATAATCTTGGTTTAAACAGCTCAAATCAATCTAAATCGGTTACGTTGGTCTAAACGCCCGATTTAACTAACCTTTCTTATAAATAACAAAACAACAATTATCAAGACAATGACAACAAAAACAAAAAAGTTTGTTCCATGTGATATTCACTCAAGTTTTGTCAAATCCTTTGACTGTGAATACTCACTCTGAAGATCTTTTCCTTCTTCCATCATCCTCCCAACCATTGCTACCCTCTCAATAACCCTATCCACTGCAATGTCAAACGCATCTTCAGTCTTCTCTGCTCCAAACAATCCCGGTTTAGTGTATATTATCTTTGGTATAATCTTCACAACCTCGTTCCTCATTCTAGAAATACTCTCCTTATCAATTCTACCTAACAAATTCCTGAGACTAACCGTTCCATTATTCATTCCTTTCTCCGGTATGTAAACCGAATACTCGGTATAATCCTTTGGGAAATACCACATATATTGGTTATAACCCGAACCCGGATGAAAGAAAACCGGTATACAACCGGCCAAAATCGAATCAAATATCGATCTACGAGTATAAGAATCTCCCGGAGGTTGTAAACAGAAAACCGAACGTTGAAACACCTCCATTATCTTAACCGGGTTATCGCAATCTTTACCTGATTCATTACAGTTAAGAAACTTGCATCTACCGTGAGACGCAAGGCATTGCTTTATAATCTCCCCTCTGATAGATCCATCCAGATTCGGCCTTGGTGCTCCAACAAACGAAAACAAATATCTCCTCCTCACACTCTTCACCTTCCTCTGCCATCTCCAAACCTCGGTTAAGCTCTTCGGATGGAAGTAAGTCGGATAAGGAACAGCAAACTCGTTAGTCCAAGCAGTGCTTTCGATAGATAACATCGTCGTGTTAGCAAACTCCGGCAGTCGCATCAGTTTGCTTCCCCAGTCGGAATCTTCATCCGAACCTCTCCTGAAATCCCAACCGATCCGTCCGGTTACAAAGAAGTGATCTCGACCGTACATCTTCCTCCACTCGGGTTTCTCTCTTAGCCATCGAGCAAGCTTTGTCCCCAATTCGTCTCTAACCGTTGTGTTGTAACCCCAGAGGTGACGGCCCACGTCAAATCCCGCGTAGTACGGGACGTAGACCGCTGAGGCTAGAGATGAATCGTTGGTCAAACACTCGTAATGTTTCATCCTCTCTCGGAAGATAACCGCTAGCAAGAACTGGTTTGTTGAGTACCAAGAACCGGTTTTCGTGGTTAAGACTCGAGTTGTACTGTTATCGGACTCTGAAACCTGTGGGCCGAGACCGGAATTGACCATGAATGGACACATACTGAACCATTTGATGAGTGTTTGACAGTTTTTGATGATGTCGTCGTTGAATATGCTTGGAAGATTGTGCATATATATGTACCTTCCGGCACAAGTATCTGTTTCTTCTTCGTCGGGCTGTTTCGCTCTGTTTCCATCACTCTCCTTTGCGGATTTGGTGAGATTTAGGGCTCGATGATGTGAAGAAGAAGCGACGGATATGAAGAAGTTGTTAACTTGATGAGTGATTTGGGGACTTTGTCCGAACAAATCTGATTTATGGATTTGAAACAGAACAAACAGACAGAACACAAACGTAACTGAGATGACAACCCAAAGCCTTGGAACTGGTTTCTTCATTTCTTTTTTTTTTACTCGTGTGTAAAAATTGGTATTGCTTTACTAAACAAAAACTAAAAGGATGTGTGATCTCAGAAATTTAACATTTTCTTTGTTTTAATTATGTTTCCCGATTGAAAAAAGTAGATTTGTTACCAACTTACCATTAATTATGATTAATTGAATTCAATGGATTCTATTAAAATACATCTCTCCGTTTTAAGAAGTTTCCATCATGCAGAGATGATTTACATTTGTCAAAAGATATTCTCAACATTTCTTTTCCTAAACTTTTTTGGAAAATACCAGAAATTAATAATTACTGTATATATAATAATAATATTATTGTCGAATAAAACGCATATTTCTTTGCCATCTAAGAGATACACCACAAGTACTTAATCGATCATTCATTTTCAAGTCCTGGATTTTAATTGAATTTACTAGATTTTGACCCGCACTTTCTAAGTACGAGTTTAATTTTCTTTACAAATTTTACTTTTTATTCATTTTGTTAATAATAGTTTAGATTTTTAATTATGTAATCTAATTTTTATTATAATTATTTAACAGTGAGTTAGCAATTTAGTTTTTTTAAAATGAATTATGTGTTATTTGGAGGAGATATATCGTAAGTATTAAGAAATTAAAATAACGATTTTGCATTATATGTTTTAATCTGTGTTGTATCGTAAGATCATGGAGGAAATATATATATGAAAACAACTATTGTAAAATTTATGTGATATAGGTTTAATTGTTATTATATTTATCTAAAATATTATTTTATAAAACACATGTTGTAGTCATATATATAATTTGCAAATTTGATGGAACAACCTGTTAAAAATTTCATTCAAATATAAAGCATAATTTGACGCTTCAAATATTTAAATAATATAAATATGAAATTATTTTAATATTTTTATTAAGTTTAAAATATATCAACTGAAATTATTTACTATATATATACATATATATATATATATGTATATATATTTTAAACTCATGCGGAATTTTTTTTAAAAAAATTATAATCGAAATTGGCTAATTAAATTGGCATTTTAGAAAATATGTCTCGTAAATCATTTATGTATATTAATTTTTTTTAAATTATGTTCCTTTTGTAAATGAAGATTTTATTATAGTTGGGAGACATTTTAGCAAGTATATATCCATTTATTTCTATTACTATATTTATTACCTGTGAGGAATATATTTTCTTCGAAGGAAGATTATATACTATTAATACAAGTAGCAAAAGACATTCTATAATCCAATATCACCCTAATTGGGAAAAAATAATCCAAATTTGTCAAAAGATTTGCAGTATCTCTGTGAGTTCTCTGTCACAAATTAGTTGAATCTGTATTTTTGATGGATATTCTTTTAAGCTGAAACCGTGTCTCTTTATAAAAACCGGTTGAATTTAGAGCGGCTAATCACAAACGTGAAAATACATTGAATCACTAAACTATAATATTCTGTTCATACAAAAAAAAATTATTACTTTTTCCATGAAGTCTTTATCTTCAATAACTTATTTAATGTTTTTAATTTAATTTTGCCCATAATTAATCAAATTATGTAATTCCTAGATCCGTGGCATTATCTTGAATAATGACACTTTCTCAAGAACCCTACGCAGTGCAATTTCAAAGGTATTTTTCAATCTTGTCCGGTCCTACAGCCCCCGGTTTTGTATAGATTATCTTAGGTATAATATATTAAACGACATTCCTCATACTCAAAATTAGTTCTCTATTAATCATAGCCAATAGCTTCTCAATACTAACCTTACCCTCTTTCACATCTTCCTCCGATATGTAAGCCGAATACTTGGTATGATCTTTTGGAAAACACCACTTGTACTGGTTAAACTGAATCCGGGTAAAACAAAACCGGTATACAACCGGCTAAAATCGAATCAGAGGTTGATCTCCGAGTAGGTGTATCTCCTGGTGGTTGTAAACAGAAAACAGAATCTTGAAATACCTCCATTACCTTAACTGGATTGCCACAATTAAGTTGTATTGTTATAAATTATTTATATATAATGAGATATGAATATGTGTATTCTTGTTAATATGTATATAAATATATATTAGTTAACAGAGAAATTTGGAGAAAAAACTTGCATAATCTTAACTCTTAAGGACAAAAGAATAGAGAAGTTTGGGGATAAAACTATTAGATAATCATATTTTATCACATTTTTAAAAAATAGTAAAAGAATCTTCTTCCATTTGGTGGAGGTATGATTGGTTAACAATTTTAGAGGGAAAAACACAAGATAATTTACTCTAAATTCCTTTATTATCTTCCCCTCTCTTTCCCATTTTTTATCTCTTTCTCTTCTTTTCATTTTTTTCTTACCAATCACACTTCATGAAAACTAATACAAAGACAATTTTACGGAGTATACTATTTTCGTTTTTACGAAAATTTATGAAACTACGCAACGATTCTACCTATTTCTGATTTTTTTTTTTGTAAACTTACATCCATTAATTTAAAAACTGTACATGGTGGTGTAAAAGCTTTAAACACTTGATCAAAAGACTATTATTGCTTCCACTTTTTCTCTATGTATTACATGTTTTAAATAGAAGCGATCTGACTCAAATAAGCCAAGTTTACGTGTAAGGAAAGGAGAAATATAAATTGATATGTTTTCATTTGCTTATCTTTTCATTAAACTTAAATTTGTGCAATTCACCATTACCATGTATGATGCCTCTCAAATATAAAATGACAAATTTCTTTTCTTTTTTTTTATCTAAAAGATATTTATACTAAAAACAAATTGTTACTAAAATTTATAATCGCTCCGGATGAATCTGAATTACAATCCGAAAAATATGATAAAACTAAACCGTAAAATCTTAAGAAGAGCTCAGATCAACAGAACCCACTCTTCCAAAATCAAACATAAAAAAAATTAGAAGCAAATATAACTGAAACTAAGACCCAAAATAAAACAAATTCAATTCAAATCACCATAAAACGAAAAAGAGTTAGAAGGTGGGACATTGCTGAACTCCCAAATCGAATCCATGAATCCCATCCAAAATTGGAAAAAGACCGAGACAAAGAGCCACAAAATAAATCCATAAACTATCATCAAAACAAGAATCTCATACCTAAACACATAAATCCACAACCTTATAAATCTAGATCGAAAACTATGCATCTCCGCATTATGTTAATCTTAGTAGTAACAAAAGAAACCGACTCAAAATAATATTAACTGTTCAAATTAGCGGTAAAAGAGAATAATTTAAAATTCATGAAACATAGAAAAACTAATCCAAACAAGTGTAAAACCATGCAAAACAAAATGGTACATTCTACTTGTCCTAATATTTTAAAGGATTTTATATATAGATGATTTGTGCTATTACATTATGAAACACGTCAAAACTTATATTGATACAATCATACAAACTAAAACGTTCCGAAAAGACCTTTGACACTTTTGACTAAAAAGTAAACAAGAATTAGTGTGTATTTTAGCATCGTCCGCAAAGTGTTTGGTAAATTAACATAAGAGGTTATTAAAAATGGAGCCATATGAAAACAAAATGACACTGAAATTTTGAAATTTGGAAGGAAAAAAAAAAACAATAACTAAATGAGAAGTAACACAAGATCGTAGCTGAGCTTGAATCCAATTTCAGATGACAAGAAGCAGTATCAAAAGTTCATAGATCTGTTTTTTTCATCTCTGTTTGTCTTTCAAAAGAACCAACACCAAATACCAACTAATTTAAAAAGGAAATAAAATCATGAAGCGTATTCAAAGGCTTGTGGAGGTGGTGGCTCGTCATCTACAGCCATAGCCGAGGCTGAGGTTCCTTGTGTAGCCGCCGCTGCACCAGTTGCAGGAGAAGCTGTTGAGGTTGGTGCATCGGTCAGAGAGAGAACCTCTGGCTCGTGTTCACGTAAGTCCTTGAGAAGAACGAAACCCGATGGAGCTAGTTTCACTGGCACATATCTGCTGTCGTCAAGTAACTTTATGTACTTCTCTTGAGCTGGGACTACTCGAGCTGGGTTTACTAGAATCTCAAACGCTGGCTCTGGCTCTGCAGCTTTCTTCTCAACCGTTGCTGTGCTATCCACCTGATAGTTCATGTAGACAAGGATTTCAAATCACGGTCCAAACAGACCCATATTGCCAAAATAGTATGTAAGAAGACCTGAACCCGAATCTAAAACCGTAATCACACCAAACCAATCCAAAGTACATTGGTTATTTATTAATTTTCCCTAAACCGAAACTCAGATTAAACACCTCTAGCAGGATCCATCAACTGTCATGTGTGCAAGCTACTACTCATCCATGGATATTATAGAAGAGGACAACATACCTGCATAGAGTCTCCTTCCTTGTCAGCTGCTGCTTTTCCTTTTCCAGATCCACTTTCACTGACAGACTTTTCGGCACCGGATGCTTTTTCAGCATTAGCTTTCTGCTCTGCTTCTTTCTTCGCCCTAGCTTTGGCTTTAACCGAGGTTGAGAGAACAGCGGTTGGAAGTTTGGCAGCGGTATTGGCTGTCGGAACTGTGGTGGGTTTTGGGTACTCAAACAAAGAAGGTTTTGCATGTGACATGAACTCAAACTTTGGGACCTTAAGGTCGTAGTTTAAACCAATGAAGGCGGTTGGTGAGAAAGCCAAGCTAATGAAGTAGATCAGAGGGTACCAATACCAAAACTGGCTGAAGACAGCGAGGCCAATAACAGCAGTGACTTTGTCATGTTTGGTCTTAGAGAGTAATCTTATAGTAACGTTCCTACCACCGGCATCGAGGATACCAGAGGCCAGAATTGCTCCCATCTTGCTCATTGTATCTTCGTGCTTGTCGAGTATGATCTTCTCAAGTTGGCGCCTACAAAACATAGATAAGCTATCAGTTTACCAAAATATTTTCTACCTACCAATGCTGCAGATCTGTACTAACCTAAATGCTCCAACACGAGAATCGCTTGCTTCGCTAGTTTGAACCATCACCATGGCCATTGCTATCAAAGCACCTTGACGAACAAAGTCAACCACATCCGATGTAAGTGGCTCCAACAAAGATATCGCTTCGCTGAGGCCGGTGCCTGCGCAAGAAATACCTACGGCAAGAGCCGCTCCATAGCGAACATGTGGGTTGTACGACTCAGAAAGTAATGATACAATACGTGGAGTCTACATACAAAAAATATCAACGGAATCAATTAGCGAGGACAAGCAAACACAAAATCCCTGGAGGCACTAAAGAAATAGAAGTTATTGGTCATAAGGGAGCATCTGAAACTGACCTGCTCTGGATCAGAATACAAGACAAATCCAAGTGCCAGAACGGCAGTCCGTCTAACATCATCACTGACGTCAGATACAGCAAAGTGTAGCAATTGGCGAATCGCCTTATTGTTTGCTGTCCCACTGTAAGCCAATGCCAGTGCGTACATGCCACCATAACGGATGATAGGATCCTGGTCTCTAGTCATCTGCTCAATCAAGATATCAGCTCCTTCTTCTCTGCCATATACTGTAAGAGCTATGCCAAGAGCCAATCCCCTATAAAAATACCAGATGCTGATAAATGAAATGCTAAATCAAAATACCATGGACCATCATTACCAAAAAATTCCTCCACTACATTACCTTATTATCTTCTCATGCTGCGTCTCATGAGCATAAGCGAGCATCTCACTTGCCTTTTCAGTCGCAGTTCCAACCAATAATAAACCCATGCTGATGCCAGCAGCTTCACCAGCAACAGCACTGTCAGTATAAAGAACGCTTTTGACATCATCATATATCTCCTCATCTGCTGTTCCAAGAGCTGACAAACCAAGACCTAAGCAAGCTCCATGTTGAATGACCTGCATCCACATTTGCACAATACATATTATCCCTGAACGAAGAGGCCGGCAGGGAATTGAGAGAGACCATATCAAGTAAGATATCAGCTAATCACCTCAACATTAGTACTACGTAAGCTATCACGTAGAAACTGTTTGATACCCTCGCCATGGTTAGCATGGATAAGGCCAAGAGCATATAAAGCCCCTCCTTCGGAATAAGGACTCCCACCACCACCTGCTCCTCCCTGAGGCAAGTATGGAGCCATCAATGACCTACCCTGTTGCAGGTGACCTCTGTGAATAACACCTAATCCCGCCGTAGCACTAAACTTAGCCCAATTGGTGGCCCTACTTAGCCAATCCTGTCAATTCAAAAAGGATAACATATGAAAAATAAGAGTTAAAAACACTAAGCCACACAGTCAACCTCAAACATAACAGAATATATTACACTGGAAGTAAAAATTTACCAAATTCTCTCTAAGAAAAGTGTCCACTGTAGTTCCAGCATGCATGATCGCATTAGCATATATTGTAGCACTGTGGCAAACACTGTTCCGCATCTCAACAGACTGTTTGATAGTCTTTAGTATCAGCAGGTCCGATCTACAGAAGACAATATAATCAACGAAGCATATGATTACTTCCTGGAATAAACGATTATGAAATAGAAATATCTGTTTTCAAGATATCAAAACTTCAACAGTAACTTACTTGTTGTGGCTGTAAAGAAACTGAAGTGTCAGCTGAATAGATGTCTCCCCAGATAAAATTCCCTTAATCTTTGTTAGCCTCTCAGCATATGTAGCGTCAACTGGATCCGTCTCGTGCACAATTGTCTGGGCTGGAGTTCCATCCGTCATCTGAACATCCCCCGAGGGATTCTCATTTGGAGCAGCAGTGGTTTCAACGGCCTGAGTTGCTTCTACAGGGCGTG
The DNA here is from genome assembly GCA_030180135.1 of Orychophragmus violaceus. Lineage (NCBI taxonomy): Eukaryota > Viridiplantae > Streptophyta > Magnoliopsida > Brassicales > Brassicaceae > Orychophragmus > Orychophragmus violaceus. Next base: position 79,429,169 of record CM058236.1, on the reverse strand, counting down.
TTTTGGGGGCAGGGAGGCGATCTCTGACACTCAAGAGAAAGGCTTGGTGCTCGTTCTCCACAAGATCAAATGCAATTTGCAATGCTAATAACGCATCATCCTTGCTGTCCGAGCGAAGAAGCTTCTCCAATATGCTTGAAACACCTTGCGGTTCATCCAAAAACATGAGGCATTGACAAATGCTCAAATAATCAGGAGAAGGCAGCTTCTGGTACACTTTAACAAGTAAACTAAGCACCTGAAAAATAGAAAAGGATATCATCACCTCTCAAAATGAAGAAGATTAAAGAAAGTAGCCTGGACTAAAATAAACATACAAAAAGTATTTTTCAAGTCAAGTATTAATACATCTCAAATAGGTATCGCGAAAACTGGAACAGTATTTTCAGTTACAGCTTAGAAACAGAGAATGCTAGCATATATGATTACCCGACATGGTACTGGGAAGATGCAACATAGAGACGACTAAACTAGCACAATATTTGCCAGATGAGGCAAAACCATACTATTCTACTCAATCACTTGTCTGAGACCAGCAGTCTTACCTCATGTCTATACTCTCTGCGGTTAACAAAAGAATGAGAAACATTGATGCAATATGTTAAAGTCCCCTCAACATTATCGCTCTTTGTGATAGCTTCCTCCAACTTATCCAATCTCCGGCATTCTATCGCAATGCCCATAGCCTGTTGATACTTCCCATCGATGATGCATCTGCATGGGAAAACCACGTCAGAAAAATTGAGGCATTAAGATGACTAAAGAATTGTTAAAACCTGTAGCATACATACTTTTCAAGCATTCTTTCAACAATGGCCTCCAGCCTGGGATCAATGTCCACCATCTCATTTGACTCGACTGCCTTTGATCTGAGACTGGCATATTCATCTATTGCTTTGGCTGAAAACATGACAGAAGCATCTGGTGAGTGAACATTCCTCCGGTAATATACTCTAATAGTCATCAATCATCATATTATCACTTATGATATTATTACACAGCTTAAAAATGCAGAAAACGAAAGTTGGATGTGGAAGCTACATGTCTGTTTTTTGATACAAAGTCTTGCATGCTATATATGTTCTTCTTGCATTTAGCCAAGGTGATATGTTCTTCTCTTAGAAGCATATTGTAGTCAACAGTACCCTAACTAGAGTCTACTTTAAGAACAGAAGAAAAAGAGTAAACACAGAAATAAGTTTCTTGATCCTCACCTAGAAGCGTATGAACATAATCTGTATCCTCTGAAACATCAAATAAGGCTCCAGCTCCAAGGGCATAGGACAAGGAATCATTAAGCTCGCCCAGGTAATAGAAAACCTGAGATAAGATTTGATCATCATAAGAGAAAATATCAAGGGGAGGGGGGGAAATCACCATCATGCGTTCAATGTAACAATTACACATTTTCCCACTAACATATTGCAAATACCATATGTAACCAGACACCACATAAGTTTAGCAAACGCTAGATCGTACCTTAGAGACCAGCAAAGCAGCAAGCTGTCTTTGATGCAAATCGAATTCTTCATCTTCATACAAACTCTCTCTGCAAACAGAAACGTCTTGTGAGTCAAACACTACAAAAATCACTGTATAGATTTAACAACTAATAGTTTCACAAAATATAATCCCTGTGCCAGCACAGCCTCTACAACTTGATTTCATACCATACCACTAGCAGGTAATACTGATGAATAAAAAGGAATCTAAGTCTCTACATTATATTGGTACTAATGTCCACGAAGAAGATTGAACTCATTTACACAAAGACAACTACTTGATAAACTCGGATATGAAACTGCTCATTCATAATCTAAAATTCACTACATAAACTGGGTAAAGCTAGTCATGTCAAATAAAAACACTTCCCTTTCTTATCCTAACCATTAAATCTGCATCGCCACAAACTATCTGTGCCTCGCCAAAAAATTAAATTTTTACCCAAATCTAGAAGACCCAGTCACCCAAGTACAAAGAGAGCTCAACTAATCCAAATCCCACAATCTTCACTCGAATTTTCCAGAAAGCAAAACAGATCAAGTGGGAAACAAAAACCCTAATTCTCAAACCGGAAAATAAGAAAAGTTAAAAGAGAATTACATGATCGGAACACTAGTGGAGATCTCTGGCCAGAATCGATCCACCAAGTTGTTGAGATGCGAGAGCGCATGATGCTTCAAGGAAGGCTGAGGCTCGTTGAGCATTGCCAGTAACCCTCCGGCGGAGCTAACCACAGCGACGGCCATTGGTAAAGAACACTACTCGAAACTTAAAAACCCTAAGAGAAGGCAAATCAGATGACGAACACGAAACCTCCGACGAAACTCGTCTTTAATCTCTACGAGACGAAGGTAAAAATAAAAAGCAGGAGACTAGGAGAAGAAAGTAGGCAGGGACTTGGATGCAAACTATGGAGTTGGAAACTTATCGAATATTAAGAGACTTACCCAACAAGTCAGCAAATTAAAAGCTTCCCCGAATGTATAGCTAATTACATTTCGAGCTATTATTTTTGGTAAATTAGTTATAGATCCCTAATAATTTAGTCATATATTATATGCTAATTGCTAAATAGTATTATATCAATCAAATTTCTTGCAACTCAGCAAAATATATTGACAAGGGATGAATATTTCGATTGGATGACTTGTCTATCCTTTGACCTAAAGGTTTATATTTATACAAAAGTTGAAATCCGTAGAGAAACATTAAAAAACAAACAAATCTATAAAAAAGCAAATACATGTATACATATAATTTTCTATTTATTTTGGTATCAAGTTTATCCTTTTTAACCATTGTTTTTTCTTTTTTCTTTTTTGTCATTTGAGGTTTTCGTTAGGCCCAATAGGTCAAATAGTCAATATGGGCGGATATAATTTCGGTCCAAACAGAGAAAATAAAGAGAGCCCAACCCCAAACTCAATTTACAAGGGATAAGGACGGAGGAGGACACGTGTACGCGGAAGAGCAGAGCCGGCATGCAACCGCCGCTCAGGCGAATCAAAAGACTGCCAGGAAGACACGACGACGCTATCATTCTGTTTCTGAAATTATATCGAAAGATTGCCGGAAAGACACGACGACGCTATCATTATGTTTCTGAAGTTATCCACGTTACCGATCAACCATTCCGTAAAAGACACCGCCGAAGAAACATGCAGAAGAAAGAAACCAACTTCAGCCATCGAACCGGAAGATCCATGCTAGGGAAGCTCCATCGCCGGCCAACGACACATCGGTTGGCCACTAGACTCCCAAGCCATAAGCGGGATTTAGCGACAAATATATTATTCCGAATTCATGAAGCCGCCGAGAAGGAGGGAGAAGAAGACCAAGCTCCGCGACAGGAAGAGGACCGAGAAGGAGATCGGGAAATTCCGATATTAATCGGAAAGAAGCTCGGATGGGAGCTAATCGGTGAGCGAGACTGAAACCTTATCCAAACAAAAAGAAAACCGATCGATGAACTAAAAGGCAAACAAGCACCAGAGAAGACAAATCACGATCGGAAGCAAAACGAATGGTAAAAAAGATTTTTTGCTCGATAAGATTAAAAGGTGATAATAGAAGAGAAATCAGAAAAACTCCAAAAGTCTGAACAAGATCCACCCTTCTCAAAAATCAGATTTGGCAAAGAAAGAGAATAGCTGCTTTGAGAGAAGGTTTCTTTCACTAATAAAAGAGAGAGAAACTTTTGAGATCCCATTGTTTTTTCTTTTATCATATTGATAAGTAAAAATAAAGAAGATCAGTAAGTTTTTTAATTCTGAAAAAGAAAACAAAATTCGTGCTAATAAAAAATATTAAAATTAAAGTTTATAAATAATCCTTATATATAGGAGTAATATTTAAATTTATTGCACATCATTCACCTACCGATCTTGAATGAAAAAGGCAAAATTGTAGCACAACCGCAACATTTGCACTGCCCACCTACCTCACCCAACCGACCGGGAATAACAACTATACCAAACCAACGAACCCATCGATTTATTATCGGTACATGTATTTCGAAAAACCGGTCAGATGAATACCAAAATGTCAAAATAGCAGAGTAGCAATTAGATACACAGTCACAGAGAACAAATTCACAATCCAATTTAACTAAACCGGTTTTCAGACCTACCCACACTCATAATCCGATACCCTTCATGAATGAAACGACCGAACCAAACTAAACCGGATTTCTTAAAACGGTTCCAACCCAACAACTCTCTCTCTCGGTCTCGTATAAAGTTTTTACCTTTAAATCTCAGTGTCAGGTTTTGGTGGGATTTATTCTGGCAAAGAGGCAAAACAATGGGGGACGAAGCCAAGATCTTCACGCTTTCAGAAGTTTCAGAGCACAATCACGCTCATGATTGTTGGATTGTCATCAATGGAAAGGTTTCTTTCTTCTTTCTCCTTATTTCATCTCTGAAACTAGGGATCTCGTGCTTGAACCTCACTTTGTGGCCGGCTTGGTGTTTGCATGTGATTAAGCTTTTGAAGTCACATAATTTCTGAGTTTTAAAGATGTTTTTTTTTGCTTGATTGGATCAAATCTTTAGATGTGTAAAGTGGAAAACGTTGTAATCATTAACTTATGCTAATGGTTCAGCTCTTTTGATCTTCGACGCCGATCTCTGTTGGGATTGAACAGCTGTGGGATTAAACATATGAGTAGTTGGCCCTGAAGATCGATCATTCTGGTTTTGTGATTAACTTGTTAAGGAATCTGTAGATCCCCATTCTTGAATCTTCTTTCATAATTAAAACTCGTTTCCTGATTTCTTCTTTGGTTTATGAAATGCCTAGATAATCTGCTTGAATCACAGCACAAGAAAGTTGGAAACTTTAAATGTTCTGGTGTGTTGTTCCATCACTAGTTCTTGTTTCTTTCCATTTTTGCCACTCTGGTCGGGTTTTTTGGGGTTTTACATGAAGCTAGAAGCTTGCTATGTACATGATTCATGAACCAATCCTTTATCAAGTTCACAAAACCCCAAATCTATCTCTGATTCTCTAAACATAGATGCTAGTGGAGTATTTTGTTTCGAGTTGTTATTGTTTGCGCATTCTAGTTACATGCACAGACACATCGCAAAACACCGTTGATCTTTTGTTAGTCAAAAGGAAGCAAAAACATAACGAATTTCCTCTACTTGGCTCACATTGTTGCTTGCATTTGAGTCATAAGTATGATGATGTGTGTCTTCTCGTGTTCTAAATCTTCTTGATTTAACAAGTAATCTTTGAAGTTCAGAAGTTTGATAACTGGGTTTCAGTTGGATCCAGTTCCTTTTCTCATATCCTAATTCAAACGTTTGCGAAAATGCAGGTCTACAATGTGACCAAGTTCCTTGAAGACCATCCTGGTGGGGATGAAGTTCTCTTGTCTTCAACAGGTCTGTATTAACACAAACTATCTCTAAACTCCCGGCTTTGATGCTTAAACGCTCACTTAATGTTGATCAATACGTAGCATTTTGATCGTTATTCGTCTACTGTAAAGGTAAGGATGCAACAGATGATTTTGAGGACGTGGGTCACAGCGAGAGCGCGAGAGAGATGATGGAACAGTACTACGTTGGAGAGATTGATCCAACAACAATCCCAAAGAAAATCAAATACGTACCTCCTAAACAGCCTCACTACAATCAAGACAAGACCTCTGAGTTCATAATCAAGATCCTCCAGTTCCTCGTACCCCTTGCCATTCTCGGTTTGGCTGTTGGGATTCGTATTTACACAAAATCAGGGTAGTCTTCTTTTATTCTCTGAGCATTACTCCCATATATCTTATTATTATTATATATATAAAGAGAGAGAGATAGAAAGAGATTAAGTCTTTACAGAAGACAAATCTAGAAGTCTCTCCCTTTGTTCATGTCTTGTGTTGTTTGAATGTGTTTTGTTCTGTTTCTCAAGTGTTGTGATGGAATGGCATCTGAATAGCAGGAATGCAACTGATATTGATTTATAATTCAGATTGTGAAACCAAAGTTGTGACTTTCAAGTGATGTGCTCGAAGGTGTGGTTAAGTATTGGTTTAGAATCATAAGGAGTAAAATAATCAAGAATCTCCCTAAACAAGATCAAGAACTTACTCAGAACTTGAATAATACCTGAGAACACTTAATTAACTCAGTAAAAAGGAGGAAAATAAACAGATTACAAATTCCGAAGACGTTTTGTTTGGTTGTAGTATGGAGGTTTTTGGCAGTTACTTAAGCTCACTAAAACCATATCACAACACAAGAATCCAAAACTTCTTCTGTAACTCTGGGTCCCTCTTTTGTACATCACCACCGCTTCCGCCGCAACCGCAGACACAAAGTTCAATACTTCTCCGAGAGCAATACTTTTCATTTAAAACACATTTGGATCGGTTTCTGTGGCAAGTTTGGCAACTGTTTGACGGACGTCGTGTCGAGACAAATCAATGCAATCACATATACGAATCTTGTGACGGAGTTTTTATGTTAGATCAAAAGATGATCACAGTGTATGATGTAGTAGTCACTAACTAACAAATTAAGATAAGATAGTGGACACAAATCACAAAGTGGAAAGTACAATGGATACCACACACGCACAGAAGTTATAGCTATGTTACATGGAATCGGAAGCGAGTACGCGGAAGCGGAATCGTATGGAAGCGCAGAAGCGACTTCTCAGAAATATATAGGAAGCAGATACGTGTTGGAAACGTATATACAAATATATATATCTAATATATATAAAGCACAAGTCATGTGAGAGAAAAAGTCTTGCCTCCTCCAATCAGAACATTCCATTTTGCTGACGTGTCATACAATTTGGTGTCTATACCTAAAAAAAATTTTGGTGTCTACTCTTGAATTTTTTTTTTCTTCTCTCTCACAAATTCCAGAAACTGTTTCTCGAACATTCTCTCCCAAAATTCATCGCCTCTCCCAAAATCCATCTCCTTTCCTCGATTTCCAGATTAATCCAACCACATCCTCCATTAACGTCCGGGAATTTCACAACCCTAATCCCTATTTTCCTCAGTTTCCAACCCTAATCCGTCAACTACAACGTCAAGGTGGAGCCTAAAGACGGCGAGTCGGAGGAGCAGCTGGTTAACGATTTCAGGAGATCGGTTTACAGAGCCGGTGTGTTGCAGGAGACTCGGAAAGGAAGATTCTTCGAGAGCTCTCAGGAGAAAAGGAAGCGCAAACCAAAGAACCTGCTACGAAGAATCGGAAAAGGTCGGTCATTCTTTCTTCTCTCTCGCTCTATCAGTTTCATGTGAAGCTAAGTCTATGGGTTTTGATTTTTCAGGAGGCCAAACTTTAAACCAAAACCACATTCAACCCCTGAAACCTCCAAGAGCAGAAATGCTTGCAGAGATGTTGAAGAAGATGATAAAGGTTTGTCTACAATCTCTTTACAAACCTCAATAGCATCTGCTCCAATGAGGTGAGATCGAATGTTTCTAAAAGATTAGGATCTAAATCAATTTTCCTGTCTTTGATTTTGTAATTTCAGTTGTCATAGTAAAGATTGAATGCATTCTAAGTTTGGTTGTTTAACTATATATTGTCCATTTGACTTTTTTGTTGTCTGAATATCATGTAGGTTCATCGCATTGTAGTATCTGATATAGGTCTGAATAGCATCGCATTGTAGAATCTAACTTTTGTGGTTTATATGAGAAAGGATATGTTTTTTGTTTTGCTTTTCGGGTAGCCTTACATTGTATATATTTTTCTAAATTGGATTGTAATCAGGACAGATACTTCAACAATAGCAAAAACTTGACTGAATATGCATATATAACGGTTTGGTGATCAAAATACTCACAGCTTGGACGAATGGACCATAAGCTTCGTTGGGAAGATAAGCAAGAGTCATCCATGTATCAATTATCGTCCCATCCCCAGTGGCTATTGTGAAAACAGATGGATCAATCGGTAATATCTGATTGTTCATATCAATGCTCTGCAGGTTCCTGAAATGTATTTTTGCAGCATATTATCTGAATCAAGACGTGTGGTTATATATTTAAGTTGACCTACTCCAAGCTAAACAAACATCATTTTGTTTTCGTAGGTTCAGCTACAAAACGCTGATCATATGGTTCCTAAAGCAGAATGGGATAACAAAATCGCATTGAGAACTCACTGTGATGGAACAAGAGTTGTATAGACAGTATCCAGTCTCTTGATTTGACCTAGAACCATTACACCTCCACCGCTTTTATCTTCCTTCACAGATTCATTGTTACATGGTGTAAAGGTAAGCCATGTGTCCTTATCTCTTCTGCTCTCAAGTTTTTCCTGCATCCGAAACTCTCTTATGCTCCAGCCAGTACCTAAGATCCAAAGGTGGATATTACCATTGGTCCATATGAGACATACGAAGATGAAATTTTTGGTTACAATGTAAGAATTTCCGGAAAATTTTTTCCTTCTGCAGTGATCTTCTTAAGCTTTGCATTTATACATTAACGGTCTCGACACGCAACTCCTTTAACCATTTGGATTTAAAATTACATTAGGTTCTTTGCATGATATCTCTCTCTAATCTGTATTTGTTTTTCATTTGAAGCCTCCATCGGTATTCGAGATGATAAAGCAACAACTGATCTCATTCTCTTTGGTGACAATCTGAAGGTACATTCCTCATTTTTTACATTTTACATCTAATCTTAAAGTCAGAACATCATTGTACCTGATTTATTAAACTAATAAACAATTGTTTAAAGGTGTTGTAGACTCACGTAAAAGACTTGGTCTTATATTGTTTTAAGAAACAATATCTATGTGCAGTCATCACCAACAATTCCCAAAGGCCATAAGGAAGTCCGTCTATGCTGTGGCGATGAACGATACAGGGACGATGCTCGTGGCTGGTGGAATAGGGAAGGTATTCATGCTATTCAGGTTGCTTAGATTATACCGGAGAACAGGAACACAGACAATATTTGGGTTTATCTTTTCTGAATACTAAGTTCTTTTCATTTATTGCAGGTTTTACGTGTCTAGGACAATAGAACTGGTTCAAAAAGTATAAAGCTAAGGGGGCATATAGATAATGTCAGACTGTTGCTTCTGGATTCAACTGGCATGTAAGCTTTCCTGTTGTTTTTTAATTTGTTCATCTGGCAATGGGACTGTCCCTTGCACTAATTGTTCATGCGGTGATAATGTAAATGAATAATGTGAGCGAATGCGTTGTTTTTTTTGTTGAGAAAGCGAAATGCATTGTTTTGTTTATTAATCAAAGTCTTAAATTGGTTTCTAAGATTGTTGCCTATGATAAATCTGTGTCCACGAAGGCCATGGAAAAGTACATAATATCTTTTGTCAACTTTTAGCAAATGCAACTATATATTCTTCAACTTTTTTTTTTTATAATTTATAATTTACCCATTATTTATATTGTTTGATTGAAGTGGATGCCACCACCATATGGAAAAGCAATCCTTTTTACAACAAGAATACGAACAAGAAAAACTTTCATGGCTGGGAAAAAATGAAGTTTTCAGAATTTTTTTTGTAGTTTTGTTTTTTAGTTATCACAATATTAAAAGCAGTATAATACATGGACATATATCTATCATCCAGATATCCTAAAACCATGGATATATAAAGAAATTTGACCCATCCAAAGGGTAATTAAAACTCAATTTTAGCCGATCCAATTCTGAATAATGATATTGAAACTCTCGGATAAATGTAATTATGAATAGTTGGGTAAAAATATAGATTTAGAAAATGTAGTTAAGAGAGTTATTGTTTTCCTTTTTCGGAGGTTTATCAGTTTTTGTATTAAAAAGTAGTATGAACTTATTTGTTGATCCGAACAAATAAGATTAAACTGCATGATAGAAAATTAACACCTTCATTTTATGAATTAACAGATCTTATGATCTTTTAAAATTAAATCCAAAGTAGCGCAACATAAAATAAAGATACCTTTATTTTATTCATATATCTTCATTTTTCGATATTTTACAATTTTAGATTTTGTTTTATGTTGCGCTATTTTTCTCGAATAAAATGGTCTACGACGAAGATATTGAAAATGATCATTATTGATTTTTGTTGGAGAAGCGATGATTTAAACTGATCAAGGTGCTTTTTTGTTTTATTTTTGTCAAACCACACACATTTTTTTTTTGGTCAAACCACACATTGTCTCCATTTTCTTTAATTCAATCAACTTATTTTATATATTTATAGTTAGATATAGTTTTGAGTATAGATTGTAGATTCAAAGTAAGTAATAGTAGTGTCGTGTCATTTAGAAATGTTCTTTACGTTGTTGCAAGTAGTATTTATTTGTACTAAAATAATGTTACTTTATATTTTAGCTAAAACAAAACTCTAAACACATTCTTAGTATAAACTATATAATCTTCCATATTAATGTATTGTTTTGTCTTACATTTGAAAGTAAATTGAAAAAAATGTTCTGAAATACAATGCCCGTGCAACGCACGGGCCAGAATCTAGTATACATATAAAACATAACCCATAATTAAAATTTATGTGATTCAAAATTAAATATCAAAATATTGTATTCATTCAATAAGACGAACTCAAAATATATTGTAAAAATAACTAAAAAATTCCAAGTTTTCAAAAATAATATTGTCCAACTAATTAAATTAATCACTTCTAGTAGTTCACAAATGATTAATATAGTCTATCTAAACAATTTTTTTGTAAGTAAAAGATAAAATTTATTATGCACAAATATCAAATTTATTTTTAGTCTCAACGATTTATATATGATTTTATTCTCTTTAGCTTAGGATTTCTTTTTATAAAATAAAAACATATAAAATATAATTCTACATTTCTTCTTTGTTTATGATTTCGGGATTTCAAAACGGAAGCGCAAGATTCCAAAATGGAAGCGTAAGCTTCCAATATATTTTTAAAGAGTTTTTTTGGAAGCGTCTTGGAAGCGAGATTCGGAAAGCTTCCACAAGCTTCTGATTCTGACTCCGATTCAGAAGCGGTCACTCGGCGAAGCTTCCGTGCTACCTAGAGTTATAGAAAGAGAATCTCTTTCTAACACTTTTGAATTTAGTGAGAAGAAAGAGACAAAACAAATACCACTACGAGACACTACCCACATCTATAACGAACAGCGTCTCTGTCTGTCTACTATCAGTATATAAAACTTGCATATATATAAATATATAGATGTTACTTACCTGTCATTGTGCTGTTATATTGAAGAACACAGCACATGGATCATGATCATGATAAGAACAAGAACGTAAGATGGAGTAAGACAAGACGAAGACAATAGATAAGGTAAAACTTTATTGAGATCAGTACATGTTTACACACAAAAGGATAGATTTTTGAAATGGTTACATGACAAAGAGTTACAAGAGAATGCAGAGTCCCCTAAACCGGATTTCTAGAAACCACTGACCATTAACCGAAATAACTTTGAACTCTAAGCCCTAGGAGACTTTGGGTTACTTGTAATAACCTTCTATTATCTTAGTACTACTACTACGAAGGTGATCTGTTTAGGCTTAAAAAGGATTGGTATCAGTTATGTGTTACACATACCCTTTTCAGCCACATATGTTACAGACACCAATTTGAAAACGCTACATGGGTTTTTATCCTGACTTCTTTACATGTTGGAAAAGTTAAGAAACGGATGATGGAAATAAAGATCAAACCGATGATTAGCATGAAAATGTTAATAAATTATGTATTAACTATTAACACCCTCCCCCCTGTTGTTGTTGTTTCTAATCATCTACCTTCTCCCATTCAAACCGTCCTGGTAGAGGTTGTTCGTTCACAGGATCGAAGTTGTACCTGGAAAAAAAAGTTGACGGAACCGTTAGGGACACAACCAAAAGAGTTTAGTTACTTCAGAACAGAACAGAACAGATCAAACAAGGATGGTTTAGTTACTGCAGAACAGAAGAGATCAAACGGGAAAGTCATACTTTTCAATGAATTTCTTTTGTTGTTCTTCTTCAGCACCCGAGAAAAACCTGTCCATTTCAGGTGTAGTTGGTAGGTGACTGCCCGACAAGCTCTCTTCTCTTTGGTTGCTGTTGTCACTAATACCATTGTTAAGCTTTGTAGACGATCCCAGGCTTGTGAAGATCTCAGGCTCTCTTTTCAAACTGCATGGTGTGGATTCCCTTGTGCTCCTGTTTAAGCTGAGAGAAAGTAAAATGTTACTTTCATCTCATTACAAACAATCCACTCAAAGATAAAACTATATTTCCTTAACTAGCAGTAAAAGCAAGCAGACTTTATTGCTTAAAAGTAGCTTCTTGTTGATTTGTGGTTCAAAGATCAAAAAGCATAAACCAAAGACGTAACTCCCAATGAATATTGCTTCAGAAATGCTTGGAAGAATATAGCAAATACAGAGTAAAAATCAATGGTTCACTCGATAAGATTTCGACATTAGAGATTGATCTGAACATCAAAAAGTAAAACTACCAAACAGCGAGAGAACCTAAAGACCAAAGAAACCCATAATTCACAAAGATAATCAACGGTATTAAGCTTTCAATAGTTATAAAATACAGCCTCTTTACATCAAAGCAGATAAAAGGAAAACCAACTGTCACTACCACTTTGTTAGTTCACATGTAACTGAAGAAGAAAAGAAACAAAAACTTTCTCAAGAAAATAAATAGAAATATTCTTTCCCGGAAACAGCGAGAAGAGTCTGGTCTGTCAGATAAAGAAAAGATGTCATTACATCATACTGAAGGTAAAAAATAGTAATAAAGTTCAAATCGGAGAAAATGAAAAGGCTCAGAAAAATAAAAGAAAATTTTCTGATTATTTCAAATTACCAACGGAATAATCCAAATTCAAAACAACAATTTTTTCTCACTAAAACGAACAGATTTCAAATCCCATGGAGCTATTCTAAATCAAATCCACAGGTTTAATAAGTTGTGTAGCTTACAAAATTTTGAAAGTACAAATCTTTGATGGAAGATAAAAAAAAGTTATACCTGTCAGTGCCTTGAAGCTCCAAGAAATTTTCCCCAAATGAAGTTTCAATACATGTATCCTTGTTGATTCCACACTTCAATTCCTTGGCTTTACCAAACACAGCACTCTCTGCAACCGGATCCGACCTAGACCGTCGGATTGAATCCAGATTTTGGGGATTAGGGTTAGGGTTTCGGCCGCATGTCTCTTTCCTCCTCCGCTGCCGTTTGCTGGAACGAATCACAACAATTGGAGGTTTCTTCTGGAGCCGACGACTCCGGAGCTGAAGATACGAGCCACCATAATCAGTCATCTTCTGCTTCTGCTTCTGTTTCGACGGCGGATTAGGTGAAGGGGAAGTCGGTAGCGAGGAGGAAGTCGAGGGTTTTTGAAGGCGGCGTTGGAGAGCTAAGGACTTGGCTCGAGTAAGAACACCGAGGGAAGAAGGAGAAACATCCATCAAAGCTATTGCTTCTCCATCGAAATTGCTCTTCCTTATGTATTTTCCCATTTTCCGACGGGAAGACTCAGAGAGAGAAGAAAAAAAATGGTTTGATTTGGAGGTGAGAGAATAATCGGAGTTAGGGCTGAAGATGGTGCCGTGTGGGGTCCCTCTCTGTCTCTTTCTCTCTTTTTTTTAACATAACTTTTTTTCTTCAGGTGGCTGCTTCTTCTTCACTAGGATTGCGAGTAATGTACACTGTACTTTGTTTTTTTTTTTTTTTTTTTTTTCATCGAAGGATACATATATTAACATTAATGGAAACCGAGATTACAACATTGCCGGATAAAAACCGGAAAACAAAGCCCGAGAATTTTGCGAGAGTTCTAAGCCCTAATGGAATAAGGGAAGCTTAAGCCGGCAGGTCACACACCTCCGGAGACAAACATAAACACTAAGAACTAAATACAACTGGAAACAAAAGCTCGAATCAATCAAACTAGATAATCTCAGAATCAAATAGGAAGGCGAAAAAGAGCTAGCAGACGCGACACTGCAAAGCTCCCTAATCGACTATAGGAACTGCCACCAAAAGGAGGAGGAACAGGCCTTGAAACGCGAAATAAACCTCAAACGACGATTAACAACCAATGAGACAACACGAACGAGAATCAAACACCTTAACACCTAATCCGCAACCTAATAAGCCTAAAACGAAAGCTATGCATCCCCATACTAGGTTAGCCTTACTAGCTACGCAATGGAACATACTAAAGGAGGAGACTAATAATTCGACGAGGCGGTGAAAGGAGCCTAATTTAAGATTCCCGAACCAAATAATAAGCTAATCGAGGCTAAATAAAGGCCAAACAGACCAACTAGGTTCACACTTCCTCAGATCTTAGGAGACTAATCTAACCATCAACAACCGAGAATCTAGAGACCCAAACTACCAAACAAAGAGGGCAGTACTGAAACAAACGCTAAGCATAAACAAACACCCGACAATAGCTATCGCACAACTCGCGACAGTTAAAGCAAGGAAATTTGAAATCACATAAACAAAGAGGAAGGAACTGAGGCAAGTAAAAGGTCGGCAGAGAGAAAATCGGCAGATGGAGAGCGTCATAACCAACTCCGACAACGGAATCGAAGAGGTCATGCGGAGATCGAAGACCGCCGGATGAACCAGGAACGACGAGCCACCAAAGAAGACAGAAGCCACTGAACCTCCATCTGAAGCCACGCCGGGGAAGATAAACAGAGAGACGGAGAGTGAGAAATCCAGACCGGTGACAACCCACACTAACCAACGCCTCCGACCTCACCAAACCTCAGACCATAAGAGCCGAAAAGAGAAAAGAGGAAAGGGTAGAGGTACGGACGGCGTCGTCACGGCAACTACCGCCGTACGCCATCCGCAAAAGCTTAGATCTGAGTTTTGAACTGTTAGGCGGCTGCCTCTTTTTGGGAGAGAAATTAGGTTTTTTTAATAGTAGTATATCGTACACTGTACTTTGCTATTTTTTTACTTTATTTTATTTAATATTCAAACTTTAGTGTAATAATTTCGATACTTATAAATAGATGTGACGACGCATATTATTATTATTTTTTCATGTAAAGAGATACTTTTTATTAATACACGTAGTGAAATACGTTTTTGGGATATATAAGCTAGCAAAAGACAGAATTTTCTCCAGAAACTAAGCCGGCGGAATAAAAAAGAAATCCTCGGAAACAAAAGCCCATACAAGGTTGCTAAAACCTACAACTAAAGGAAACTTAAATCAAGAGTACAAGAGTTAACCATAGCAACTCAAACTTGAAAATTGTGGTAACCGCAAAAGAAGAAAGAACGAGATAAGTCGCCGTAGCCCACGGCTCACCGAAAGACAACATCAACAATAAGGAGACTCACAGAGAGACGCTCTCTCACCAACCCAGAACCAGAAACAGGACTCCATAATCCGACAAGAAAGAACCTAAGAAAGTTCTCATAAACCTCTTTCGGATGCGGTAAAGACGCAATCATAAACATCTAAAAGAAACCTAGATATAAGCCCTCAACAAACCCAAATCTCCAACGAAGTCTAAACAATCCAAATAACCAATCTAAAACATAAAACCCGATTGAAAAGCGCTCTTAACGAAACTAAGGTTAACCACAAAGATACAAGCTGAGAAACTAGTGCTAAAACTGTACCACCGATTTATCCTACTAGCAGAGGTGGCTAGATTATACTAAACCGGTTAAACCTACACCAAACCAGATCTGACCAAATTAAACCAACTACCCACATAAACCATGCTTACCTCAACGCATCGCATAAGCGACGGCGATGCTTTGTGAGAACAAATCCGGTTCAAGAAGGGAGCCAACCACGCAATCGTCGCACGGAGAGAGTCGACCGGATACTTAAACCGCCGGCGAGAAGCCTCGAAAGAGGGAGCAATGAAGAGCTCCATACCGAGCGAGAAGAAAACAAACCACCACACGCCAAGACAGGTAGAAGCCGTAGACCACCGCACCTCGAGGAACACCACCGCAAAGAAGAGCAAAAACGAGGAAAGAGAGAAACTGTCGTCGAGCTGAAACCGGAGAAGAGACGCGTCTTGACCAGATTGGAGCGGAGAGGGTGATGACGCATATTATAATGAACGCTTTTTCGCTAACAAAAAAATGAACGCTTTTCTGGTAAAAATGCTTTTTTTTTACAAAAGCAGTAGTTTGATGATTAATATTGATGAAAAAAAGGACAAACTATGCCCTTGTTTCCAGAATTTACAGACAAAGGTCGAAAAACCTAAAAACCAAACATAAAGACTTGCTAAAAGAAAGGTGATAGAGCTAATGCTGAAAATAACAAATGTACAAACAAGATAATGGGTTGCTTAGCGCTTAAAACTCTTATAAGGACATATCATTCAGAGGCCCGAAGGCTTGTCTATATCCATAAGAGGTTTAAACCATGAGCAGTGTCCACGAGAGACATATGTCTTGAACAGATTCCGAAGGGTAACACTTCGAGCTAATGCTTTTGCAACACGAATTGCAGAAGAGGCACATAGGAAGAGGCGATTCTCTTGGCATACCTCATTGATTTATGGAGCTTCGTTGAGGATGTTGGATAAACAGATCCAGTGATCAGGGTTATGTAAAGTCGCGTGTAAATGAGCTGAGTGTATTTCAAACTCAATGTCCTTCTAACCCAACGTCGTAAGACTCTTGATAGTCCACGAACAGGATAATGCACCCGATTGAATCCAAAATTCTGGATTCAAAAAGGCATGACGAGCGTGATAGATGGCTTCACCTTGGTTATTAAGAAGGATCCAGGCAGCACCACACTAGTCGACTCCATCAACCCTAAGAAAAATCAAGGTTACATTTCAATCCATGTATCAAAGAGGAAGGAGTCCAAGTCTTGTTGATACCATCGTCTGAAGAAGATTGGCATGCCTCATTGTGAGTTTTGTTGGTTGATGACCATAGCAGTGAGTTTTGTTGAGCTTTGTTTGCCACTTCGAGTGGATCAGCTCTCTCATTCTTGAAGATGAAGTTGTTCATGTTCTTCCATATCTCCCAAAGTATCCATGGAAAGCTTCTTTTGAGTTTTGTGTCTCCTTCCCTTTGTTTTGCTGCTTGGATGACACTGTGAATGTTAGAAAACAAGGCAGATTCAGAGAATTTCAGTGCGTTGATCAGAAATTTGGATAAAGTCCAAATATGTCTTGCAATAGGGCACGTGAAAAGAACGCGGCATATGGTTTCTTTGGACGTAGAGCATAGCTTGCATCGGTCTTCAACATCCATTTCACGGGATTGCAATCTACATGCGACTGGTAGAGCTTCCACCAGGACCTTCGAGAGGAAAATCCTAATTTTTGGTTCAGTTTTTACTTTCCAAATCATACTAAACAATGGATTCAGGGAGGGTTGAGCTGAAGCGTTTAAGTAGAAGTCATATGTGACGTCATCGGTGGCCAACCAGTATGCCGATTTAACCGTGAAGGATCCTGTCTTTTCGAGGCTCCAAGTATAGCCATTGTTGCCTTGATGGGAAGGTATAATCGCGAGCACTATAGGAATGTATGATGGTTCCATCAAAACCTCTAATAAGTTCTTGTTCCAGGTGGAAGAATCTTGGTAAAGAAGACCAGCCACTGATAGGTCAGGGAAGAGGTCTTTGCCTGGGCCATTTTGGGAAACCGGTATACCATCCATTAACCATTTCTCGTTCCAGACAGAAATAGATGAACCAGTGGAGATGTACTTCCTTAGGCCTTTGCTTAAATGTTCTCTTCCATACAGAATGCTTTGCCAAGCATAAGAGGGTCTCTTGCCAAGTTCTGCTGTCAAAAAGGTGCCGTTAGGGTAGTATCTGTCTTTGTAGATTCGAGCTATCAAAGAGTCTTGAAATAAGATGATCCTCCATCCTTGCTTGACCAGTAAGGCTTGATTGAATATTTGGAAATCTCTGAACCCCAATCCTCCCTCTTCTTTCTTTTTACACAGGTTCTTCTAACTCACCCAGTTAATTTTCTTTTTATCCTCATCTTGTTGCCACCAAAATTGGGTGATATCTAAAGTTAAGGTTTGACATTGTCCATTTGAAAGCTTGAAACATGACATCGCGTGAACATGCATTGACATCGAGACATATTTTAGCAAAGTTTCTTTCACCCTAGGAGATAATAACTTTGAGAACCAACCCTTAATCCTATCTTTGACTCTTACTGTGATGTACTCGAAGGATTGTGTCTTAGAACCAGAGAAACCTTCTGGTAAGCTAAGATACTTTTCTGATCCACCAATCTTTGTAATCTGCAGAGTGTCTTGGACTAGTATCTTGATATCTTCTTTCACTGCCACACCAAAAGTAATTGCATATTTTGAAGCATTGATCTTCTGACCTGATTGATCTTCATAATCCTTCAGAATCTGATGTAGTACTCTCACATTACTTTCTTCTGCTCTACAAATGATTAAGCAGTCGTTTGCAAACATCAATTCTGAGATCATAGGTCCCGTAGCAGACCACCAAATACCTTGAAACGCCTGGTTCTCAATCTCTAGATGGATCAGAACAATGAGATATTATGTGCATAATATGAATAAGAAGGGTGATATGGGATCACCCTGTCTTATTCCCCGAGACGATATGATTCTGTTTCGTCGGATGACCATTGATCAAAACTTGATATCTGACTGAATAAAGACAAGGAATTATCCAACTGATCCATTTAAAGTCGAATCCCAGAGCATGTAACAAGTCCTTGATGAAGCTCCATTCTAGCCTGTCATAGGCTTTGGACATGTCTGTCTTGACAGCCATGAATGATGCAGCTTCTGATCTTTTCTCCTTCAAATAGTGAACAACCTCATGTGCGATTAAAATATTGTCGAATAGTAACCTCTTTTCCACAAAGGCAGATTGACTTGGACTGATTAGGATTGGCTTAAGACGAGAGCATATGATGTTCGAGACAATCTTATACAGAACATTGCAGAGGCTGATTGGGCGGGGTTGAGTCATGTCCTTAGGTTTCTGAATTTTGGGGATGAGGGTTATAATAGTGTCATTCCATCCTTCTTTAATCCTCCCAGTAGTAAAGAATTCGTGAACTTCTTTTATGACATCCACTTTCACAATCTTCCAGTATTCTCTGAAGAAAGCACTAGTCATTCCATATGAATCGGGAGTGTTATCCTGCTTGATAGCAAACACTGCAGCTTTGACTTCCTCCGCATTCACTTCTTTGGTGAGTAGAGCATTTTGTTGAGATGAGACTCTAGGAGAGATCCTTCGGATTCCATCATCATTCCTTCTTTGAGATGAGAACAAGTTTGAGAAATAATCCTCTGACACTTGACCAATTTCTTCATCTCCTTCGGTTACAGAGCATCATCTCTTTCTAGTGATATGATTATGTTTTTCCTTCTTTGAGAACGTACTGACGGTTGAAAGAATTTTGAATTTCTATCACCACTTACTAACCATTTATGTATACTTCTTTGTCGCCAAAAATCTTCTTCATCTTGATAAGCTTTAGAAAGTTCTTCCTTCCAGTTGTGGATTCTTCATGGATTTGGTGAGCTCTTCTCATATTCAGATGAGATCAAATTCCGAAACTTAGAAATCCGATGTTTAGCATTCTTAAATTCACCTCTCTGTCAAGCTGAAAGAACACCTCCTAGTTCTCTGATTTTATCAGCAGTGGGAGTAGGATTATGACTCCACTCTTTCTATTTCTCAGCTATCAAGTTTTTCAGAGACCTTTTCTTGATTCATGTTTGGTCGAATCTGAACATTCGGGGCCTTTTTGTTTAGAGGTTCAAATGGATGATAAAAGGTCTATGGACTGAACTTAGAAGCTCCATGAAGATAGTCCTCGATTGTGGAAAGAGCTGGAACCAGGCTGAGTTGCCCAATGCCTTATCCAATTTGCATTGCTTCCATATTCCATTCCTCCACCCACCCCATGAGAAAGAATTTCTTGTGATTGGGAGCTCAATTAAACCACAAGAGTTGGTCATATTCTGGAAAGGTAGAAATGAGCCCTCTGCTCTAGGTGGACCACCTATTTTCTCTGAATTATCTCTGATTCGGTTAAAATCGCCACATAGCCAAGCTTCATCTCTATCAGAACCCAAACTTGTTAAATTATTCAAGAAGATGTGTCTTCTGTGTGTTATTGGTTCTTCATAGATAAAAGAAACAAAGTAGTTGAAGGAGCCAACTGATACACAAGCATCGATTACATTCTTGTATGAGTACAATATTTCAATAGAAACATAATTTGACCAAAACAAAGCAAGACCACCCGAGAGGCCTTCTGGTTCAACAGTGAACTGGTTGTCATAGCCTAAGGATCGTTGGGTATCCTGGAGTACTGCTCTATTGTTCTTTGTTTCCATGAGGAATGTTATATCTTGAAAATTCTCTTGTCGCATTTTCTGCAGGCGTTTAATTGTAAGGGGATTCCTCAAGCCCCTACAGTTCCAGGCAAAGATACATATTGTTGGGGAGTAGGGGGTTGCCTAGCAACCACCTTTGAAGCCTTGTTAGGGAAGTTCTTACTCAAGTTCACTGATTTCTTCATTTCAGACTGAGCATTAGATGTGTATTGACTCTGAGTAGCCTTACTAACCACTTTTTGGACTTCAACACACGTGTGGATGGATCCTGCAACAAATTTTTATCAAACACCTCTGCTTTTCTTTTTGGGTTTTCTTCTGAGTCTTGATCTTGAGAGGGATTGATCTCTGAGATGACCACAAAAGAGTAGTTGTGAGCTCTCCTTTTCCAAGCAGATGGGCGGTTACGTTTGGATGAGAAAGATGAGGAAGATCATGTAGTGTAGCCCAAAGATTTTCCGGGAGTTGCTTTTTGGCTTTTGGGTGAGCGAGTATCATGAGAGTTGAGAGAGTGTTGTTCTGGAAAACTGAAAACTGGACCTTTTCCTTTATCTAAGGAAGTGGTAACCGTCATGTTGGTCCACTCCTCACGTGGTTCGTAGAAAACAAAATCGTTCCAAAGCGCCTTGCTTTGTTGGTGAGAACATGGACTATCTCCAGAAGAATGATGAGGGGCAAGAGCAATGGTACCAGGATCATTGCTACAACCAACAATCTTCGAGGCTTGATTATACATTTGATGCATCATAGAGTAAAAGATGGCCATGTTTATGGGTTGATTGGAGTAAAACCAGGGGGAACCACCGGAGCTTGAAGGTTAGATGTTTGCAAGGTGGCTGGGACCCTCATATCTTGTCTTGTGTTATCATTGGATGAGAGATTTTGCTTTGATTTCAAGAGAAGAGGACATTTGGCCTTCTCATGATCCAACCGTTGACAAGAATATCATCTTCTTTTGATTCTTTCAAACTCAATGTTTACAGTTACTTCTTTGCCTTTGCGAAGCATCATCTTCTTCGTTTTTATGATGGGATTACTCACATCAAAAGCAATTTGAACTCGGACATATTCCTTGTACTGAGACTTTTCTGGGTCAAAAGCCACTTCAGCCATTGTTCCAATTTTTTCTGCAATCCTCTTAATCGTGTCTTTGGAGTAGTAGTTCATCGGAATGTTGTGAATCATGATCCAGACCAGCATAAGGTTGAGATAATCCGGAGCAATCACCTCACTCCATCTTTCAATTGTCATCATCCACTCGTTAAAAGAGTAAGGATCACCACTCGCAATCGTAATGAGGTCATGCTCGAATTTGAAAATGAACTAGAAATGGGAGTGGGATAGGCTATACCACGGAATCCTTCCCTGCATCGACCAATTGTAGGGCATTGCAGCTATGACTTTGTCGACTGGTTGGAACTCCGGGTTGAGTAGACGGCCTATGATACTCATCTTGTTTTGTTCCATCACCTGAAATTCAATCGCCATTTAAGACATCGAAAAAATGATATCTGGAAAATTTGACATGTTTTGGGGATCTGAGAGTCGCAAAGGTATGGGGGATGACGAATTGATAAGGAAAAGATCCCTAGATCTATAACTTAAATAGAGCCTAGAAGAATCCAGTCGTGTGAATAGCTAAAGTGGAACCGAAAAATTAGACTAAACCGTTGTCGCCACTATCCATGTACTCCACTCCGATGAGTGAACTGGTAAATTCTCTCCTCGATTTTTTTTTTTGATTAACCGAGAGATAATCCGGACCTTAGGCCCGACTAATTCTCTTGGGTCAGGGTGAATTGGGCTTCTTTCCTCATACCGAAGACATAACATGAGATTTTCCTCCCAACGAAAATCGAACCAGAGACACGAAAGACTAACCTCCATGCTAAAGCCACTGGACCAACGCAGCGTTGGTAATTCTCCCCTCATTTAGAGAGAGAAAACTGAGTTCCGGTTTGAGATTTGTTTCTAGTAAAAAAACTTAAAAGTTAAATTTTATTAGAATATATAATAATGTTTGCTTCAAATATACGTCCAACGTTATGAAATATTGCGCCGCTACGCAACCTGAATTCAATACGAAAAATTCACAATATAAGTCGGTATTATATTGTTTTTTTAAATCAGTTGGTTTATTAAAATAAAAACAAGTATAGACATTTCTGGAAATCGAGTATGATTATTACTTGTTTCTATTGTATTTTTTGTGTATTACCTAATGAAATCTAGTTTAGGAATAGATCGAACGAATCTGGCATGTCAACTTCTAGTAGTACTATAACGACAGACCTATGAACTTTACAAATTAGTTACTTACTTTTTGCAAAGAACAAGGACGATATACAATCTATAACACATATCGTTGTGACAATTAACTACCAAGTAATGAGATTAAATTATTTATGCAATTCGGGTAGATACTATTGAGAATCTTAAGAGTAAAGCTAAAAATAAATACAATGACGTAAGTTAGTTCTATTAACACGTAAGATTAGACATAACAAGGGTTAGATGAATGTTATCATGTCATAGTTTTATGATTGCGTGTGCGTCTTGGATGGATGGAAGGAGTAGCATGAGTATTATTTGATTGAACACCTAACATATAGTATCACATTAATGTCTCAGCTATTGGTAAGTGTTCGGTTTTGAATGGTAGCATCAGTCGCAACGTACAAAATCATTAAAATCGTGTACGGACTAAATTATTATTATTTTAGAGCGGAATAAATTTATTTGTTCATAAAATAGACCGTATTTGATATATAGTAGACTGTTTTTATTTTCTTCCAATCTGCACCATTTCATACCAAATAGTATGAATGATAAATAAAACTAGTTTCGACCACTTCTAAACTAGTCCATTGTCACCGTTATTACTATTTAAAACCTTAAATATTCAACTGTTTCAAACGATAAATTATCGTTATTGTAGTGAGTGATACACCGATTGTTTTATTTTTTTGAAAATTCATGATTTCACTACTTTTACCATTCCTAAAATTTATTAATTTTTATTTTATTTTTACGTGTTTGAATAGTAATAACTATCATGTTAAAAATATAATTTAAAACAAAAATGCAATTAAATTACTAATACTAACCTTTTCAGCGGTTTTATAATAATTTTGTGAAAACTTTATTAAGTCTAGTTTTATAATTATTTTACAAAAACGTATTTAAAATTGCACGAAGTTTTTAACTAGATGTATTTGTAACTTATAAACACAAAATTTTGTTTTTTATGGTTCTTCACATTTGCATTTTTTTTTTTTTGACATCTAGTGGATTATATATTAAAAACGGTCGGGTGTTACAACAGATCCAGAAACATCGGATAGAAAACCCGATCGATTTCCGGACATCAAAGGCGGCAAGGAACAAACTCCTTCCGCGGTCTAGAACCCACAAAACGGGCAACCAAAACCCACAATCGGGCAACAAAAACCACACTAAAAACAAGACCACCAGAAATAAGCTCTCGAGAAGATGGGAATGCAGAGAAGAGAAATAGGAGCGGTACAACTACACCTCCTTAGACCAAGCTAAAGGAAATCACCGACAAGCGGAGAGAACCACGACCAAGGCACACCGCAAACTCTAAACCATAAAACTTCGACTAGACAACCGGATAAACGCAACGCGAATCTACTCATTCACACCTAATCTTAATCCAACTAAGTCTAAACCAAGAACTTTGCATCCCCACAAGAGGTTAGCCTTACAAGAACTGATAAACGAAATGACCGAAGGATAAGACTGATTACTCATCTAAACTAAAAGCGGCATGAATGAGACTAAGGTTCTAGATTCAAACGAAGAAAGAAATACACTAATCGAAGCTAAACCCACAGCCTTACACTAGGACTAAGACCACATTTCCACCCACCAAAGAACAAATCCGATGATCTCAAGAGACCCAAAACTCCGGAAAATGAGAGCCAACCCATCTTATACCGTTGGGATTTGAGTCAATCCCACAACCACAAACCTAAATCGTGCATTGCTAGGATATACTACAGCCAACAAACAACCACCAAAAACCACTAAAAACCACCTTAAAGACCATAACTAAACCGCTACAACAACACAGACACCATCGTCGCCGTAAGAGTCAATCCGGCCCACCTGAGAGACGTCCGGCAAAAGGCGAAGAAGACTATGTTAGACTGCTACTGCAGTAACAGAGCCACCGCCTGAAGAAATCGCGTGACCTCCTCGACCAGACGAACACCACCACACCAGACCACCAACCAATCACCGAAGCCAATCGACGACGCCGAAACTCGCCTCTCAGACCTCTTTCAGGAACCACCAAAGACCACCGCCGGAAAATAGACTCCCACTAAAGACGACGACGAGCTGGAGTCGCGGATCTACGCCGATACCACCTGCAAACTCATCTAGATCTCCCTCCCCGGCACCGTCAAGCTACTCCGGCCACCGGGGAGCCCATTATCAACCGGAAAAAACTCTGGCCGCCGTGTCTCGAAAAACACGCCAAGGAGCGTTTTTAGGGCGACCGCTCCGCCTTTTCACATTCGCGTTTACTATTTAATATTTAAATTCTAAAAAGTACTATTTGGAATTGTTTTTCTTTCAAATGCAAACTTGTCGGATCTTTAATGGCTTACTGGTTATAATCGCCCACATTTAACTTAGGGACTTACATGGTTCAAATCCCAATTCATAACAGTAGATGTAAGAAAACGTACACACAATATTTAACACGTTCGGTTTCTGTCTTTCGGTTAGGGTCCGATTCAGTTACCAATGATCCGGTTTGTCCGTAAAAAATAAATAGCCCATTTTTCAATTTAATGCACAAAAGTTCAAAATATTAAAAATTTGCAACTATAAAATTTTCAATCATTATACAATGGTTAGAGCAAGTACATTCGTGATACTCCACAAGGGGTTCTTAAAAATATTTTAATCATATTTTTTTAAGTTATGAATAGTTAAGAACATATCTCCTTTTTACTCCTCCATTGGTGTTATTCATGTTAGATTTCTAAAAATTAAAAAAATATATTATCAAAGTAACTAATTTCAAAGCCACCACCAATGTTCAAGTAACTAATTTCAAAGCCTTGAAGCCGGATTTCATCAATGTATTCCACCATGAGAATTGAAGCATCTCTGAATATATCCACCTGAAATAAAAACATAGACAAATATGTTGAGCTCAAGAGTCGAGATTCTAGAGACAGGGCAAAAACAAATAAGGGAAACATGAGCAAAGAGCAATCCATATCAAACTTAACGCAAGAACATGTAACATATGAAGTCTATAAATCGGAATTACCTTTGTAATGGTAGAGCCAAGATGGCAATGCGCTCCAACAAGCTTGACCAGAGTTGTATGTCACAAACCCAAAACCCTTGGATCGACCACTATCCCTGTCATAGATGACTCTGGCCTCAACAACCTTTCCTTGCTCCCCGAACAGACTCTCAAGAGCCATGTCATCGACTCCCCAAGACAAGTTGCCGACATAAACACGGTTTCCTGAACCAGCACCAGAACCTCCACCGTATCCAGAACCAGAGCTTCCAAAGCTGCTTTTGGGTCCTCTAGAGAAGGAATCTTCCCTCTTTGGTGGAGGAGGACCGGCATTTACTCTCAAGGGTCTACCATCCAACTCTTGCAATTCACATCAGAATAGTCAAATAAAGTAACCAGAAGCTTATGCAATAAGAACAACAACACAAAGGTTTCAAATTTTATCTTTAGCAATCAGAACAACCAACAAGTTTGAAGATTTTTCATTCAACTAAAGAAAAAGTTTTTTAAAAAAATTCCAAGCCGCTAGATTTAGCTAAGACACAACATAAACACATTAAGTATCCACCAAACCACCTGATTTCTCATCTGGAAATGAATACAAACACACAAAACATGAATGCAAACGCATACCAACAAGTAGAGCAATTTGTAAGAGAATTCATATCCACAATTGAAGATAAAGAGTAAAGTAGAGAAGTATCTTCTTACATAGCCATTGAACTGCTGCTCAGCTGCCTCAACTTCAGAGACTGAAGACATAGTCACGAATGCAAAACCCCTGCTTCTTCCTGTCACTTTGTCATAGATTACCTACAAGACAAAGACCAAAAACGATAATCAGTAATCTCAATAACACAAATCTATCTTTATCTCTTCTCAAATTCTCATTGTACCCCAACACAAAGCACGAAAAGAAAAATTGTTTATTCTAATCAAACTAGATCCCCAAATTCGACATCACATCAGTAAAATGAAAATTCCAAAAACCCAAAAGTTCATACCTCAACCATCTCAACAGTTCCGGCACTCTCGAATAGCTGAGCGAGCTGAGCAGTGTCAACGTTAAAGGGGAGATTACCAACGAAGAGTTTAAGGTCAGCAGAGAAGGATTGCTCTTGCTGTGGTGCCGCGTCATCAGCGAAAACGTTGTCTTCTTCGACCTCAAAGTCATCCGTAACTGCGACGTTAAGGACGAAGCGAGACGCGACAGAGCTCATCGGAGAAATTGGCGAAATTGGCGAAATTGGATTGATGGGCTTCTTCGTTAGTATCTATGTCAGGGATAAACGCCGGATTTTCCTGAGAACCATCGGGATAATCTGAAGAACTCATCCAATCTACTTGCAGACTTGCAGTCGGATCATAATCTGAAATGGCCCTCTTGGCCTTGTAAAATTTTCAAAAAAACCCTTCATTTTTTATTTATTTTTTTAACTGGTCAATTTCGTTTTTAACCTTAATATTTTAAGAAAATTTCAACCCAACCTAAATCTATCCACCCTAAACCAACTAACCCGGATCCAACCCGCTTCAAATCCCCCAACCCGACTCAAATCCCTAAATCGTGATCCCTCAAATCTTCTGTTCTTGCTTCTTCTTCGTTTTAATCAGTGAAGCACCGATTGTGTAATGTAAGTTCTCTACAAATTTTTGGGGATATTTCACTCATCTCTCTCTTTCAAAGTTGGCTTACTCGAGTGAAATATGGTACCAAGTCATGGGAGGTCTGCTGGCTAACACTTACACGGAACAATGGTCTCAGATCCTGGAACAACTATGTGACAGTAGACTGGAAAAACAAAAGCTCTTTATTGTGAGGTATGGCTTCCAATGTGTAATTCACACTATTTGGATGGAGAGAAACAAGAGGAGGCATGGAGACTTACCAACAATAGCTGCAAGTCAAATACAGAACATCATTAGAGCTATTCGTAACCGGCTATCTACATTGGCCTACCCCGGATCAAAGTATAGCGAAGCTCTTCAAATCTGGTTCCAAGCTCGACCATAGTTGGCAAAACAACAGTTACAAATGGTGGACTAAAATGAATTTCTTGTTTGCAAGAAAAGTTATTTGTTGTAAGGTGTAAAACAGTTTTTTGTGAATAAATTTAACATTTTTACAAAAAAAAAAAAAGTTGGCTTATTTTTTCTTTTGCGGGGAAATTGTTTCGGAAGCTCGTTGTCCCTGAAGCATCGATGGGATTAGCATTGACCCTGAGCCTAACTAGAATTTTGATAGCTTACTCTCTGAAATCGAGCCTGTTGAAAAGAAGTTCAGTGCCTTTTCAAAGTTTCCTCATCCTTTCGCTAAGACAACCTTAAGGTATGTATCTCTCTCTTGGTTTAATTGTTAGCCTGTTCTTGACTTCTGTATTGGTTTAGGATTGAATAATAATGCACTTTAGTTACAACTATTTTGGTTGATTAATTTAGCTGAAATTTAGAAAGTGTAGATTTTTTTTGATAATATGATGTTACATTGGCGTGTTCAAAGAATGGGAAAGAGTGGTGGAGGATTTGAGACGGAGAGTGATGAAGATAAAGAGAGTGAACAACAAGAAGAAGATAAAGAAGAAGAAGATCAAATCTGCACAAAAGGGAGATGTTTGTCATTGCCATAAACTGTGGATGCTATAGAAACAATCTGATGACATTGGTTCAATGAACTGATTGCATAATCTGGTAATACAGGTTCACGGTTAACCCAAAGCGCAAGAATAAAGCAGCACAATGGAGAGATTCTAGTGGTGCATATAGAACAAAGAAGAACGTCCATGGGAAATGGTCCTCTGTATATCTATGGTTTCCCAACCAACGTCTCTGCCCTTCAGGTCCTTTCTTTTCCTCTTCGATACCTACCCCAAGCTTCATGCTTAATATTTACTAATTCCTGCCTAAAGCTCGTTGCTTTGACTTTCATCTGGTTCTCAAGCTTTTATGGCCTTTTATTCCCATTTACAAGTAAATTCATTTGATCCTAATCCATTTTTTCGTGTATAAGATCTAATCAAACAATAAGCTTAATTACTTATCATTCTTAGAACTGTTTACAATATGTGTTCATGCTTCTTAGATTTTTAGAATATTATCAATAAACTCAAGTATTGTTAAGCTTATGTTTTTGTATCATGTCTCACAGGTGCAAATTGTGAAGAAACGTCTCGTGAAGAAAACTTTTGATATGATTTTATTTGAGACTTATTTTGGTTTGGCTCTTTCTTATAAGCCAGAGATAAGACACATTGACTTATGTATTTAGTTTGGTTCAGATTTGTGTATTTGGCTTGGACTTATGTATTTATCATGATTATCCTAAGTACAATTAGCATGACTAGAACAACTCTTTGAATTTTTTTTATCTTGAGTACAACTAGCACAACTGGTACAACTCTTTATCAGAAAAATAATTGGGTACAACTAGCACAACTAGAACAACTCTTTGACAAACATAAACGTGTAAAACATGCAAAATGTGCGCCGTCATAAAAGTTTTTTTTTAACAAAGAGTTGTACCAGTTGTCCAGTTGTACCAAATTAATTTTTGTTAACAAAGAGTTGTACTTTTATAAATTTAATTTGTAATTAGTAATACCATGGTTCGTATTAATTATTTTTAGTTGTACTTATTAAATTAAGTAAATAAACTAGATTTATAATATTCTCAAATCATAACATCTTGAAAACACTATGTTAATTATTTTTCATCTTATTAATCTAAAGATTTCAATACTAACCTTAAAAGTATAAGGTGTATTATCTATAAATGTGATGTTCATGCAACAAATAACAAAAAAATTGATATTTCTTAATTACTACAAATGTGTAAATATATTTACTAATGTTTTAGTGACGTTTTAAAACTAACACCAACTCTGTATTTACTCATAAATAAATTTTTATGTTTTGTTTTAATAAAGAGTTGTACCAGTTGTACCAAACGTATAAAAAGTGCAAAATCATATCAAACTCTATGTAGTCATACAAAGTCTTATACGAATGAAAAAGACTGAAGCTTTGTTGCAGCTTCATCTACCATAATTTTCATGTGTATTCTATCAACAAACCGAGAATAAGTGACATCTTCCAAAGTTCCTCCCAACATAAAACTTGAAATATGACAGTCTTTCTGATTCCATCGCACTTCATCTCCTCCGTTTGAATAGTATCCACATAATCAAAATGTATGACTGTGCCACATATATTATCCATTGTATTAGAATACATAAGCCGTACCAGTCATTTTAGTTGTACCAGTCATACCAATTATACTAGTTGTCTTAGTTATACCAGTTTTACTGGTCATACTAGTTGTACTAGTTATACCTCCGGTGGTGAAACCCGGTGGAAAGTGAACGTGAATTAAATATCTGCATTTAATTTATTTTTTTATTTTTATTTAAAATAGTAGATTTTCATTAAGGTTAATATAGGTATTTCATATATTAGAAAGCCACATGAGATTAAAAAAGCCACCTCAGATTTTTTTTTGTCCTTGAGGGCCAAATTAGATTAAGATCCCTTGCAGTCTTTGGAGGAGGTGTGCCACGTCTGGTTAAGATACCGTCTCTTAGAATCCCTAACTAAGGATCGATTCTAAACTTTTTTACTCTAATTCATTTTTTTTAAATACAAATCCCTAAGAATCTGTGTCCAAATCACCTTAAGATACTACCGCTGTACATGCTCTAAGACATCGTTTGGTACAAACTATCCAAACTTAACACAAAGTAGGCTATCTAATACAATACCATAATAAAAAAATTCAAACTAGAAAACAAAACAAAATACAACGATAACTCAAAAAATATAGAAGAAAAAAGGGAAAGTCGATTGGAATGTTAAAAAATTACATATCACATTTAGAACTAAAACTCGACAAATTTCAACAACCAAACCGAAATAATTATTTGACATGATATTGGGATGAAGGACATGAGCCGGATACACAATCCAAAGAAATAATCTTGCGCGCACCCAACCGAAACCGCTTGAGCGGAACCAAAATCTGAAACTAGGGGTGGGCATATTTCCCGAACCCGAAACCCGAACCCGGATCCAACCCGAAAAAGCCGGTTCGGTACGGGTTCGGATCTTTTACAATAACCGATTGGAACATAGGTTATAATATTTTGGGTTATGGACCGGTTCGGGTTAAATCCGAAACCCGATTGTATAACCCATAAAAACCGAAACCCATATAAACCGAATTTATATACATATCCAGTATTCATAGGAAAAAAAATACTCTTCGAATAATAAGGTAACAAGTGAATTCAATCCCAAATATCCCGATTTGGTTACAAAATCTCTTAATTCTTGCTAACTTTCCGAGAGATAAGGTAACTAGAGAAGATTTGATTCCATATCACCCCTAATTTGTGTTCTTGTTATAGTGTACGTCTGAGCTTGTTCATGTTGTTGTTGTAATCGTTTCTCATCTTTCGCTTATATGAGTTAGTGGTTTGAGCTAGTTTTATGAACTAATTCCAAGGATTGGTTTATAAGTTTTTGTTATATTGTACGTGAGCTAGCTTTATGATTTTGCTTAAGATGTCATATTGTACAGTTTTACAAACATTATTTGAACTATTACATTTAATTTGTCTTACTCAACTGTTATTGCTGTTTTGTTTTGCAAAGATAACGGAAAAGTATGCATAAGAGATGTTTGTTTTAAGGGAGGTGGAAATCAAGGTCCAGAGATGGATTAGTAGTTCTTTTAGTTTGAAGTCTTTTGATTCATGTTTTTCAATTTGGTGTTATACAAGATGCAGTTTGCGATTTTAGCTTTGGAATTTGGTTGTTGCTTTATGTTATTTGATTGAAGAACTTGGTTTTCAAATAACTTTGTTAAACAATACACATTATGCAGAAATATACATTTGTAGCAGTAAGATAAGTCTAGGTTAGAATCTCGTTGCTTTGCTGTCCATTTCTAAGGTGAGTTACGGTAGATTCTGGTTTGTTCATTGTCCATTGTCCATTGTTCATTGTCCATCAAGGTGAGTACATGTTAGAATATCGTTTGCTTTGCTGTCCATTGTCCATTGTCAAAGTACAAAAACTTTGCAAACATGGCTTGTTCATTGTCCACTGTCCATCAAGGTGAGTACATGATAGAATCTCGATAGAACCCCCATCCCACCAACCATATATTATACATTTTGAAGTTCAAAACTTGGTCGTTGAACATTTATGCATAATAGATAATAGTACGGTTATTACCCGAACCCGTTCAACACCGATCGGATTATAGGTGTCCAGTAATTAACCCGAACCGACCCGAACCCGGCTAGAACCGAACCCAACCCAACCCGTTTATGTTACATATCCGAATGGGGCTAATGAGCCTAAACCCAAAAACCCGAAAACCCGAAAAACCCGAACCGAACCCATTTGGATACCCGAACGCCCACCCCTATCTGAAACTAAGCGAGAGACCAAACCAGAAACAACACCACTACAAATAGTCTAGAGATTCGAAAACACCGGGATAGCAAAGATACAAAGCAGAACCTTGATCACCGACAAAAAAAAGTTTATAAAGAACCCTACATCTTATACGCAGACACATCGATTATGCCTAAGTCACATATAAATCAAAAACAAATACCTCCCCGCAAGAGAAAATCAGAGAAACTAACTCAATGCAATACCATAAACTCCAACCCAAAACCAAAAAACTTTAGTAAAAGTTAGCTGGTGATAAGTGGAGTGACCTATATCACTTATATATTGCTAATAATCTCTTCCAACTTCCGATGTGGACTTATGTCCCTAATAAATTTAACCCTATACTTGTAAAATTGTGAACTCATTCATCCTTAATTCTATGTTCCAACATACTTGGCGTAGTTACGAAGTGAATGTTAAGAATTTTTGTGTTGAATCATCCTAAACCATCCAACCAACCAAGTGTTGTGTAGTCTTACTACCATAGAAACCTTAAAAAGGGATTTAGTTGATTGATTATACGAAATGATTTCAACAAATTGGACGGGCTAGACCAATTACTTACACCTCTCTGTCTCACTTAATACAATAGAGTTCACAACAACAAGAAAACCCCCCAAAGAAAGTAGGATCATTCATCACAAATCCCTTTACTTTTTTAACGCAAACAAACCCATTAACACAACAACATATTGACGTAAAACATTAAACAAAAGAATTAGACTCAAAATATTCCTGAGCTCTGCTTTTTCTTTCGTGTTCTTTTCGTGAAGAAACATAAATATTTTTCCTACTTCCAAATCTTTACAGATTTGTCATGACTTGCAGAGGCCATCATTCCTGTCGTAGGTGACTGAGCTAAGGCAGAGATCACACACTCGTGAGCCGGTATTGTCATACATTTGTTCTCTTTTGTGTTCCACAGCTCCAGCGACTGCAACAAAGATTCGTTTACCCAAGTTTAAGCAACGGACAGATATATCATTCACATCAAGCAACAGTAGAGCCTGATTTAGATTCTATATTACACGATGGCAGATATTCAATCCAAGCTTAGGAATTGTACGGTAAGGAGCATAGAAATATATAATATACCTGGTAGCCACCGATGACCAAGAGATTGGGATAGCTAGGGTGAAAAACGCAAGAGTGAAATTTGTTTCCACTAGAACTGAGTTCTTGAATGCAATCTCCTGAGCCCAGAGACCATAACTTAACGGAGTCTACGCTAACAGAAGCTACCAAATCTCCGCTTGTGTTCCAACAAACAGAATGTACATCTGAGGAATGTCCCTGACAGATCAAAAAATAAATTAAGCCATGAGACACATAGTCCTACATCGGTGGGTGTATGTGCAACGATGAACATTTATGTCATCTAAGCACTAGATTTTACCAAACAAGAAAACGCATTGGACTTTGAAGTTATAAGTCTTAAAGTAGAAATCGAAGTCTTATGTTGACTGAACCACCAGGAAGTAAACAAAAAAAACTATCTTTCTTCGAGTTTACCTTTAACAAGTGAACCCGTCTGTCATTTTCAAAATCATAAATTGACACAGTATTTTCCGAAGCTGCAGCAAGCATTTGTCCAGTTCTTGGCTGGAACCGTAGTTGTGTGCTAGCACCCTGTGCTTGGAAAACTTAAAGATTAGAAAACGGAGTTCAATTCGGGGAGAAGCCATACAGAAGTTCAGGGGCTTGCCTTTATAACACGAAGGCAATTAGAAGAGTTGATGTTCCAGAAGCGAATTTCGTTGTTGCCATCACAAGAGCAGAAAAGCTCAGTTTTCTTAGGGTGAAAATCAAGGGACATTACAGGTGCAGTATGACCAGAAATTGATCGTATAAAGTAACCAGGCTGCACAAAGTGGTAGTAGTTAGTCACAATAGAACAAGAAAAAATGGCTGCAACTAAAAGAGATGAATTACTATACCTCAGACGCATCCCAGATTTTGATAGTTTTGTCAAACGACGACGTAGCCAGTTGAGTTGAATTAGGTCTGAAGCGAACATCTGTGATGATATGACCATGTTCTGCCGGAGTGCTCTCAGTTTGTAGTGTTTCCATGTTCCAAATAAAAACCTACTGGCAAAAAGAAAATTGCATCCACATTATCTGTTTTTAACCAAACAAGATCTGACCTACCTATAAACGATCTATAGATGTTAAGGTAATGGCAAGTTATTGAGAAAACTCTATGCTCCTTTCTCAGAGATTAAGATGTTGCACCTTCTTATCATGTCCAGCGCTGGCCAACAACTTCCCATCAGATGAGAAATTACAGCAGATGACCTTACTGGAACTTCTTCTTATGGAACCAACCTCACTGAAATTAAAACCTGAAATAAAAAGGAACATGGTTATTATATATCTTCTATTAGTAGAATGTTTATTCTGAGGGGGGTGAGAGAATACCCTTTGAGGGTTCGGCATGCTCAGAAGGGTTCCGCTTTAGGGTGGTAAACAAGCTTCCTCCGTCTCCATCATCTTGGGATAAAAACGATTCTACATTATCTTCTAGGACTCCAACATCTCCAAACGGTTCCATGTCATCCTGCAGCTATTTATTCTTATCATAAGAAAGATGAAAATAACATGGCTCCATAGGCTATGCAACAAAATACAAAACCGGTAAGAAAGCAGTTCCTATCACACAACATAACTGCATGCTGGATTCACTATTCATATGTTGCTGTTATCATTCTGAGAAAATAAGAAACATACCAGTTGGTTTGCTGATGATGCAAGACCACTTATTCCATCAGAACCATACATCATTGGCCCTTTTGGCATGTTATTCACATGCTGCATGTTACTAGTCATAGCAACTCCATCGACAGGGGTATGCGTTGACGGAGTTGAAGGCTGTGAGTTGGATGGACCGACCGTGTTTCCTGTCCCTGTACTGTTAGCAGGACCCGAAGAGGAAGGTCCCTTTCTTTTGCGGTTGTTCTATCAAAGACACACAAAGGAATTTGTGGCTCAATCATCTTACAAACTGAATAATATACTAACTTGGACCCAACCACATGATCGACATAAAAATACCTGCTGTGATAGTAAATGATCTTGTTGCTGAGAAGAAGATTGCTGTACTGGCGGCATGTTGATATGCTACAGACAAACAAACAGCAACGGAAAAAGGGAAAATCAGAAAGATGATTGGCAGTCAACAGCTGTTATTGCAGATAAATTTTCTCTGGAAAGAGCGTGGGATAAGGATAAACCAAATTGTGTTCCCTAGACAGATCAACATTAGGATAACACAAACACATTATCTTACAGATTTTTCAAATGACAAGTAGCAGCAGTTGCAGGATATCATAGACTAGCAATTATGCATACAGAGACAAACGTAATGATCCAATTTCACCAACTAACGAACACATAAAAATGAGTTTCTTAACCACCCGAAAAAGATGATAGAACTCAGCTCAATAGATGCCACTGCATTTAACAGGGACATGTATTTTTTTTTTTCTGACTAGAGAAAAAATCTTACTTTTGACGAACTCGACTGCATAGGGGAACCTATAGATCCATCATTTGCATTCTGTTGGCCATCTTTCGAATTCAGGTTTCCTCTAGGTAAACTTGTAAATCTTCGAGGGTCCATGTCTCCATGCATGGGTGAATTAGTCATATTTCCTTGCCCTTGAACTTGAGCCAAGATCTGTTGTTGTTGTTGTTGCTGCTGCTGCTGTGGCGAGAGCTGAAATTGGCTTTGACTTTGAAGGAAAGCTTTCTGAACCTGAGGCCCTAAACCTGGTCGGATTGTATCGATGCCCTGTAACATTTGTCAAAAAAACTTGATGCAAAAACTGTTGAAATGACAAACAGATAAATCCTGCAAAAGAATCACAGTGACTTACAGTCAATGGCCATCCCTTTAAAGGAAGAGCACCTACTCCAGGGTTTAATCCTTCACAAGAGAAAAAACCCAAAACCATAAGACTTAATCTAATAAATTTTCAGATCATAACAGGGGAGAATTTGTTAATTTTTGGAGTCAAAGGTCAATTAATTGACATGGTGAGTGTAAAATCCGGTACATATTACATTAGATGTATTTACCTGCATTCCCCATCCCAGCCTTTGACTGCAGAATTCCCTGGCCATACACTGTGGAAGGATCCACTGACAGCTGTCTTGGAGATGTACCGAGATTAACTTCACTTTTGATTTCCTGCACGTTCAAGAGATTAAGATGCAAACCAAAACATTTGATTGGAGACTTTTCTGTAAGAATATTTGAACAGTCATCAATTTAAGTAATTACAGGGGTCTGCTGAGTTCGTGATTGAAGTTGCTGCAGTGCTGCCGAAACACCTCCTTGATGATTCCCCTGGACCATCTGACTGTTTTAGGAAAGAAAAGACA
Source organism: Orychophragmus violaceus (assembly GCA_030180135.1). Classification (NCBI taxonomy): domain Eukaryota; kingdom Viridiplantae; phylum Streptophyta; class Magnoliopsida; order Brassicales; family Brassicaceae; genus Orychophragmus; species Orychophragmus violaceus. Next base: position 79,392,712 of record CM058236.1, on the reverse strand, counting down.
GGACGAGGAAGGAGTCAAACCGCATGAGGACAGTAAACATGCCTGAAAAAAGAAGAAGCTGAGACAATATTTACCCATGATGGTTTGTTCCTGATTTGAGAAGGGCCATCCTTGCATCCATATGGGGTTGGGATGTCTCAGTGTTCATTGGATTTGGTTGCTTCATGCGTTCCTCGTACATTTTTGCAGCCATAGCACTGGCGTTTGACTGCCCAATCATCCCTTCAGAACCAATAGCGTTCATTGGACCCCCAAGAGAAGGATGATTAGGGTCCCTACGCTGCATCTGAGCTTGACGCATCATCTGCAGTTGCTGCATTTGAAGTTGCTGCTCCTTCGCTTTACCTTGTTGTGCCTTTATTTCAAAAGCCACTGGTCAGTTACCAAACTGAAAAACTGAAAGAAACAAAAAATTAAAAGCGTGATGGTAGATAAGGCACCTCTATATAAGCTGCAGCAGCCTCAGAATGTTTCTCATTCGTCCTTGCAATGAAGATGTCCCAGAACACAGACCACCATTCAAAAAGAAACCCTCCAGGAGCATCAATTGCTACATCATTAACACGACATAAATATTCCAAGACAAAACATACTGAAGAAGGTTACTTCAGAGCTGAGTTTAAGAACAAAGTAGATATTATTACCAACTGGATCCGGAGAGACTTTCCCTTCTGTCATAAATGACTTAGCAGTGTTATTCAGTTTCTTCTTCACCAAATAATCATATATGTAAACGTCAAGCCTACACCCCCACAAAAAATAAAAGTTATATTTTCTACGAAAGAATCATAAAAATCTGGGAATTGGAAATTTACACACTTAAATACACAATTGACATACATCTTATCAGCTTCCCAATTACTCTGCGCCATAGCTTCAGCCCGATATCGAGCTCTAAGTAGTTAAAAAGTGAGTCAATCTTAATTCAAAAAGATTTGACTCTGAATTTCGATTGTTTGATGGCAAAAAAAAAACACTAACCTGAATAAGCGCAGACAAATCAGAAGTGTTTCTGATTAGATCAGAACCCTAATTCGATCTTCAAAATTCGTATCTTTAGAGATCAAACATTGCTACTGCACATACAGAGAAATCAGAATGAAAATTGGGAAAGAAAAGTGAAACCGACTTCAGCGATTCGTGGAATTGACATAGAAGTAACCGAATTCATAATTGAAGGATCACAGATTAACTGTAAAACAAGAATTGAAAGAAAAAAAAGGGTTGGAGAGAGATTCCAGTGAGTTGTTTTCACCTGGAGCTACACCAGTAAATCGATCATGAAACAGCTGGAAAAGAGAGAGAGAGACAGAGCTTTCGCTGATGCTTTGGGTTAGCTTATGGGTTTATTAATGGGCCTCAGTGTTATTGAATAACAAACTCCTTAAACATATTGGGTCTGTTATTGGCTTCAAGCTCATAATGAAGATAATTTGAATTTTTTTTTTTTTGTCAACGATATGAATGATTTGAATGGGTTTAACCACCTGAACCCGGTCATATTAAAATTTGCAAACACATAGATATGTAAATTTTTAGGATCAAAAGTATTTTATCGATAATATTTAAGGAGAAATTAAGATATATAAGAAACTTTATTTAAAAACTTTATTTATCTAAAACATTCGAGGTTTCTTACAAAAGACTTTTAAGAACTCTCAAACTCGACTCATTTGACTTGGTTACAACTCTTCCCAAACCTTATATTAATATTCCTTAGAATTTTACATCTTATTTAACATATTCATAATTACTATATTTGATAATATTTTACACCACACATATTTTCAACAATCATATAATTTTGTTTGCAAACTTGCCGAACTTATTTAATATATTTTATGTTTATATATCATATTATTTTATTTATTCCCTCTCTCTCTTTCTCTCTCTCTAAAAACAGAGGTAGCTTCCGCTTTATCCATTGTTAAAGTCCATGTCGTCTTTCTTGCTGTCAGAATACGCTTTAACGACATAAACTTTGTGGTCGAGGATGTACCTCTTGACCTTATATTTTTTCTCTCTCCACTCTGTATATTGGATGATCATACTAGAATCTGGTCACGCATACTGATCATGAAAACTTGCTAGAATTTGTCTTATTTCCTCGACAAAATCTGATGGATAGACGTCCATGTTGTGCCAGTGTGAAGTGTGTGGACAGAAAATCCTTTGGTCGATTTCGGATTCTTCCAAGTAATTAAGTGTCACCATTGCACTTGTCCTTTTGTGGAAGTAACTTCCGTCAAAAGCGTCATTATTGTAGCTTGTCTGGACACATGCTTCATATTTTCTACGGATCACGACTCCATCTTCATGTTGGTCTTGGATCTTGATCATTTTGAATGTGATAAGAACTTTTAATCCTCTTTGTGCACGAATATTATCTTTCCACCATGTTACATCATGGAACAATGTCAGCCATTTATATAGTAACTGACACTTGTCAAAGAGTACCCCAATAGTGTACAAGTCTGCCAAGTACCATAGTATGAGATATGCTTCTCTTGGAAATTTACTATAGTGAGCTGGGTTGGCATCTATAGTAGCGAGGAAAGGAAATACCGGATGGTAAGGCAACCCGAGAAGTGGACCTTGGTCTAGACCTTACCTTTGTATGTAGAGCCTTAGAAATCCATGGAGTGTTTCAGTACCCCTGTAGACCAGAACAATGTCTAGCATTTTCGCCTGTAATCCTTGTCGCATCATCGCAATTAAGCTTCTTAGAGTTTCTTCTGCCGGAATTCTGGACTAAGAGTATATCACCGAGACGATCGTCGAGATCTGCCTCTGGGTTCTAGATAGGAAATCAGGGAGGAAGTTGTCTATTCATTTGATGTGCTTGGCGTCAAATTTCCATTATGAGAACCATCTTGCCCATCTGAGTAACTGTTTTTTGCTTGAACTGTATCATCTTTGGAAACAAGGACATGTCTATTTCTATGAGAAAATGTTGGCCAACCAGATGAAACTCAAACTTTTAAATTCCTAGCTTGAATGCAAGTATTTCGTTGTAGGTGGAGTGGTAGTGCTTCTCGCTGTCCTTGAAAACACCACTTTTGTAGCCACATATGTGTCGTTTTCCGTTTTTGTATTCTTATAACAGAACAACATCCCAATAACAATCACTCGCGTTTGTTTGGAGGATCCTTTTTCCTTTGGATGGAATCTTTAGTGATGGGAGTGTCTTCGTGATTCGTTTGAGCTCTTTTACAACTTATGTGAATTGTTGATTCCTTGGAGGAACATCTTTCTTGAGCTGGACTGAGAGAACTGTTGGGATTATGTCCTGAAATCACATTGTACTCATTCTAGAGATAGTTGTATTGTCGAGATCGGACAATTCATGTGATACTAGGTAGTCATAATGTTTTGCTAGAAACCGCTTATGAAAAATGAGTTATAACTCATTTCTAGTATCGTGTGAACCTACAGGGTCACACACCTAAGCAAGCTGGATATGATCATTGGCATATGATCTGATCAATATGTATTGGATACACATTGAATTGAGTTATGAGGAGGTGTGTCGATCGATGCAATCAATGTGTCGATCGACACAGGCTTTTCGATTAGGTGTATCGATCGATGCAGTATGTGCATCGATCGATGCACCATGGGCCTCGAGACAGAAGTTTCGAGTTAATGACTTGAACAAATCGGGCTTGATCCGTAAGTCGTTTTGGGTCATCCCAGGTCGATATATAATGTCTTATATGATCGACCTGAGCCCCAGGTGTGAGTGTCGCTTCTCTGAGAGAAAGCAGAGACACAGAAACTCAGAAATCCACAAGAGATCCGATCACCGGTACTAGCATCCCGGCGGATTCCAGCTTGTGTGCGTGTGGACTACGTTAGAGGCGCAGCGATTGAGGCGCTCTAGATCTCGATTACCTGCTCATCATTCCGCTGCCAATCTCCAGGTAATCACGAGGTCAGTTCTTAGATTCAATCACCTAGACCCTGGATCCTAAGGATTCCAACAGTGGTATCAGAATGTCTGATCGAGTATTAGAATGTCTAAAACATAATTCGAGACAGTGGTATCAGACAGTGGTATCAGAATGTCTAAAACATAATTCCAGTATTATACGAATGTCTGATCTCGACACACAACTAGACAGGAGTGAGTACAAGTGTGATTTCAGGACACTATCCCAACAATCTCCCACTTGTACTGGAATCATCAATTCCTATAATCCCTTTGTCTCTTTATCTCGATTTGGCATAAGGAAAGATTTGTGTCATCCTTATTAAGCCAACATCGTGTTTATCGAACTCCTGATCTCATACTGAATATCACAAACAACTGAACTACAGTTCGTTTGAGTGCGGCCACACATTTTTCTCAGTAATCAATCTTCGATAGGCCCTGAGATATTTATCTCCCGTTATACAGGAGGGACAAATCCCTTCTTGTTCCATCCCTGTTTCAACGCACATTTCATGATACACTTAAACAGTGCCGTTATAGTCGCCAGTTACGGGTCGACGTTTGACAAAGTCAAAATGCACCAATTCATATGCAAGAAAGCATGATGAACTCAGGTCTAAGGACTATACTCTATAGTCGTAATGAGAACCTCTTATGACACAGATATAACTATCTTGTAGACTTCTCATTAGCGGGTCATGTCCGATCATATGTTCACTAACATATATCTATGTGACTGACTGCGATAATCATATCATTGGCTCCATGAAACTTAGCCAACAGTCACCTCACAATCTAGTCTCTAACGGTTGTCAGTGTCCCAATTCTACAACCTCGACTAGGGACAAAACATAATTTATTAACTTATAGGGTTCCAACTGTTGGATTCATTATTGATTTGGTATTCGCAACTTGAAGTCCAACTTCTAAGTCTGCGGGTTATGTATCGATCGATGCAAACTTGCAACGATCGACACACTCAAACCACAATCAAATTTGGTTTCCGGTTCAATCCAATTCAACCGAAACCAACTGACTGAATCGATCGATACACCCAGTGCGTCGATCGGTACAGTGCGAGTTTTCGCTGTGCATCGATCGACACAAGCTTAGTGACGATCGATGCTATGCGAACAACCCAAAAGATTTTTCCGAGTTTTCGCTCTGTGTCGATCGACGCACGCTTTGCATCGATCGACACACTGCGACAAACCCTAAAATTTAACGTGTTATTTCGCGGCGTGTCGATCGACACATCCAATGCATCGATCGACACAGTGCGATTTCAACAGTTTCATCGTTTTTCAACAGGCTTATAATCCGAGATTAACAAGAGAAAACACGATTTCAGCATGAAAACGGCAAAAACTGATTTAGGGTTTTCGCACAGAATCAATCGGTGCACTGGGTGTATCGATCGATGCAGCGCGAAAATACAAAAGCGATTGTGTTTTCACATAGCGTCGATCGACACAACTTGTGTCGATCGATGCACCGCGAATTCACCTAATCAGTGAATGGTTTCGATCTAGAAATCGCATTGTGTCGATCGATACACTGGGTGCATTGATCGACACAGGCCGTGCGACAGGATGAATCGGTTCAATTGGATTGAACCGGTTATCACGTATGGTTAAATCAGTTTGATTGGATAATATGGTTCAATTGAATTAGACCGGTTATCGCAATCAGTTGAAACTGGTTTAAACGGTTTAAATTGGATGAATTGGTTCAATTGGATTGAACTGATTATCCCATTTAGTATAAACCGATTGGTCAAGATCAGTTTGATCTGATGAGTCGGTTCAATTGGATTGAACCGGTCATCAAAACTATCTTCGGTTTAGGTCTATGTCGACCATCACACACGGGTTGTATCAATCGACATGACCGGTTTGATGAACCGGGTTAATTAGATTAACCGGTTATCGAAGTCCGGTTTTGTTTGGTGGTGTCGATCGACAGACATAGTCAACGTCGATCGATACAATATTCGAAATTCTGGTTATTGAACCTTGAATTTGCAGAAACCAAACTAGACTTAAACATTGATCAAATATTAGCTTCAATATGGTCAACTGTCAAGACTCGTTTCGTTGTGTGATGGTCTAGCCAAGAGCTTGGTGTCCACAATTACATGAGTAAGGCAAGTAGTAATGTTGATGGATTTGCAGTGCAAAGCATCAACAATTACATGACCTAAGAGATTGATTTGCTAAACTTTTGGGTTTAGTTTCCTCAACTAAATATCAAGTGACCCTGATATCTTGCCCAATCTTGTCTACTGTCAAGACTTGTTTCGTATGTTGGATAGTCTTGGAGTCCTTGGTATCCACTGCTACATGAGTAAGGCAGGTGATCATTGATAGACTTGCAGTGCGACTGTCAATGATCACAAGGCTGAAGAGATTGGTTTACTTGACTGGGCTATCAGAAGTTCTGGGCCCAGAGACGTCAGAGTGGATGAGGCATGAATTGTCTCATCTGCGACCAAGAGTTGTACTGGGTACAATTAGCAAAGGGTTGCTTACCTAGATTGCTAAACTCTGGGTGATGGCGAGTCGTCCACTCAGATTTTAGTGATGTATGGATCTTGGATTATTATATTCATAGAGGAAACATTGTTTGAATATAATGCGAGTTTTCTTATTTGATAAGATTTCTCATCATATGCATAACTAAATCTTTGTTTTTCTTGGATTTCAGCTTATGTCTATGACTACTTTCTCGTTGCGATCCGTCCTTGAGAATGACAAGTTAAATGGATCCAACTTCCTGGATTGGTATCGGAATCTGAGATTCATTCTCAAGCAGGAGAGCAAGGACTATGTCCTTGAAAAGGCTCTTCCAGAAAGGCTTGGGACCATTCACTCGCATGCAGCATATAAGGCTTGGAATAAGCATTATATTGATGTGGTAGATGTGCGTGGTCTGATGTTGTCTACCATGAACTCGGACTTGAAAGGTCAATACGAGAACATGGAGTCGCCAATATAGATGATCACCAGCCTGAAACTGAAGTTTCAGGATCTGGCACGAGTTGAGAGATTCCAGATGGTGAAGTCTCTAACTGAGTTCAAGCTACCAGAAGATGCTCCAGTAAGTCCTCATGTCATTAAACTGATGGGTTACATTGATAACCTGGGGAGACTGGAATGTCCTGTCAGCTTAGAGTTGGCCACTGACATCATTCTGCAGTCACTGCCGTCAAGCTATGATAAGTTCATTAAGAACTATATTAAGAAAGGCTTGATGAAGACGTTGACTGAGCTGCATGGCATGCTCAAAGCAGTAGAGCAAGACATCATAAAGGGCAAAAGATTTGAGAAATCTTGTGCTGGCAAGGGTAGAGACAGGGCCGTCCAGATTTGGAATCAGGATAAGCCTGTGTAATCTTTTAAGCCCAAGTCAGGCCCATCTGGTGTTAAAAGGTGCTTCTACTGTGATGAGTCAGGGCATTGGAAGAGAGATTGCATTAAATTCTTGGAAGATTCACAAGAGATGAAGGAGATGTATGGTACTTCTTCTTCAGGTATTGTGTTATTACTTCAAGTCCTACGTAAGTATTAAATACTAGTTGTGGTACTGATATTTTTGAAATATGCAGGACCTAAGCGACAGTAGAACGTTGAAGAAAGGACAAGTGGAACTGCGTGTCTGGTATGAAGCAATGGTTGCTGCATGAGCCGTAGAGATTCTCCACTTGTAGGAGCCTTTCATACTTGGTTTTAAAAATTAAGTAATTGCTACTATGTATCTGCCTTGCGCAGAAATGTCTTTCATCTTCTTGTAAAGAATTTGGATGTTTTTCATTTTGATAAAAGACAAATTTTGATCTTTAGATCTTAATGAAATATCATATGGTAGCACCCCGTTTGGAATGGGTTTTATATCTAAACCAGCGTAATTTTGAATATAACACAAATACTAAAGGTTTAAGTCTGGTGACTCAAACTCGACTTTTCCTTTGGCATAGTCGTTTAACCATATAGAGTGAAGCGGATTCAGAAGTTCCATAGTATTGGACTCATTCGATTATTAATCATTTGAGATATGAATTCTGTTCACTGGACCAAATGACTAAGGCCCATTTTAGCAGAGCTAAAAGAAAACGGGCCAGAGGCTTATTAGGCCTTACACATACTGATGTATGCGGCCCGATGAGCATTAGTGCCAGAGGAAATCTTCTGTACTTCATTACCTTATTGATAGTATCAATAAGTATGGCTGTGTTCATTTGATGAGACACGAGCAGGAATCCCTTGAGGAGTTCCAAGATGAAGTGTAGAACCGATTTGACAGAAGTATTGAGATCCTCAATTGAATCGCGGAGGAAAATACTTAAGTCATGAATTGGGTGATCATCTGACAGAATAAATCGGATCTTATTGGATATGCTCCGATTAATGATGAGTCACAGGAATCTTTCATAAACGATTTAATAATACGTCCTAAAACGTCTGTCTTTGCGCAGAAAAGGGTTTCTATTAGAATAAGTGAAAAACACCACATTGGATGTGGATTGGGTGATTTCCAAATTGGTTTTTTTCTGATTAATTGGGATTGCAAGGTTTGTGTAAGACAGTAGTCAACAAACAAACTTGAACCCAAATATGATAAGTTCTACCTCGCTGGTCGTCCTAGGGAAACCAAGGCTTAGTACTTTTGTTGTCCAAAACTGTGTCTTTTGAGAAAGATCATACTTTCCAAAAGGAACAGTGGGAGTAAAAGTACACATCGAAGAAATTCGATGAACACATGAGGCTGCTCAACCTGTTGAGGGAAAGCAGCGGTGAGGTCTACAAAGCGTTGTAGGATCTACACCTGTGAAGCCTGAAAATCGTAGATCCGAAAGGATCCGTCACTAACTCGAGAGTGATTTCTCGTAACCAAATGTCGTGATCTGCTGATCATTGAAAAGTGACGAACATGCGAAATTCAAAGAAGCGATGGTGAGCCCCAACTCCGAAAATTGGCTGGGCATGAATGTTAGCTTCATCGATCCAATTCTGGATTGAAGCAAGCATCTTGGAGTTGGAATCAATATTCTGATAAAGTGGTCAAAAGTTTTGACTTAATCAGAGAAGAAATGAAACCATGCGTTTACAAGAAGACTAGTGGGAGCGTAATGGAAATTCTCACAATGTATGTAGATAACATACTCAAATCTCATAAACGACGTTCCGACGCTAAAGTCTTGTTAAGATTTGGGTCGGAAGTCAAATTTGAACAAAAGGACATTGGGAGAAGGCCGCGTGAATTCTTGGAATAAAAATCTATTGATATAGATTGAGTAGGCTAATTGAATCGTGTCAAAATCCTTATGTTGATAAGGTATTGGACAGCTCCAATATGCATGATTCCAAGAATGGCTTCATACCAAAGATCTTATGGCATTAATATTAGCGAGATGAAGTGTTTTTGAACACTGGCTGAACTAGTATTAATGAGTGTGATTGCTAATGCTCTTGCAATAGAATCCATCATGAATGCCATATTTTACGCTCGTCTAGATGCAACTTATGCATAAAGAATGACGAGAAAATACCAATATGTTCCGGTAATAGTCACTGATCGATTACCAGAAATATCCCAAGTGTTTGAGGAACTCTAAGGATAGTTTCGTGGTGAACTGAGGAAGTGACGAACCAGTTGAAAGTAGTTAGACGGACAAAGACGATTCCCGGTTCCCACCTGGTTATGTCTCTTTGTCTGAATAGCGGTGCTATCTGTTGGAAAGGCTCCAAGCAGTGGACCGTAGAATAGTGCTTTTATCTGAATGGCGGTGTGGTTTGTTGAAATTGTTTCAAGCAATAACACAGCAGTCTCTCCCACAACCTAAGTACGGAATTTGTTCTGAGTGCTGTAGGTATAAGATGTCTAAAGAGATGATCTTGATTCTAGTGGGAGTAACTTAAGTTATGTTATAATATTTACATAGACATGCCATGGTAGTGTTTATGTAAGTTAAAACTGACATCAGCATTATTTGATCATTGGATGATTAAATAATGGTCCCAAGAATTTTATGTTCATTTTATAGGTCATCAAGTTGAGGACTTGATCATGAAACCCTATAAGTAAAAGATGACATAAATTATGATTGTCCCTAGTCGAGATTGTCAAAGTGGGACACTGATAATCGCGAGAGACTAGCTTGTGAGGTGGCTGTTGACTAAGTTTCATGGAGTCAATGATATGAGTATCACAGTCAGTCACATAGATATATGTTGGTGAACATATAATCGGACATGACCCGCTAATGAGAACTCTACATGATGGTTATATCAGTGTCATGGGAGGTTCTCATTACGACTATAGAGTATAGTCCTTAGACCTGAGTTCATCATGCTTTCTAGCATATGAATTGGTGCGTGTTGACCTTGTCAAACGTCGTTCCGTAACTGGCGGCTATAACGGCATTGCTTGTGCGTATCATGAAGTATGTGTAGATACAGGGATGGAACAAGATGGGATTTGTCCCTCCTGTAATAACGGGAGATAAATATCTCAGGGCCCATCGAAGATTTGATACTGAGAAAATGCATGGCCGTGCTCAAACGAGGTGATTGTCAGTCGTTTGTTTTATCAGTATAAATCAGAAGTTCGATGAACATGATGTGGGCTATAATAAGGATGACACAGTCTCTTGCCTTATGCCATATCGAGATATAGTGACGAAGGGATTATAAGAATAGGTGATTCCAGTACAAGTGGGAGATTGTTGGGATTATGTCCTGAAATCACATTGTACTCATTCTAGAGATAGTTGTATTGTCGAGATCGGACAATTCATGTGATACTAGGTAGTCATAATGTTTTGCTAGAAACCGCTTATGACAAATGAGTTATAACTCATTTCTAGTATCGTGTGAACCTACAAGGTCACACACCCAAGCAAGCTGGATATGATCATTGGCATATGATCTGATCAATGTGTATTGGATACACATTGAATTGAGTTATGAAGAGGTGTGTCGATCGATGCAATCAATGTGTCGATCGACACAGGCTTTTCGATTAGGTGTATCGATCGATGCAGTATGTGCATCGATCGATGCACCATGGGCCTCGAGACAGAAGTTTCGAGTTAATGACTTGAACAAATCGGGCTTGATCCGTAAGTCGTTTTGGGTCATCCCAGGTCGATATATAATGTCTTATATGATCGACCTGAGCCCCAGGTGTGAGTGTCGCTTCTATGAGAGAAAGCAGAGACACAGAAACTCAGAAATCCACAAGAGATCCGATCACCTGTACTAGCATCCCGGCGGATTCCAGCTTGTGTGCGTGTGGACTACGTTAGAGGCGCAGCGATTGAGGCGCTCTAGATCTCGATTACCTGCTCATCATTCCGCTGCCAATCTCCAGGTAATCACGAGGTTAGTTCTTAGATTCAATCACCTAGACCCTGGATCCTAGGGATTCCAACAAGAACTGACCTGGTTTTTACTATGTCATGTATGAAGTCAGCTATATAGTTAACAATTCCGAGGAATTTTTGGACTTACTTGAAAGAAAGCTTTTCGTCTGGAAATTCATTGAGCTGTGATGCAATGTGAGGTTGAAGATGATACTCCCCTTTTGAGATGTGCATGCCAAGGAAGCCAGTCTCTGTTTCTCCAATAACCATCTTATTTCCAGAGAGCATAATACCATACTGTTGTACGATATTATGGAATTTCTTAGTTGGGTATGAGAGTTGATGTCTGGAGAGAACAGTAGAATGTCATCAATATACACCAATGCGTATGAGAGGATTGGCTCAAAGATCTTGATCATGGCCTTCTGAAATATTGAGGGAGCGATCTTTAATCCTAATGGCATGATTTTCAAATGATAATGGCTGTCCGGTATGCAAAAGCATGTTTTTGGCATGTCTTCGGGTTTGATCCCTAGTTGCCAGAAACCTGCTTTCAAATCAAACTTGTAGAATACATGTGCCTGAGGAAGTCTCTGAAATAAAACTTCTCGCTTTGGTAAAGAAAACTTATCGTCAGCAAGAAAGTGATTGAGTGACTGGTATTTGATAACCAGTCTTAATTTTCCTCGAACTTGTTTTGCTCTCTTGTTGACATAGAAGGCTTCACATGCCCATGATTTTGTAGTCTTCTCAATAAGGTATTCTTTCTGGAGTTGATCAACTTCTTCAAGCGCAAGATTGTAATGATCTGGATTTATTCTCGTGGGACTTGCTTTAGTTAAGTTGGCATCCTCATTTTTCTTAAAGGATAAGGATATGAAGAATTTTGGGTTTTTCCACAAGGGTGAGGAACATTTGTGAGGAACTCTGAGTGAGAAATGACACAAGAGGTTTTGGAAATTTCTTCTTTGATGGGATTAAGGATCTCCATAGGATAAAGATGGGAAATTCTTGTCCAAGGTAAAAAGTGGTTCTTGTGTTTAAGACCTTTTGGATGCCAGGATACTCTTTTGAGGCTGTGGAGGATATCAAATCCAAATATAAGGTCTTTTCGGAAGATAAGACCCGTATACTTTAGACTTAACCATATATCCAAAAAAGAGTTGGATGTAGATAAGCTTACTGATAAGGATGGTATAGAAAATCTATCCATTAGCTGCTCTGAATGGTACTTAGCAAGAATTCTAATGGGAGGATGGCAGTAAATTTGGCTTGATGATGGAAGATGCGGCTTCAATGTCAAAGAAGGCTACAATAGGTATGAGCTTGTCATACTTTGTCGGGAGGATGTTGAATTTGGCATTCGAAGATGGTTGGGTTGAGTATACCAACACTTCATCTAGCTGATCCGCTTTACAAGCGTCAAGTGTGTAGATGTCGAAAAGCATAAATTGGCCATCTCCATCTTCTTTCTCCTCTTCTGTGTTAGATTCCTATGAAGATTCATCTCCATGTTCAACTACCATTGTGATGATTGTATCATCTGTTGGTTCGTCATTGAGAGAGAATATCGATTCAAAGTTTGAATCATCAATGTCTTCAATCTGGGCTAGATGACCAATTACTTTGTCTCTCTTGCTTTTGTTTGGGCATTGTTTTGCATAGTGTCATTTCTTCTTGCGGATGTAGTATCAGTTTGATTCTTTGAAGCCTCTTCTTTTCTTTCTTCTGAAAAACTTCCATCTCTTTCCACCAGCTAACTGGGGATACTTCTTTTTCCATTTCTTCCTTGATTTCTTCTCTTTCCCGAAGATTGAGGAGCAACTGCACTTCTTTTGCTTACATTTGATTGAAAGTTCAGGACGGTCACATGCTATTTCCTTGCTCTTGTAATTGTTTGAAGAACTTTTGGTGGTTTCATAACTTTTCAAGAGATGCAAGTGACATCTGGTATATCTTTCTCATTGAAGCTTGGTTAAGAGACATATTTTTGAGAGATAATATACGTGAAGTCTCATTTCCAAATGGTTCTGGAAGTGAGTTCAGGTAAGATTGCTTGAGGTTGACGTCGTCTATTCCATTTAGGGCGTATAATCTTTTTGACATCCTTTTGTAGTGTCTTTCTAGATTCTTTCTTTTAAAAGAGAAGCATCTCATGCTAATATAATCTTCTCTTGCTTGGATGATGTAATGTTCTCATGTGCCAAGAAAGTCATTGTGGATGTGTCCAATCAAAGCATCAATCGTGGGGGGGGACTGGCGTATTTGTAGTTACCGGTAATCGTCAAGACTGATTCACCATTGTCTGAGGCGACCATGGAACTTAAAGACCATCTTGTCAATGACTGTGGGAAGAGTTGCTCTTGGATTAAGCAGTTGTTCAGTAAGCCCTCCGTGCATCTCGTATATCTTGTATCTCCATTTTGATGGTGGGATATTATCAAAGGAAAATCCAGCATGTGGTTCAGTGTGAACCCTTGGATTCCAATATGGTGGAGGATGAGCTATGTGAGGTTCTCTTCTATCTTCATATACATTTTCTTCTTCACTTTCCATATCTTCTTCTTCTTCTACAGTTGGTTCCGCCATCATGAAGCTTGGAATGATAACTTCTTCATCTGAATTGTCTATAGACTTTTTTGTTTTGCGATTTTGTACGACATCTTTTCCTTGCTTTGCTACGTTTTCAAGGAAGGTAGATATTGGATTACTGGCATGTTCCACTATGAATTGTAGTTCACTCTTTTCAGGTAGAACTTGGGTCTTTGATGATTATGGCATGGTTTCTTTTGGACGTTCTTTTTCTGTAGAAACAATTGATTGTTTCCTCTTGGTAACATGTTTCTCTTCAACAATACTGGTTGGTACGAAAAAGGAAGAGCTAAAGTGACTTGGGTCTTGAGAGAGAGAGGTTGTGTTTAGACCAGGTATGGTGGGGGTGTAGATTGGATACGGTGTGAAGAAATCATATGGCATTTGGGTTTGAATTTCGGGCTGTTTTGTAAGGATTGTATTTGGCCTTTAAAGATTTTAGTTCTGACTCCTTTTGGTAAATAAGGGGTAAAAGCATATAAACAGTGGTTGCAAGGTGGAGGAGTTCTTGGTGAAGAGAGGTTATCTTTTTTTATTTTATTTCTTTTATGGAAAGATCCAAAACAGTTACCTTTCGGTCTATTTGACTCAAGAGGTGGTTTTAAGTCATCGCGTTTTCGGTCTGTCATTTTAGAGTTGCTTCGGCTGCACTGATCTGCTTTATTTAACCATATGGATTTTTTATGTTTGGATTTTTGATCTTCTATGAGTGCCTTACATTGCCTTATTCGAACTCCAATGGTGGAAATGTCGGTTCTTGAGATGTTGGAGGACCGAACATGTAACATTCTTTAACATCTTCTAACTCAGGGGTTGTAGTAGCTTCTCTTAGGTACAAAGACATAATATTCAATTCCTTCCACTAGGTTACCCAAGGAGGCCAACTTCTGGATCTCCCGCTTCATATCTTTCCTTCAGTATTTGTTGGGATGATTTTATTCTTCTCCTTCTTGCTTTGGAGCATCATCTTCATCTCAGTCATCCATTAAGCATTACACACAGTCACCTACATTAAATAATTTGTGATCGGTTGAATCAGAGAACGAGTGTATTGGTTCTCCATATGAATTGAAGGAATTAATTGGGACTCCGAGTAGATATTGTTTCATGGCCCTTGAGTCTTCAGATGGTACTCAGTGCAGAAAGATGAAGGTCGTAATTTTTCACCATCTTGCAATTTAAAGGCTATTTCTATGGCACTGTCTTTTTCTTCTGTGAATTGATGTGTCTACACAGTGTATTGGTGTACTGCTTTCATGGAGCTTCTCATAATTCGTCACCCAAGACTCTGGAAGTAACTTAATCAGCTCATTCCTAGGGATTTGTCTAGGGATATGAATGCATGATGGACTATGTTGTGATTCCAGTTGGATGAGCAGTGCATCCTCTGTGTCTCATGAAAGACTTAAATCCATGGCATGATTTTGGACTCGATACGCCATCTGGTGGTAGAGTGTTGCTGCATATGTATTTCTGATTTGTGGAGCGCATGTGATTTGCAGCTGGATTTGCATGTTTTGGTAGATTTGTGGATCTTCGAATGCCACATTGAAATGTCAAATGGTTGGGTAGACCAGTCCATTTCATCATAGACAATAACGGTCACACCTAAAAACAAAATAGTCTAAATGAACCGTGGACTAATTTTGTTTGTGGTCAAAATGGCAAAAAAACAAATTGGTCATGTCGAAATTATTAAAAAGACTAGGATTAAATAAATTTGAAGTTTTTCTTCATTTCATTTTTTTTTCCTTTGATCGAATTTAAAACAAATAAATTTTCTCGGTAAAACTATAAAATCTCGTTTTTCTACCAAAACCACAAAATTGAGTTTTTCTATCATAACTGCAAAATTGTTTTTTTCCGTCAAAACCACAAATTTTATTTCCACCAAAATCACAAAATTCCAAAGAAACACAAAATCAAATTCTCGCTAGAACCACAAAATCTCATTCCGTCAAAATCGCAAAAATCTCATTTTTCCGTCAAAATCAAGTTTTTCCGCCAAAATTACAAAATGAGTTTTCCGCCAAAATCGCAAAATTCTATTTTCACCAAAACATATGCATTCACATTGGGAGCCTTAACTAACCAACAACTTTCTTGTCCAAGCGGCTGTGTTTCAATGGTAAAACTAATGAATCCAGATGTCCTTATGCACTATCAAGACTCCAATATAACTCATTTCCTTATTTCACATGATTTGCTCATAATGGTTAACCGCTAGTTTGTATTCAATTATATGATTACTTTTTTAATTTCTATCTTTTAGATGTTAGTTTACTCATGTAAGAGCTCTCTATAAAACTCATTTCATCCTTTCTAAAAAACACCTTTCAATCCTTTCAGAATTAATCTAAATGTTTTCTTGTTCTTTTCAAAATTTGTATTCTTTAGAGAGTTGTTCTTTTTTAGAGTTTTGTGAGTGATTCACCATTCTTTTAAGAGTCTTGATTCAAATTATCATTGAGTGATTCAGATAGTTTGTACTTAAATTTAAATTAAAAGTATCAATCATGCTCACTAAGCAAGAGAGTTGCTCAAACACCACCTTCCATCTTTTGGACATCAAGCTTAATTACAGATCACTTTGATCACCATTTGTGAATAAGGTTGTAAAGTGATTTCCAATCTTATATCATAACCGTAAGCAATTGATCTTCACTAAGGATTCGCAAGCATCCTATCTACCTACGTGTGACTCTTAATATCACTAAACATGAAGCAAACAACGAGGTCTTCTTACAAACAAGCCATACATATAAAAGCTCAACCGAATCAGCCATACATGTACGATTTGTTAAACATATTTAAACTAAGTTAAAAATGAGCTTACAAGACTTGTTAAAATGAAATTAGCTAAACTTTTTAGAAGACAAACTAACTATTAAATAACAAGCAAACTTAAACGAGACATTCTTCTTCTTCTTTTTTGACACAAAAACGGTACATTATCTAAATGAAGTATTATGGGATCAAGATTTAAGGCGGCCCATACTACTAAGCCTACAAAACCTCCAGTGTTTATCCAAACTCCTAAGAGACTATCATTATTTTGTTGAAAAGAAAAGAGACGACTCAGTACTATCTTCTTGTATCCTCCGAAGGAGAACTCTCTTTATATCTCTGCTTTAGTAATTATGGCGACATGGGAATGCAGAACCACAGAGATCTACTCCTCTAATTCACAAATCTCTCCACATTTTGACATTACTTACACAGACCAAATAATGAAGATTCCGGTTCCGTTAGCTGATGATGCGGTTAGTGTGCGGTCTTCTTCGGTTAGCTTAACCATAACGTGACCACTTTATCTGTGATAATCCCTCACGTTACCAGGTCTGAAACTTGACACCACACAAAACAAATCCAAGGTGGCTGTCGTTATGCTAAATTGATTTATGTAGTTTTGAGCATATTTGAGAAATTTCAAACCGATGTCTTTCCAATTCAAGTTTTTGTTTTTGTTTGTTTGTATTTTTCTTAAGATACTCCAGGTTTGTTTGTTTATGTAGTTTTTGTTTTTGTTTGTTTGTTATACGCTAGAAAAATCAACGAACGTGGATTTTACTTCAGGATTTGAGTGGCACTTACCCACTTAGCCATACTATTCTCCTAGTTATCACAAATACAAACACGTGACTTAGCTCTAACTTTTTTTTAATTCAAGTTGTGTGGGTGAAAAACCTCATATCTTTATTTATACCACTAACCTTGTCTCTCACTTTTCTTAAACCAACACTATTCTTCTTAAAAACTTTTCATGAAGATTATGTCTGAATCCCGTATGCGTTTGCATTTTCTCTCGCTAATCTTGCTCTGTTGTGTTTCCCTTTCAAGCTTCGTCACTGCAAGCTACCTCTTTGATAATCCTGTTGTTGGTCTTGTTGCTTGTCGTCCCCACCAGATTCAAGCTCTCACTGAGTTCAAGAAAGAGTTTGATACCAGCCAATGCAACCACACTGACCCCTTTAATGGAGTCTGGTGCGATAACTCGACCGGTGCAATCACGAAGCTACAACTAAGGGCCTGCCTCAGTGGAACTCTAAAGCCCAACAGTAGCCTATTCAGGTTGCATCATCTTCATTATCTTAAACTCTCTGAAAACAACTTCATCTCCTCTTCACTTCCTTCTGAATTTGGCAATCTCAACAAGTTAGAGTTCTTAAGTCTTTCCAATAATGGCTTCATCGGTCAAGTTCCTTCCTCATTTAGCAACCTAAGCCTGCTTTCCCATTTAAGCCTTTACAATAACGAACTCACTGGAAGTTTCCCACTTGTTCGGAATCTAACCAAGCTTGTAGCTTTAGACCTTTATAATAATCTTTTCTCAGGAACTTTGAATCCCAATAGTTTCCTCTTTGAGTTGCACAACCTCATTTACCTTAATCTAGGCTTCAACAGCTTCAGTTCATCGCTCCCTTCTGATTTAGGAAATCTCAACAAACTTGAGTTCTTGTCACTTTCCTCTAATGACTTTTTCGGTCAAGTTCCTCCCTCAATTAGTAACCTAACCTCGTTAACCGATTTGTACCTTTATCAAAACAAGCTCACAGGTAGTTTCCCACTTGTACAAAATCTAACCAAACTCATAGTTTTAAACCTTCATAATAATCATTTCTCAGGAACTTTGAATCCCAATAGTATCCTCTTTGAGTTGCACAACCTACATTACCTTAATCTGCATAGAAACAATTTCTCCGGTTCAATTGGATTTTCCAACTCCTCTTCATCATCAAGGCTAGAGACTATGTTTCTTGGGAACAATCGTTTTGAAGGACAAATATTAGAGCATATCTCAAAGTTCATCAACCTCAAGGAACTTGACCTTTCTTTCCTAAACATAAGCTACCCGATTGACTTAAGCCTCTTCTCCTCCCTCAAATCTTTGTCATACCTCGAAATCTCTGGTAACAATATATCTCCAGCCAGTTTAGGTTCAAATTCAGACATCCCACCAAACTTGGAGTTCTTTATCTTATCAGGCTGCGGCATCAGTGAGTTTCCAAACATCTTAAAGAGCCTTCAGAACTTGGAGTTCATGGATTTATCAAATAATAGAATCAAAGGGAAAGTCCCTCAGTGGTTATGGAGCCTTCCTCGTCTGAACTCAGTGTGGATTATGAATAATCTGTTTAATGGTTTCGAAGGTCCGGCAGAAGTTTTGGTACATTCGTCGATGAAGTATTTAGTGCTGGATGGAAACTTTTTTGAAGGAGAACTTCCAATTCTACCACTCTCTATCAACGTCTTGGCTGCAGAACGCAATAGATTCACAGGGAGCATACCTCTTTCAATATGCAATTGTAGGTCTCTCACAGATTTGGATCTATCTTACAACAACCTCACGGGCCCAATTCCTCAATGCTTGAGTAATAACTTGACGTTTGTGAAGCTCCGGAAGAACAACTTGGAAGGAAGTATTCCTGACATGTTCAATGCTGGTGCGTGGCTTGAGAGATTTGACGTTGGATACAATCAACTAACAGGGAAGCTTCCAAGGTCTCTTGTAAACTGCTCCTCTCTACTGTTTCTAATCGTTGAAAACAACAAAATCGAAGATACATTTCCTTTCTGGCTCAAGGCTTTACCGAATTTGCAAATCCTTTCCCTCCGATCAAATAAATTCTTTGGTCCTATATCTCCCCCTGATCAGGGTCTTCTGGGGTTTCCTGAGCTACAAATATTTGAGTTATCCGATAATAGTTTTAATGGAAGCTTGCCACCAAGCTACTTTGAGAATTGGAAAGCATCATCACTCATAATGAACGAAGATGGGGGTCTATATATGGGATACGAAGATAATACTTACGGGGGAATAACCTATGGTTATACGGATGTAATAGATTTGCGATACAAAGGTCTATCCATGGAGCAGGGAAAGGTCCTTACTGCCTACGCCACTATTGATTTTTCTGGGAATAGACTTGAAGGAAACATTCCTGAATCCATTGGTCGCTTGAAGGCACTGATTGCACTCAACTTATCCAACAACGCTTTCACAGGCCATATTCCTTTGTCTTTGGCCAATCTCACGGAGCTGGAGTCACTAGACCTGTCAAGCAACCAACTCTCAGGGACTATTTCTAATGGACTTGGGAGCCTCTCGTTTTTGGCGTACTTAAATGTGTCTCACAACCAACTTAAAGGTGAAATACCACAAGGAACACAAATTACTGGACAGCCTAAATCTTCATTTGAAGGGAATGCAGGCCTTTGTGGTCTTCCTCTCCAGGAAACTTGCTTTGGGACTATCGCACCGCCAACACAACAACCTAAAGAAGAATATGAAGAAGAAGAGGAAGAAGTGTTGAACTGGAAAGGGGTGGCAATCGGGTATGGACCTGGAGTGTTGCTTGGATTGGCAATAGCACAAGTAATTGCTTCTTTCAAGCCAGAGTGGCTCACCAAGAGAATTAGTCCGAATAAACGCAGAAACCGTTAGAAATGTTTCAGTTTGAGTTTGATCTTTCCTTGTCTGTCATGTAGTTGTGGTCTGGTACTGAAGCATCTCCTCATGTTTGTTGTATCATTATCTGATACTTTGTTTAATTTCTTTTTCTATCAAATAAGAATGGGGAATTTTCTGTAGTCATATGCATCTTTGTTTTTTGTTTCTAATGTGAAAAATGGCAGAAGCAAGCACCATCACCATAAGCACAAAGACTTTAATCTAATGTTTTTTTTTCTTCCTAATGATATAAATTTGTAGATCGAAGGGAAACATCAGAAACCAAACAAAAAACCATGTCATCACCATGAGCACAAATACATAATCAAACCCAAACAGCTTACATGTCTTTCCTAACATTCATACCCTAAAGGATCATTTCGCAGTAGCGAGTCATCATATTCCTTTCCCCTAACAAAATTATAAAAAGAGAAACACCAAAAGCAGACAGAAAAAGGAAAGCAGTATGGGGCTGATAATCTCGCAATGTATTCCTCTTATTCTTTTCATGTTTTAAGTACATTTGATAATTAGAATCAAGGCAATGATGATACCGTGGACTATGAGCTTAATCTTCATGTTCTCATGCCACATCTTCCTTCTTATTTCCATTCCTTGCGTTCTGAAATCTTGTGCCTGTAGATATAGATGTTGGAAATATAAGAGGGTGAGAACTGGAATGCATTTTTATGCTTTTCCATATATGTATCGGTATGTATACACATAAGCTTTTCCTTGGTCAATTATGGCATGAATTAAATTGCTGAAAAGGTAAGTTTATCAAAAGATTAGATACATATGAGCTCAGAGAGTTGAGCGGAAGCCCGGGTCAAAATTTACATTAGGGGCAGAGAAAATTCAAGCCAGTTATGATAATCATGCTCAAAACTAATAGAACAGAATTGTGAGATTGACATTGTTATATGATTCGGACCTTCTCAATGTTCTCCATCATAACACCTTTCACCTCAGTCACTTGAGCCTTAACCTTCGCAAGTTTGCTAACCTTATCAGGATGATCCACATAGTACTGCATATGCTTCTTCAGTTTAGACATACGGTACAACCAAACAAGTTAAAAACCACACCCACAGAGACTTAAAACATGACGTTTCTGATTTGTCATTCTGATGGTAGAGCTAAAGTACCTAAACTCTTTTGTTCAAGCTATTGGGTTGAGCAGTGCTAGGCTTTCCACCACCATATCTCTTGTTGAAATCCTCTTTAACTCGCTCCAAGAAGTCCACTGGAATCTGCCTCTCAACAGATTCAACAGCAACAACACAATACGCTACACAATAACCGCAAGGCAGACAAAATTCTTTTGACAGGTCCAAGAGACAAATTCTGAGAAAAATTTGTGCTACAAAACTTGCAATAAGAAACTACAAAACTTTGGTCATAGCTCACCGACTTCAAATACAGTAGGCAGAGCAAGAGCTAAGTAATTACATAACCGCAAGCAATTGATTTTCACTAAGGATTCCCAAGTATCCTTTGTAAGACTTATTAAAAAGATCTAAACAAAGTTAAAAAATCTTACAAGACTTGTTAAAATGAAATTAGCTAAACTTTTGAGAAGACAAATAAACTATTAAATAATAGTAAACTTAAACGAGACATTATCTTCTTCTTACATGATCTAAACTAAGTTTTAGATGCGGCACATACTACTAAGCCTACAAAACCTCCAGTGTTTATCCAAACTCCTAAGGAGAACTCTCGTCATGTCTATCCTTTACATGAAATTATAGCGACATGGGAATGAAGAATCACAGAGATCTACTCCTCTAATTCACAAATCTCTCCACATTTGACATTACACAGACCATATAATGAAGATTCCGATTCCGTTAGCTGATGATGTGCTTAGTGTGTGACACCGAGAGTAACTTCCATTTCGATTTCCTGCTCGTTCAAGAGATTCAGATGCACACCAAAACATTTGATTGGAGACACCTCTATATAAGCTGCAGCAGTGTTCCTTGGCAATGAAGATGTCCCAGAACACAGAACACAGATCAGATAAAAAAAAGGTTTTAGATGCTTTGGGTTAGCTTAGGTTTCGGTATGGGTTTATTAATGGGCCTCAGTGTTTGGAAATATAATCCCCTTAAATGGGCCTAATATTGGGTCTGTTATTGGCTTCAGTCTCTTTTATGAAGACGATGGTTTGAATGGGTTTAACCACGTTAACCCGGTCGTATTAAACCTTCTTGGAGACCCTGAGGTTAGAGACTTTCTTTGATGATCACTGTTATATTGCTCATGAAAGAAAGAAAAGCAACAAGCATACGTCAAATAGTTTTATTATCTCCTCTCCTCATGTGTCATCTTTAGGGGATGTTAAATTGAAGGTTTGAGTCCAATTCAGCCCTGCCCTATTAAATATAAGTCCAACCCTATTGTAATTTTAATTCTATTTTAATTCAGCGCTTGTCACAGTCTGTCAGTTTTGTAGTCGTGAGGGACACACCGCTCGCCTTTGCCCGATGGCCGAGCCACAGCAGGTTGGAGCACCGTCCCGAGATGCACACCCACCACACCCTCCCGGCACTCCTGCCAGTGGTTACCGCAGTGAGCCGTGATGCCGCTTGTGTTGGGCATTCCGATCTTGCTGGGGTTGTTAGGGCTAGAGTTAGTTAGGCCAGATAAGTACGGGCACTAACCAAGTTTTTTGTTTGTGTATATAGATCGACAACCTTTGCGTGTCGTCTCTGACATCTTTCGGATATGGCGGTACGGTTTTGGGGTTATGGTTATGGTATCGGCCGCCGTGTAGTATTTCTGATCAGACTATGTATTAAAACCTCGATATGTAAATTATGCTTTTTTGTATATATATGTGATGCAGAACGTTCAGTTTATCGTTATGACTTGTGTAGTAATTGTTTGCATGTGTGTGATGGTTTTGAATGCAAATGAATTACCATGTGAAGTCTGATGATGAGCGGAACTGACGATTGTTCATATGACCTAAACCCAGACTGACGACATATCCGGAACGATCTTGTGATTGCGTGATTATGTGTGGTAATTGTTTGCTTTGATTTAATGCTTGCGTGCTTAATTTAATGCTTGAGTGGTGCATTGGATAATTAGGGTTGTGTTTCGTTCATTGGTGTAGCACTGTTAGGTTAGGTTGCTAGTTTTCTTTTATAGCATGCATAGCATTTGATGATCGTTGATGGTGTTGGTAAGCCGTTCGATTGCTAGTTGTGTTTTGTTGGCTTGAGTAGTTTGAATTTTTTTTTTGTAATCGTTAAGTTGTTAGAAATAGAAAGTGGTAGAACCTTTCCATTTAAGGTATTGAGCTAACTCGAGAATGGTTGTATTCGATCATCAATTCACGAGAGAGCGGAATTATAATGTATCGTTACTTAATCATGAGTAACCGTTGGGTACATGATTAACTAACTATATCTCTATGAGGAAGTGATATCGGGAAGTGGATTGGTTTGAATTTAACCGCTCCAGTGAAAGTTGTTGAATTGAATGTAGGACGGAATGGACGATGCGATATGAATACGAGACCGAACCCGAACCCGAAAGCAAGATGGAGTGTAAAGAAGCGGCGAGACAAGTTGACCCAGAAAGTGAAGCAGTTGGTATAGATCGTCAATGGAAAATGTATCAATGCAAGGCAACTGGAAGAACGAAGGCGTTGGTATAATGAGTTAGCGAAAAGATTCGAGGAACATCAGCAACAGTGTGGAAACCAGAGTGAAGCGATCGGTGTGAATTGAATAGAGTCTTAGCGAAGCCGGATTCAGAAATTAAAATTCTTGAAGAGCGTTTCGGGAAGAAGAGTCAGTATCGGGAAGGATGTAGAAATTGGAGCGAAGTGGGGAAGTCAGAAGTGAGAATCAGAGCAAAGTAGCCAAATTGCGGAAGTTCGAGGTTCAAAAGAGATCAGTTAAAGAAATAAGTGACAAAGTGAAGCGAGACCAGAAGTCGAGAGGTGAAGCAATGGTTGAGTGAGAAAGATAAAGAGCAAGTAAAGGAATATGGTCGAGATCAAGGATCGAGTAATAGAGAAGCAACCAGGTGAGCAATGCAAAGGATAGTGGAAATTTTGGGATGAGATAGCAAAGCGCCAGAGAATATTGGGTTCTGAGTGTCGGTGTTCCAGTAGAGAGACATTGGTGTGTGAGGAAGAAGCAGTAAAGGGCGTAGTGAAACAACTTGCGGGGTTTGATGTCGATTGCGGGGTTTGATGTCGATTCGAAGTCTGTCAGTGACGGAGAATTCGGGGACCGAATTCCTGTAAGAGAGGAAGAATGTAATACCCTATATTCAAAAAATATGGTCAACGGGCAGAAGAAAAGTCAACAGGGGCAAAATTGTAATTTTGCCAAACCCAGGGGCAAAATGGTAATTTTGTCAAAGTTCGAGACGGAAGCCAAGACAGGCCAAATGTTCATTTTTTACAACATAAAGAACATTTACAAGACCATAAATGGAAGAAACGGAGCAGAAACAGGTTTTCGGCTTTTCGGGATGGAAAACCGACTAACCCCAACTTCGGAAATTCATAACCGGAGCTACAGAACTCCAAATGAGGTGATTCAACTTTCTAAATTCATCTAAAATCAAGTAGAATCGGTTTTTGGAAGTTTGGGGATTTATAGAAACGGAAGCTATGGGTTAAGTCGGTTTAAGAATGGTTTGGGCCGGTTTAGGGAAGGGTTTTGGTACAAAATCATGGACAGGTGTCTCACCCCTGGAGGCGCCACATCTCTTGGGTGCATGCATTGCATGGTTCTTGTTCATGAACCAAGGGAATAATGTATCAAATCACTCCCATTTTGCACAAAAAAATCCTCTCTCTAGCTCTCTCACTCACGAGCTCTCTTCTCTCTCTCACTATTCATCTATATTCATCCCATTCATCTAGAAAACCCAGAAATCCTTTGCATCTTCAAGTTCTTCTTCAAGTTCTTCTTCAAGAACATCATGGTGTTCTTCATTACTTGAGAAACAATAAAAACCATATCTTCTTCATTTCAAACCCAAATCACCTTCTACAAAGTCCAATAGCTTCCTCTCACTCTCCTTTACAATCTCCGGCCATCCCCCACTGCCGCCGTCGACGGAGGTCACCGATGTAACGCCGCTTTCCCATTCTCCGCTGACCGTCGAGCTGACCGGCCAACAATCAAACAAGAACATGACCGATCGAACCCGAGCAACTCGAACAGGAAAAGTTCGCCACAGGACGAAGCCAAAGACGGATCGGTTTGAGACAAAAGGCTCGCACCAACCTATCTCCGACTCCGCAATCCTCGTATCCGTAGCGCAAGCAGTACTACTTGCACTACTTCAACGAGTTGTGTCGGTTCGGACTAAACCCTCATATCAGGAAAACAGTTTCATTCTTGGGTAATCAAACGTTGAACGCAACGTTTAATGAGTTTTACAAACAATCATTTACATACATATATAAACAATCAAATCACAAAATAGCGCAGCTGCCGAACCGAATTAAAACATCCAAAACCATCGAATCAAAATCCCGCCACAAGCAATCCCGACACTACACCGAGGACCTCCCGCGTCCGTCGCTGCTACACCTGAAAAACACAACAAGAGTCTAATGAGCGATCTAAGATCACCCAGTGAATCGGCTCCCCACTACGGCTCCTGATCTATCTATCATCTATAGATCCCCGCCCGAAACCCAAAATAACAATCAATCAACAAGATAGCCGATCACGCTCTACCACGTCGTGTCGAGCCCACACACACAATCAAATGCCAAAAGAAAGAATTGGCGATTAGAGGAAATCGGGAGCACTGCGGCACATGTCCCCGATTGAGACTCGATCTATCTACCGCGCAATACCAACTACCCCGATCACACACACGCTAGGCCCCTACGAACTTGGTGACTTCCAGGGTTTCCACTGTTACCGATATGGCAACTAACCCACGTGACTCCTAGCCGTCCACACAACGACTAAGACACCGTTCTCTGTCCATCGATACGCGGTGACTCTGACTACCCCTAGATAGCCCGAGCTTCCATGCAATCCGGCCCTAGGACGCGACCCCGTATTCTCCGGACTACACCCTACAGACGTCACTCCATAGGTTCGCACCTGCCAGCATTCACTGGCCGGTTATCAACTCTCGAGGATCCAATCGGGATGGAAGTACCAGAACGTACTCACACACACCACCTAGACTTGCGGGATCTACGCACCCTAGAGTCCTAGTGCAGAAATGTAAACACGCAGACTCGCTTGGACTCTAGCAATCAATCGCAATCAACCACCACAACAACTCAACCCCACATCCCGCAAGTCCACTCATACTCACCACCGCTCTGACTCGGCACCGTACCGAGTCAGCACCACCACTTAACCGGTCCCGAGACCGAGTTAAGCAACAACGAGGATCGCTCGGTCCAACACCGAGACGATCTAAAGGCCTGCACAGAAACAACATCCACAAACACACAACACAGCACAATCACACAATCAACAGTCTACTCGGCCCAACACCGAAATAGACTCACAACCACACAACATGCCTATTAGGGTTTCTATCGTCTTTTATTCACGCCCGCTACCTTGGGTTAACCGCTTGTTAACCCGTAGACGGTTCCATAATCACAACACTTCTCACTTCTTAATCAACCCTAATTATATTTTAATAACTCCCCGATCCGTCGGTTTAGAGCTAGCCGCTTGCTACACTCCCCGACGTCTCATCATTCGTCACTTAGTTCATTCACCTCGGGAAACCCCGATACCGTTTCATATTATATACGTTCATTCAAGTTCAACTCCGTATTTTAGCTCGTCTTAATTCCCGTATATAAGTTCATTACTACCGTCCTTTACTTACGTATATATGCATATATAGTCCTACTCATGCCACGACTATATGAATGCATCACACAACGTTCTAGCAACCTAACGGCACACAATCAGGTTTAATCCGTTTAAAGTCTAACATGCTTCTTTAACCCTAGCCGGTTTACCGTTAATTCAACCAATCCAATCAATCACTTCAATTCAATTCAACGGGTATGCAATCCTATCTCTACGGTTTTCCATTTACGTTCTATATGCTTCTACGGTGTTTGAGCCGACTCACAGTGATTTGACGGAACGAACGGCACGGATGCGGATACAGAATCTCGAGACCCGAACTAAACCCGAACTCCTCCGAATACACGAACACGAACTCCGAAACGTCACGAACACCCCGAACCACTGAACAACCGTCCACCGAGCGTTGACCGGCTCGTTTTCCGGTGTTGACCGCGTTTACCGGTGGCGTTGACCGGCGTTGACCGGTTGACCGTTGACCGTTGACTTTGACCCGGTTGACCGTTGACCAACTCCGGTTTACTTCCTTGACCAATTGAACCACCAATCGAACCAAACCACTCTAAACCAATCCGGTTTAGTTAAACCGGTTAGGTCAAACCGTTGACCGGCGTTGACCGAGACTTAACCGGTTTGACTAGACCGGTTCACCCACCAAACCAAGGCTAAACCAACTCCTATGCATGGCAAGAACACCCCTGAAGAACCGCTTGAAGATTGGCCGGCGAAAGGAGCTTCTCCGGCGAGAATTCCGGCGTTGACCGCGGTGGCTCCGGCGTTGACCGCGGCGGAGGTGGCTTTTCCGGCGACTTCAGACGGCCAACTTCACACCAAACTACTCCTCTTGATGAGACCTATCCACCCATGGCCTTGAAATCTTGAGAGAAGTTGAAGAGAGAGAGAGTAACCCTAGACCTTAAAACCGCGGCTGCTTCTCTCCTGTTTTCCGGCGAGCTCCGGCGACTTCTGACGACGGCGGCTGGCTGGAACTTGAAGAGGAGATCAAGATGAAGCTACTGGACTTTGCAGAGATGGATTTGAGCTTCTGGTGAGAAAGTTATGCACTTTCTTGTGCAAGAAGTCTTGAAGAACATCTTGAACACATGAAGAACTCTTTGGAGATTCAAGAGATTCTGATGAGTTTTGTTGAATGTTCCTGGAGAGAAAGAGAGAGCTTTCGACAGAGAGAGTGAGTGTGTGAGAGGTTCTGAGCACCAAAGGATCCAAATGAGGTGAATAGTGAAGATTCCATGCATGTAACCTTTTTGGTTCATGCACCAAATATGGTGTTGACACCTTTCACCCTAAAGCTGGCGACCTGGGGTGCTCACACCTGTCTCTGGTGGATGTCTGAAGCCCACTGAGGCCCAATAGCACCGGCCCAAACCAACAAAACCTTTCCTTAACTTGTTTGATTCCCTTAGCTCGGTTTGACCTTTTCCCCGATAATTGTTTTAGAAAATATCTGGAAGTTCCCATAAATCCCCAAAACTACATAATCTGATTCTCCTTGATTTTAGATGAATTTGGCAACTTGAATCATCTCATTTGGAGTTTCCTAGCTCCCGTTATGATTTTCCGAAGTTTTCCCCGGTTTTGCTCGGTTTTCACCCGACACTCCGAAAAATGCATTTCTGCTTCGTTTCTTCGAATTCTGATCTTGTAAATGTTCTTTATGATTTAAAATTAGAACATTTGGCCCATCTCGTCTTCCGTCTCGAACTTTGGCAAAATTACCATTTTGCCCATGAGTTTGGCAAAATTACAATTTTGCTTCTGTTGACTTTTCTTCTGCCCGTTGACCATAATTTGTGATACGGGGTATCACATTCTTCCCCACTTACAGAAATTCGTCCCCGAATTTTCCGTCACTACCAGACTTTGAATCGGTTCCAACTCCTGTAAGTTAGTTCGTCACTCGCTTCCAACGCTTCCTTACTCGAACATCGCTACACTTTACTGACACCTGACATCACGGCGACCCTTCCGTCTCGTACTGTTCTATCTCACTGATCACACCAACCGTTCCCCCCTCGCTTCCCGTCTCGCATTCGTATTGTGCTTCACGCTCAGTTGTCTTTCCTCGTCCATCTGTCTCAACCTCGACCTTGTTCTCGCTGGTTTCACGTCTTTGCCTCGCAATCTAACTTCCCCACTTCGCTTCGACTCTCCCGTCTTCGCAATCTAACAACTTCACGCCGCTTCTTGACACTGCCTCTTCTCCTTCTGATAACCCCATTCTAGTATTGACACGATCTCTTCCCGCTCGCACGCTTTGGTTTCTGAGTCTGATTCCGCTAACTTCCCACCGCATTCCCACTAACGACTTTGTTCCGGTCTCCTTATGGCCACTGCTGCTAACACATCACACTAATCGCTTCACTCTTTCCGCTGCTCGGTACTGACACTTCCCACTAACACTCCACACTGGCCGTTTCGCTTCCCGGGTCAACTCGTCTCGCGGCTTCTTTTCAGCCCATCTCACTTTCGGGTTCGGGTTCGGTCTCGCATACGTATCGCATCGTCCATTCCGTCCTACATTCACACAACAACTTCCACTGGAGCAGTGAATTCAAACCAATCTATCCCCGATATCACTTCCTCATAGAAGTATAGTTAGTTAATCATGTACCCGATGGTCACCCATGATTAAGTAACACTACTCTATAATTCCGCTCCCTGGCGAATCGACAGTCGATTCCAACCATTCTCACGTTAGCTCAACACCTTAAACGAAAAGGTTATAACGCCTTTATTCACAACAACTAACGATTGCAAATAAAATTTAAGCTACTCTACCAATAGCTTACCACCACCACTTACACTCCGCACATGCTAAGCATGCCATAACACTAGCACTCTTACAGTGCTACACCACACACGAAACACAACCCAAAATAACTAATGCACCACACAAGCATTAGATAAAACACACAAGCAATTAAATGCAAAACAACCAATTACCACACGCAACCAAGCAATCATCAGATCGCTCCGGATATGTCGTCAGTCTGGGTTTAGGTTATGATGAACGGTCATCAGTTCCGCTCATCATCAGACTTCACGTGGTAATTCATTTGCATCACAAACCATCACATGCATGCAAACAATTACTACGAAAGTCATAACGATAAGTGAACAATCTGCATCACATACATACACCAACAACAACATACACATGTCTAGAGGTTTATAGAAATACATAGAGAAACAGAATACAACCACAAGATGTCCGTCATCAACAACCCAACCAACAAACTGCATCGCCATATCCTGGAGATGTTCCCAACAACACACGTACAACCGTCGATCTGGATACACACAAACAACAACATAGTTAGAGCCCATACTCACCTGGCCTAACTAATCAAACCCTAACAGCCCCAGCACGACCGAAATGCCATACACAACCGACATCGCGGCTCGCGCTGGTAACCACTGGCAGGCGCGCCGGGAGGGTGTGATGGGTGTGCCTCTCTGCTCGGTGGTCCAACCTGCTGCGGCTCCGCCATCGGACACAGCTGTGCGACGTGACCCCTATGACCGCAAATCTCGCAAACCGGAACGGGCGCTGGGCGTGGCCCACGGAAACACTCTGGCGCCTGGTGGTCCGTCGCTCCACACAACTGACAAGAAGAAGCTGATCCCGAAGAAGGCTCCTGAAAACAATCTACTGCTCGATGCCCCTGACCTCCACAAATCTGACACCTAACGGGCGCTGAACGGGACCGACGAGAAGTGGACCGACGAGAACAAGTGGATGCTCTGTGTCCCTCGTCTCCACATCTCCTGCACGACCTCGACAATCTCGGTGGCTGCACCAACGGTGGCTGCGCTACAGGTAACTGCGCAGCTGGCTGCTGAATAACTGGCTGCTGAATGAGCTCAGCGTCTCTGCGGCTCGGTCCTGGGCGATACTCCTCTGGCAATGGGGCATGATACGGCTCTGCGTCTGACATACGTGGTCCGGGTCCCACGACTGGACAAATAGGTGCAAGATGACCATCCATACCGCATACCTGACAATAAGATGGATACGGCACTGGCTGATATGGCTCATGGTACGGCGGGTCGACAGGTCGCGGGCACCAAAGCATGTGGAAACCCCGAACTCCGCAAGCGCTACACGTCTGGTACACTGGCATCTGAGGCACGGACTCTGGCGTGTCCGCGAATGGCATCTCCGGCGGTACATCTGGCTCGGTCGGTGGTGCCTCTGGAGATGTGACTGACTCGAACTGCGTGCCCGACCCCGTCGTCGACATCGGTGCTACTCCTGCGGTCGATCCTCTCTCTGAGCGTGGCTCGACATCATCGGGTGACTGGTGATGCGGCCCAACATGCTGCTCCAACACGTCTGCTAATATCGCCACCTGCTCGTCCATCCGCTGCGCCCACTGCGCATGCTGCTCCGGGTCCAATGGCTCCATGTCTAGGTCCATGTCAAAGGCTGGGTGCACCTGGTCCCCCTGAAAATCTCCTCCACCGAAAGGAATAAAGTCTGACTCGTGCAGACTGAAAGGTAGTGGCACCTCCTGTGCCTCAAGCTGCATCTCCGCTGGTACTGTAGGTGCCTCTAACTGAGGTGGAAACGCTGGCAATCCGTAGTCCACGAACCCCAAATACCCTGTCATTCCCGCAGTCGGATCTGCGGTACCTGCATCATCCTGCAGAGAAGGCGGTAACGGGTCCGGTAATGGACTCCAATCTGCTGCGGCTGCTCTCGCCCCCTGATGCACACGGGGAACAACTGGCGGCCGACCTGACACTCGCGACCCCTGCGACTGACCCTGTGGTCCTATCCTCAGACCTGCCTGATGCTGGTCTACCAACTCCTGGTACTCTGCTCGAGTCATCCGTCTCTCACCCATACTGCTCATGATAACCTCACACACCCGCTGCACGCACCCACACACACACCGTCCAGGGACGCTCTGCTGCTGTCTGCAATCACAAAACACAAATAAAAATTAGTACACATAATACAAATTCTCTACCCCACCCCATCCCCGGATATACGGACGCGGCTCGGTTTCCTAATGGATGCTTGGGTATGACACAATTTGACTCGATAAAACCACGGAAAACACCCAAAAATGAAATGTTTCGAAACCCATGCAGAACCATGCTCTGATACCACCTTTCTGTAACGCCCCTTTCCCATTCTCCGCTGACCGTCGAGCTGACCGGCCAACAATCAAACAAGAACATGACCGATCGAACCCGAGCAAGTCGAACAGGAAAAGTTCGCCACAGGACGAAGCCAAAGACGGATCGGTTTGAGACAAAAGGCTCGCACCAACCTATCTCCGACTCCGCAATCCTCGTATCCGTAGCGCAAGCAGTACTACTTGCACTACTTCAACGAGTTGTGTCGGTTCGGACTAAACCCTCATATCAGGAAAACAGTTTCATTCTTGGGTAATCAAACGTTGAACGCAACGTTTAATGAGTTTTACAAACAATCATTTACATACATATATAAACAATCAAATCACAAAATAGCGCAGCTGCCGAACCGAATTAAAACATCCAAAACCATCGAATCAAAATCCCGCCACAAGCAATCCCGACACTACACCGAGGACCTCCCGCGTCCGTCGCTGCTACACCTGAAAAACACAACAAGAGTCTAATGAGCGATCTAAGATCACCCAGTGAATCGGCTCCCCACTACGGCTCCTGATCTATCTATCATCTATAGATCCCCGCCCGAAACCCAAAATAACAATCAATCAACAAGATAGCCGATCACGCTCTACCACGTCGTGTCGAGCCCACACACACAATCAAATGCCAAAAGAAAGAATTGGCGATTATAGGAAATCGGGAGCACTGCGGCACATGTCCCCGATTGAGACTCGATCTATCTACCGCGCAATACCAACTACCCCGATCACACACACGCTGGGCCCCTACGAACTTGGTGACTTCCAGGGTTTCCACTGTTACCGATATGGCAACTAACCCACGTGACTCCTAGCCGTCCACACAACGACTAAGACACCGTTCTCTGTCCATCGATACGCGGTGACTCTGACTACCCCTAGATAGCCCGAGCTTCCATGCAATCCGGCCCTAGGACGCGACCCCGTATTCTCCGGACTACACCCTACAGACGTCACTCCATAGGTTCGCACCTGCCAGCATTCACTGGCCGGTTATCAACTCCCGAGGATCCAATCGGGATGGAAGTACCAGAACGTACTCACACACACCACCTAGACTTGCGGGATCTACGCACCCTAGAGTCCTAGTGCAGAAATGTAAACACGCAGACTCGCTTGGACTCTAGCAATCAATCGCAATCAACCACCACAACAACTCAACCCCACATCCCGCAAGTCCACTCATACTCACCACCGCTCTGACTCGGCACCGTACCGAGTCAGCACCACCACTTAACCGGTCCCGAGACCGAGTTAAGCAACAACGAGGATCGCTCGGTCCAACACCGAGACGATCTAAAGGCCTGCACAGAAACAACATCCACAAACACACAACACAGCACAATCACACAATCAACAGTCTACTCGGCCCAACACCGAAATAGACTCACAACCACACAACAGGCCTATTAGGGTTTCTATCGTCTTTTATTCACGCCCGCTACCTTGGGTTAACCGCTTGTTAACCCGTAGACGGTTCCATAATCACAACACTTCTCACTTCTTAATCAACCCTAATTATATTTTAATAACTCCCCGATCCGTCGGTTTAGAGCTAGCCGCTTGCTACACTCCCCGACGTCTCATCATTCGTCACTTAGTTCATTCACCTCGGGAAACCCCGATACCGTTCCATATTCTATACGTTCATTCAAGTTCAACTCCGTATTTTAGCTCGTCTTAATTCCCGTATATAAGTTCATTACTACCGTCCTTTACTTACGTATATATGCATATATAGTCCTACTCATGCCACGACTATATGAATGCATCACACAACGTTCTAGCAACCTAACGGCACACAATCAGGTTTAATCCGTTTAAAGTCTAACATGCTTCTTTAACCCTAGCCGGTTTACCGTTAATTCAACCAATCCAATCAATCACTTCAATTCAATTCAACGGGTATGCAATCCTATCTCTACGGTTTCCCATTTACGTTCTATATGCTTCTACGGTGTTTGAGCCGACTCACAGTGATTTGACGGAACGAACGGCACGGATGCGGATACAGAATCCCGAGACCCGAACTAAACCCGAACTCCTCCGAATACACGAACACGAACTCCGAAACGTCACGAACACCCCGAACCACTGAACAACCGTCCACCGAGCGTTGACCGGCTCGTTTTCCGGCGTTGACCGCGTTGACCGGTGGCGTTGACTGGCGTTGACCGGTTGACCGTTGACTTTGACCCGGTTGACCGTTGACCAACTCCGGTTTACTTCCTTGACCAATTGAACCACCAATCGAACCAAACCACTCTAAACTAATCCGGTTTAGTTAAACCGGTTAGGTCAAACCGTTGACCGGCGTTGACCGAGACTTAACCGGTTTGACTAGACCGGTTCACCCACCAAACCAAGGCTAAACCAACTCCTATGCATGGCAAGAACACCCCTGAAGAACCGCTTGAAGATTGGCCGGCGAAAGGAGCTTCTCCGGCGAGAATTCCGGCGTTGACCGCGGTGGCTCCGGCGTTGACCGCGGCGGAGGTGGCTTTTCCGGCGACTTCAGACGGCCAACTTCACACCAAACTACTCCTCTTGATGAGACCTATCCACCCATGGCCTTGAAATCTTGAGAGAAGTTGAAGAGAGAGAGAGTAACCCTAGACCTTAAAACCGCGGCTGCTTCTCTCCTGTTTTCCGGCGGGCTCCGGCGACTTCTGACGACGGCGGCTGGCTGGAACTTGAAGAGGAGATCAAGATGAAGCTACTGGACTTTTCAGAGATGGATTTGAGCTTCTGGTGAGAAAGTTATGCACTTTCTTGTGCAAGAAGTCTTGAAGAACATCTTGAACACATGAAGAACTCTTTGGAGATTCAAGAGATTCTGATGAGTTTTGTTGAATGTTCCTGGAGAGAAAGAGAGAGCTTTCGACAGAGAGAGTGAGTGTGTGAGAGGTTCTGAGCACCAAAGGATCCAAATGAGGTGAATAGTGAAGATTCCATGCATGTAACCTTTTTGGTTCATGCACCAAATATGGTGTTGACACCTTTCACCCTAAAGCTGGCGACCTGGGGTGCTCACACCTGTCTCTGGTGGATGTCTGAAGCCCACTGAGGCCCAATAGCACCGGCCCAAACCAACAAAACCTTTCCTTAACTTGTTTGATTCCCTTAGCTCGGTTTGACCTTTTCCCCGATAATTGTTTTAGAAAATATCTGGAAGTTCCCATAAATCCCCAAACCTACATAATCTGATTCTCCTTGATTTTATATGAATTTGGCAACTTGAATCATCTCATTTGGAGTTTCCTAGCTCCCGTTATGATTTTCCGAAGTTTTCCCCGGTTTTGCTCGGTTTTCACCCGACACTCCGAAAAATGCATTTCTGCTTCGTTTCTTCGAATTCTGATCTTGTAAATGTTCTTTATGATTTAAAATTAGAACATTTGGCCCATCTCGTCTTCCGTCTCGAACTTTGGCAAAATTACCATTTTGCCCATGAGTTTGGCAAAATTACAATTTTGCTTATGTTGACTTTTCTTCTGCCCGTTGACCATAATTTGTGATACGGGGTATCACAACCGAAATCTGGCCGGAGAGCCGCCGCGACTAGGGTTTCCTTAGTTCTCTCTCTTCCTTGGCCGGTCAACGGTTTGACCTAAACCGGTTCAACTAAACCGGTTGATTTGAAGATTGATTTGGTGGTTTAGTGGTTCAGTGGGTTAACCGGAGTGGTCAATGGTTCAACCAGGATCAAAGTCAACAGTCAACGGCCGGTAAAAGTCAACGGTCAATACCGGTCAATGCCGATCAACGTGTTGACTCCGGCCGGTTCTGAGTTTAGCCGGTTCTAGGGTCGTTCGGGAAGCTTCAGGATCTTGTTCGTGTGTCCGGGAGGTTCGGGTTTAGTTCGGGGTCTCGGGAAGTCGTATCTGCATCCGTGCCGTTCATTCCAACCAATTCACTATGACTCGGCTCAAACACCGTAGAGTAGTATTTCATATATATCGGGAATTGAGAAACCGTAGAATTAGGGTTGCATACCCGTATTGAATTGATTGATGGAATGTTGATTGAATGGACTGATTAAATGTAAATCGGATTAGGGTTTTGAGATGCATGCTAGGACCATAAAGTTAAAAGGATTAAATTGTTGTGTGCCTCTAGGTTGCTAGTAACGTTGATTGATGCATACATATAGTCGTTGCATGATAGGGGCGTACATGCATATATATGTACTAGAAGAACGATATCGAATGAATCTAAG
The DNA here is from genome assembly GCA_030180135.1 of Orychophragmus violaceus. Taxonomy (NCBI): domain Eukaryota; kingdom Viridiplantae; phylum Streptophyta; class Magnoliopsida; order Brassicales; family Brassicaceae; genus Orychophragmus; species Orychophragmus violaceus. The sequence continues at coordinate 79,356,146 of CM058236.1, read as the reverse complement.
TACAGGACCTAAGACGATATAAAAGAGGGAATTAAACCTAACAAACGTATAGCTTATGAATCGGATATCGTGATTAGGTTTAATAGAGGTTGAAGAGAAAGAAATGGATTAAGTAAATGAATGATGAGACGTCGGGGAGTTTAGTAAGCTACTAGCTCTAAACCGACGGATGGGAGATTTGATAAAAGATACTTAGGAAAAGGTTAAGAAAAAGGGAAGTGTTGAGATGTGAGCCGTTTACGGATTAGCAATCCGCTAATCCAAGGTAGCAGACGTTAATGAGATGTGAGTCGTCTACGGATTAGCAATCCGCTAATCCAGTGTAGCGGACATGAATGAGTTAAAAGACTTTAAAAACCCTAATAGGTCTGCTTGTGTGGTTATTGTGAGGTTGCTCGTATGTTTGCGTTATTGCTGTTGAGCTTTCTGTGCAGGCCTGTTAGATCATCTCGGTGTTGGGCCGAGCGATCCATGTGGACACTTAACCCGGTCTTGGGGCCGGTTAAGTTCGTAACTGCTGACTCGTAACGGTGCCGAGTCAGGGTGAAGGTGTGGGTGTAGACTTGCGGGACATTGTGTTGAGATTGCTGTTGATTGATTGATTGTGTGATGATTGCTAGAGTCCGAGCGAGTCTGCGTGTTTATATTTCTGCACTATGACTCTAGGATGCATTAGATCCCACAAGTCTAGGTTTTGAATACGTTTCGGTACTTCCGACCCAATTGGATCCTCGGGTAGTTTCCTAATCGGATCGTGGGCCTTCGGGTGGTGATTCCGGTTATGGCGTTAACCTACTGAGTGACGCCGGTAGGTGTGTGATTCGGAGAATACGGGGTCATGTCCTAGGGCCGAATCGCATGGAAACTCATGTTACCGTGGGGTAGCTCGAGTCACTGTGTATCGATGGGCTGAGAATAGTGTCCTAGGTCGTGAGAGTTCATGTTTATGTCTAGGAGTTGTGGGTTAGTTACCATGTCGGTGACCGTGGAAGTTACTGAGTTCGTAGGGGCCCAGTGTTGTGTTTGTATTGTTGGTATTGCGCGATAGATAGATCGAGTCTCAATCGAGAGCATATGCCGCAGTGTTCTCGATTCCCTTGGTTACCTTTCTGTTGTTGCGTTTTTATTTGAATGCTTGTGTGTTGTGGGTTTTACACGCCGTGGTAGTGTGTGATTGGCCGTTTGTTGTGTTGTTTGTTATTTTGGGGTTTTTGGGCGGGATATGTTGATGTTAGATAGAATAGAAGCCGTAGTGGGGAGCCGATTCGCTGGGTGATCTTAGATCGCTCATTAGACAATTTTGTGTTTTTCAGGTTTAGCAGCGACGGACGCGGGAGGTCTTCGGTGTAGTTTCGGGATCGCTTGTGGCGGGGTTTTGATTTGATGATTTTGGGTTTTCCTTTGGTTCGGCTTTGGCGCCAATTTATTGATTGAGATTTGATTGTTGTTTTCGATTGTTGGCGAATTGTTTTGTAAAGATGGTTAAACGTTATGTAACGTTTGATTTACTCAGAAATGAATATGCTTCCCTGATATTGTGTTTAGTCCGAACCGACACAACTCACGGAAGTGGTACAAGTTATGAAGCTTTGTACTACGAAAGTGAGGATAGCGAGGTCAAAGACGGGTTAGTGCGAGCCTTGTCTCAAACCGATCTGTCTCTGGCTTCGTCTTGTGGCGAACTTTTCCTGTTTGACTTGCTCGGGTTCGACTTCGTCATGTTCTTGTTTGATTGTTGACCGATCAGCTCGACGGTCAGTGGATAATGGGAAAGGGGCGTTACACGCAACGCATCACATGACATGGCACTTGGATCTTCTCAATGATATAAGACTGGTGTCTCCGGTCTTTGTTCGAGTTCCATCCGGAGAGAATGCTTTTTCTAGCCAACAAGAGAGCATTTGTTTTACCTCTCAACTCGAGTTGAGAAATATGTATTATGTGGAAGGATTTCATACAAACTTGATTTCTTTCGGACAGTTGGTTACAAACAATTATATTGTAGGTCAAGTAACCGATCAACTTGTGATTTTGTAGGACCGCACTACGAGGACGCTGATTGGAGTGGATGAACGTGAGAGTGAGGGACTGTACCACTTCCGAGCTTGGGATATGGTGGACGCTTATCATACTAGTGTCGGTGATGAGAGAGACTTGTGGTATCGTCGATTGGGCAATCCATCTTCTCGTGTAGTGGGTTTACATGGTGTTCGTTCTTCTAGTAGTTCTCTGATTTGTTCTTCTATTTTTGATGTTCGTTTACGTTCCAAACAAACACAACAATCGTTTCCTGATAGCAATAATAAAGCAATAAGACCTTTTGATTTGATTCAAGGCGACCTCTGGGGACCCTACCGTGTTTCTGCGTCTTGTGGATCTAGATATTTCTTAACCATTATTGACGACTATTCATGAGCTGTGTGGATTTATCTTCTACCCGACAAGCTGAATATTTTGACGCATTATGTAACTTTGTAGCTCTTGTGAAACGGAAATTTGATCATGGCATAAAAGTTCTATGAAGTGACAATGGTACAGAGTTTACATGTCTTGGACAGTTTTTCAGAGAACAAGGAAATGATGTGTAGAAAGGAAACATCATCATATATTGAATGTCACCAGAGCTCTACCGTTTCAGTCTGGTTTACCTATCGAATACTGGGCTGAATATGCTCTTACGGCTAATCATCTTATCAATCGAACACCATCAAAACTTCTCAAGGACAAAACACCGTATGCGTTGTTGCATGGACGTCCTCCGGTGTTCGATCAACTTCATGTTTTTGGTTGCTTGTGCTATGCTCATAACTTGGATACTAATGGCGACAATTTTGCTTCTCGAACTCGATGTTGCATCTTTCTTGGCCATCGACCAGAAAATAAGGGATGGAGACTTTATGATCTTGAACGAGAAGTGTTTCTCACATATCGCGACATGGTGTTTCAAGAGGATGTGTTTCTTTTCTTAACACCACTGAAACTTGTGTCTGAGGAAACAATCACTGTTGAACCTCCAACGACACAACTAGAGGATTCTGATGATGCGATGATCAATATTGGCGACCCTGCGATCGTTTGGACTGATCATGCTGGACATGAACATGTTGCTTCTCCGGAATCATTTATGCCTCCTGCATCTTTGGGGGATAATGACTGAGTTAGCTCTGGTTTCTACTGAATTATTGGGACGTGGTCATCGACGGAAAATACCATCGACCCGTCTCAAGGATATTGTTGTGAATACAGTCTCTCTCCCTCACTCATCTCTCACGATCACCTCTCCCTCAGTGACCTCAGGTACGGCTCATCCTCTTTCTGATTATCATAGTTGCTATCTTTTTTTGACTAATCATCGCAGATACTTGATGGATTTATCAGTGGCGGTTGAACCTCATTCTTTTCCAGAAGCAATGAAAAATGATAAATGGAGACTTGTTGTTCGCGGCGAAGTGAATGCTCTGGAATTCGATCATACTTGAGATCTTATGGATTTACCTCCTGGTAAAATAGCAACTGGTAGTATGTGGGTGTTTAAAACTAAACACAGGGATGGTGGTACAATAGAACGTTACAAATAAAGACTTGTAGCGCTTGGAAATAAGCAAGTAGAAGAGATAAATTATGATGGATCTTTTTCTCCAGTTGCAAAAATGATTATGGTTCATGTTTTCTTGATATTTCTGCGAAGAAGGATTATGAGGTTCATCAAATGGTCGTAAATAATGATTTTATGCATGGTGACTTGGACGAGGAGGTTTATATGAAATTAGTCTTGGTTTTTTATCAGACTCAGAATCTCGAGTTTGTTGATTGAGAAAATTGTTATATGGCTTGAAACAAGCACCTCGGTGTTAGTTTACGAAGTTGGCTTCAGAACTTTGCGATTTCATATATGATAACACGCATACAGACTACTCCCTCTTTGTATCGGGTAACTCCCCATAGTTTATTCGAAAATTCAAGGCTTATCTTTCTTCCAGATTTCTTATGAAAGATCTTGGTATTGTCAAGTATTTTCTTGGTCTTGAGGTGGCTAGAAGTAAGGAAGGGTTTTATTTGTGCCAGTGAAAATACAGTACGGATATTTTGATTGAGGTCGTTTACTTGGGCTCCAAACCGGCGGGTTTTCTAGTCGACCAAAAACAGATACTTGCATTGTCGAATGGCCCTCTACTCAAGAATACGATTCTTTATCGACGACTTAATGGTAATTTGGGGTATCTTTCTGCGACTCGACCTGATCTTGCATTCTTTATTCACTTACTTTCAGTTTGTGCATCAACCGAGAGAAGAACACTGGCAAGCTGCGTTACATGTGGTTGAATATCTTAAGGGGGTTCTTGGATAAGGTATCTTGTTACGAGCTGATTCGTCGCTTCACTTGACGGGTTGGTGCAACTCTGATTGGTCTGGATCTCATGTTATACGACCTTCTGTGACAGGCTGGATTGTTCAGCTTGGTTATTGTCCGATTTCATGAAAAACAACGAAACAAGACATAGTTTCTTTATCATCCGATGAAGTTGAATATCGTGCAATGACTGAAGTTCTTAAGGAGCTCAAGTGGCTTAAGAATTTTCTACGCACATTTGACGTTTCTCATGATGCTCCTATGACTATTAACTGTGACAATCAAGCGGATATACATCTTAGTGCAAATTCCGTGTTTCATGAACGCACTAAGCATGTTGAATCAGATTGTCATTTTATTCGAGATGAGATAGTTCGAAAGAATGTCTCTACATTGGTGTTGCCTTTAAAGATCAACTTGCAGACATTCTCACGAAAGCATTGGGACGAATGGAGTTTACTGTTTTTTTTTATCCAAGTTGGGCATTCGAAACTTACATGGGATATTAGGAAATATTTGGTCATGAAATTTATATCTTGTGTATCTTAACAAGACGGGAATATTTCTATTTATCTTATTGTAGATATCTTTCAAATTGTATATTCTCTTAGATTTGGTTTTATCGTTTTAGCCAATGTCATCTTGTATAAATACTTCAGCCTTAAGGTCTGTGAACAATAAGAGAGAATTATGATCTTTTGATTATGTTTATTTGTTTATTTTAGTTTTTTTTGTTTAATGCATCTGCTGGTTAATTAATTAAAAATATTCAGTAAATGAATTCGTTTTCAACAATTAAACCAGTAATGCAAACCACTTAATAACGTTCCAAACTACAACTATTTCTCTTTCATTATTTTGATCAACAAACAATTTTCTCTTCATAACCATCTTTTGTAATAGTTCTTATAATCTGTATCAGCGTTAAAAAAATCAAATAAAACTCTTGGAATTACTTAACTAAGAAAACAGTTTAATTATGGGTTTTAATTGCCCATAAGGCATGTGTGTTATCTTTGTATTCTCTCTTGTCGTTGAGATTGCTTGTTCATTGTTCCACAAGCATGACGATATACTGAAGACAAAAATGTTTACGAAACATTATTATTCTCATGAAATTATGTTACAAGATGCATAGACTTATATATGAATTGAATTAAACTAAATTTCTAAATTAATATGGGAATCATATATAATATTGATAAGTACAGTTTCCAATTTTATATTCTTCTAGATCTTTTCATATTCTTTTTGATTCCTCTTAATCTTTCCAGATTTTTTTTTATCTTTCCAGATTTTTTTATCTTCATGTTTAGATATAGTTGATCTATTCGATCTCCAAAATACATGGCATTTACAAGAAGGACTTTATAGAGGGCTTGAGCGGCGGAGGTGGTCTAGGTGGTGGTAGCGGTCTTAGAGGCTGTGGTCATTTAGGTGATGGAGGCGGTTTGGGTGGTTGTTTTTATGTTTCTTTACATGGTTACTTTAATATTTTTCCCCAAACTATGATATGTTACCTTTAAGTACTAATGAGGAGATTCATCTTATAAAATGTCAATTAGTAAAAATGGTAAATTATTTTAAAAGAATAAACAAACTCAAATGGTACATTATCTAAACTAAGTTGGGATAAAAAAAATTGTTGTTTACTAGAATTTCAATGACTGTTGATCATTATTGATGTTTTTTTTTTCCCATCATTATTGATGTTAACTAAACCATACCACTCACTCTGTTTGTGACCGTCCCTCACGTCACGGTACCAGGTCTGAAACTTGACAATCCACTTAACAAATCTATTGTCTGTCGTTATGCTAAAAAATTTTTTTTCCTTTTTGTTTGTTTGTTAAACTATTCCAATCCAAGTTATACGCTAGAAAAATTAACTAACGTGGATTTCACTTCAGATTATGCGTGGCACTTGGCCAAACTAATCCAAAGACTTGAATAAGCTCTAAGCCTCTAACTTCTTCTAAGTCAAGCTGTGTGGGTGACGGACAGAGCTCCATCAGAATACCTCATATCTTTATTTATACCGCAAAATTTCTCTCTCACTTTTCTTAAACCAAAATTGTTCTTCTTAAAAAGATTTCATGAAGATCATGTCTATATCCTTTATGCGTTTGCATTTTCTCTCGCTAATCTTGCTCTGTTGTGTCTCCACTTCAAGCTTATTTGCTGTCAAAATCGATGACAATAGTTATGTTGCTTGTCGTCCCCATCAGATTCAAGCTCTCACTGAGTTCAAGAACGAGTTTGACACCAGCCATTGCAACCACAGTGACCCCTTTAATGGAGTCTGGTGCGATAACTCCACCGGTGAGATCACGAAGCTACGACTCATATCCTGCCTCAGTGGATCTCTAAAGCCCAACAGTAGCCTATTCAGGTTGCATCATCTTCGTTATCTTAAACTCTCTGAAAACAACTTCATATCCTCTTCACTTCCTTCAGAATTAGGCAATCTCAACAGGTTAGAGGTCTTATCTCTTTCCAATAATGGCTTCGTGGGTCAAGTTCCTTCCTCATTTAAAAATCTAAGCCTGCTTTCCATTTTATCTCTCTCCCAAAATGAGCTCACCGGTAGTTTCCCACCTGTGCGGAATCTAACAAAGCTCTCGGTTTTAACCATTTATCAAAATCATTTCTCAGGAACTTTGAATCCCAACAGTGGCCTCTTTGAGTTGCAAAACCTCAATTTTCTTAATCTAGGTCACAACAACTTCAGTTCCTCACTCCCTTCTGAGTTAGGAAATCTCAACAGACTAGAGGTCTTGTCTCTTTCCTCTAATGACTTTTTCGGTCAAGTTCCTCCCTCAATTAGTAACCTGACCTCGTTAGAAGAGTTGTACTTTCTCCAAAACAAGCTCAAAGGTAGTTTCCCACTTGTACAAAATCTAACCAAGCTCTCCCTTATACAACTTGCTGATAATTTCTTCTCTGGAACCATTCCTTCTTCTCTCCTCAACATGCCTTCCTTATCATATCTCAATCTGCAAGGAAACAATTTCTCCGGTTCAACTGGATTTCCCAACTCCCCTTCGTCATCAAGGCTAAACAGTGTGCTCCTTGGGAACAATCATTTTGAAGGACAAATATTAGAGCCTATCTCAAAGCTCATCAACCTCAAGCAGCTTGACCTTTCTTTCCTAAACATAAGCTACCCAATTGACTTAAGCCTCACCTCCTCGCTAAAATCTTTGTTGTACCTCGTGCTATCTGGAAATAGTATATCTCCAGCCAGCTTGGGTTCAAATTCAGGCATCCCACCAAACTTGGAGTTCTTGCTCTTATCAGGCTGCGGCATTACTGAATTCCCAAGCATCTTAAAAGGCCTTCAAAACTTGGAGTGGATAGACTTGTCCAACAATAGAATCAAAGGGAAAATTCCTGAGTGGTTATGGAGCCTTCCTCGTCTGAACTCAGTGTGGATTATAAATAATTCATTAAATGGTTTTGATGGTCCGGCAGAAGTTTTAGTAAATTCATCGGTGAAGTTTTTACAAGTGCAGCAAAACAGTTTTGAAGGAGCAATTCCTATGCTACCACTCTCTATCAACATGTTCTCTGCGGATGACAATGGATTCAAAGGGAGCATACCTCTTTCAATCTGCAATTGTAAGTCTCTTACGGATTTGATGCTATCTAACAACAACCTCACGGGTCCAATTCCTCAATGCTTGAGTAACTTGAAGGGTGTGAGACTTCGGAAGAACAAATTGGAAGGAAGTATTCCTGACGTGTTCAGTGCTGGTGCTTCGCTTAAGTCACTTGATGTTGGCTACAATCGACTAACTGGGAAGCTTCCAAGGTCTCTTGTAAATTGCTCTTCTCTACAGTTTCTAAGCGTTGACAACAACAAAATCGAAGATACGTTTCCTTTCTGGCTCAAGGCTTTACCGAATTTGCAAATCCTTACCCTTCGTTCAAATAAATTCTTTGGTCCTGTTTCTCCTCCTGATCAAGGTCCTCTAGGGTTTCCTGAGCTCCAGATATTTGAGATATCCGATAATAGTTTTACTGGAAGCTTGCCGCCAAGCTACTTTGAGAACTGGAAAGCATCGTCACTCATGCGGAACAAAGATGCTGATCTATATATGACATACGCAAAAGGTACTTACGGGGTAATAGTCTATAGTTATTTAGATGCTATAGATTTGCGATACAAAGGTTTATCTATGGAGCAAGAGCGGATCCTTGCTTTCTACGCCGCCATTGATTTTTCTGGGAATAGACTTGAAGGACAGATTCCTGAATCAATTGGTCTCTTGAAGTCACTGATTGCACTCAACTTATCCAACAACGTCTTCACAGGCCATATTCCTCTATCTTTCTCCAATCTCACAGAGCTGGAGTCACTAGACCTGTCAAGCAACCAACTCTCAGGAACTATTCCTAATGGACTCGGGAGCCTCTCTTTTTTGGCGTACATAAATGTGTCTCACAACCAACTCAAAGGTGAAATACCACAAGGAACCCAAATTATTGGGCAATCTAAATCCTCCTTTGAAGGGAATGCAGGGCTTTGTGGTCTTCCTCTCCAGGAAACTTGCTTTGGGACTATCGCACCGCCGACACAACAACCTAAGGAAGAATATGAAGAAGAAGAGGAAATTTTGAACTGGAAAGGAGTGGTAATAGGGTATGGACCTGGAGTGTTGCTTGGATTGGCAATAGCACAAGTCATTGTTTCATACAAACCCCAGTGGCTCGCCAAGATAATTGGTCCGAATAAGCGCAGGAACCGTTAGAATTGTTTTCAGTTTGAGTGTGATCCTTCAATGTATGTCAAGTGGTTGTTGTGGTCTTGTATTGAAGCATTTCCTCATGTTTGTTGTATCTTTATCTTTATCTGATACTTTCTTTAATTTCCTTTTCTATAAAATAAGCATGGTGAATTTTCTGTATTCATATGCATCTCTGTTTCTTTTCCTAATGAGAAAAAAAAAAAATAGGAGATTGAACAGAAACATCAGAAACCCAACATTAAACCATGTCATAAGCGCAAAGACCTAATCTATATATAAGCAAATCCCAACAGTTTACATCTCTTTCCGAACTCTCATACCCTAAAGGATCATTTCTGAGTATTGAGTCATCATATTCTTCTCCCCTAACAAAAAATATAAAAAGAGAAACCGCCAAAACAGAAAGAAAAAGAAGGGCATACACCGGGAGGAGTTTCCATTAGCTTAGAAGAGCAATATGGGGCTGATAATCTTGAAATGTGTCCTTCTACTCTTTTCAAGTTTTAAGTACATTTGAAGCCATGACAAACCGAGAGGATGATGATGAGAATTAAGGCAATGATGATACCGAGGACTATGAGCTTAATCTTCATGTTCTCAAACCACATCTTCCTTCTTATTTTTGTTCCTTGCGTTCTGAAATCTTGTGCCTGTACATATATACATATTGGAAATATAAGAGCCTGAGAACTGGAATGCCTTTTTATGCTTTTCCATATATATGTATACACATAAGCTTTTCCTTTACTCGTTCTGGCATGAATTTAAATTGCTGAAAAGGTAAGTTTATCAAATGATTCGGATACATATGAGAGGAAGGTAGGTACTAACCTGTGAACGAAGATTCTCAGTTTTATCCACTAGAAGCTCAATTTTCTCACCTCGGTCAAGGACCTGCAAATAAATGAATTGCATACAGCTCAATCAGTTTCGCAGAAACGGGTCACCTTTAAATTAAGGGCAGAACAAAATTCAAGCCAAATATGACAAATTTGCTAAAATTAGTGATATGGAATTGTGAGATTGACATCGTTATATGCTTCTGACCTTCTCAATATTCTCCATCATAACACCCTTCACTTCAGTCACTTGAGCCTTAAGCTTGGCAAGTTTGCTAATCTCCTCAGGATGATCCACACAGTACTGCATGTGCTCCTTCAGTTTGGACCTACGGTACAACCAAACAAGTTAAACATCACACCCACACCCACATCAAGCTTTTGGGTTGAGCAGTGGTAGCCTTTCCACCACCATATCTCTTGTTGAAATCTTCCTTAACACGCTCCAAGAAGCCCATTGGAATCTGCCTTCCAACAGATTCAACAGCAACAACACAATACGCTACATAACAACAGCGAAACACAGACAAAATTCTTTTCTCAGGTCCATGAGACAAATTCTGATTATAATTTGCAAAATAAAAGTCCCAATATGACTTTCAATAAGAAACTACTTCAAATACAGTATGCAGAGCAAGAGCTAAGTACATAACCGACAAGTAAATGATCTTCATTAAGGATTCCCAAGTATCCAAACATACTTTTTTGAAAACCTACCAGTTACTCTTAATATCACTAAACATGAAGCAAACAACGTGGCCTTCTTATAAACAACCCATACATAACCGATTCACAACACACAAGAAAAAAAACAGAGAGATCAAATTCTGTTAAAACATCTAATCCGACATACATCAATCAATGCAAACGAAAACTAAGATTAGGCATTCATTGCCTTAATATGACTCAAACGCACAAAACACCTTCACAGAAGCATAACGAATGTCATAAATATACACACCAATGTCACACTGGTACCAATTCAAGAATCTTAACATACCAACAACCGTTTTCTTCTTAAGAATCTTCTTCAAAATCTTATCAATAACACTCATGACGATAGTACTTCATACCTTCTTTTGTTTCTTAGCCAAAGATGAATCAATTTCCTTAGAAGCTTCTGAAATCTCAGCCTCCATCTCTCATTGGATCCTCTAACTTTATAGCTGGTGTTTCTTTCTTGTCATATTGTTCTTATTGACGTCTCAACGCTTCTGTCAAACCGAGAAGATTGAGATTAGCCATCATCTCTCCTTACACATATTGTAATCAATCTCCCTATTAAACTTTTCGATTTTGATCTTTGCAGGCGACATCATGATCAAGTTTTCTTGAAAGAATCGCTTAATCAGATAGAGATAAGCCAACTAGAACCTGGCTCTGATACCACTTCTTGAGAAACGTCTGATCTAAGACTCACAATCTAAGATTCAGATTGATCAACAATTGAGAAATGATTTCGTCGAACACTTTTGAGAACGAGAAAGTGAAAATGCAGAAATTAAAGAACACAACGAGATGTTATCCAGTTCAGGTGCAAACCGCAACCCTACATATGTCCGAGACACAACTCGGAATTTACTAAGAACATTCATACAAAGCTCGCCAGAGAACCTTAGAGTCACCGTGTTTTCTCTCACCCGAAAAAACACACTCTCTCTTTTCTCTCTCTCAATACAATGTAATTCTCTCAAAAAATTGAATTGTTACCCAAAAGAATGGGAACCTCAAAGGGCTTAAAAGAGAAAAAAGTTAGTGAGAGAGAGAGAAAAAGGGCGACTCATATTGCGATTACTTTCACTGTGCATAAACACCAGCTTTCGGTTGAAAGGAGATGGAATCATCTCAACAGGGACCACCTGTTCCATCTTCTCCGGTGACTATTTCAGCTATCCTTGCCGGCGGCGTTGATAGTGAGGATGGTTTCAAGAGGAGGGAATCTGAAAAACAGAACGATCCGATGACAGTAACCTCTGAAACGCTTATTGTCAAAACAGCTACGACGGAGAACAAGTCAGGTACAGTCACGCAGGCTGATACTCTGAAATCAGTTGGACCTGATTTTCAAAGAGATAAACCAGGAGTTTCTTGGTCAAATATGGTGCAGAAAAAGCAAGGCTTAACCAAGTATGAGAGACGGTATCGGTTCAGTTGTTGTCCCGGAGGAAATCCTGCAGGATTCATCACCACTATGGGAGGATTTCCTCATCGGTAAATTTTTGGCGAAAGCTCCACACGTTGCAAAGGTTCACGCTATCGTCAGCAAAATCTGGGTTCTTGGGGATAGATCTCAAATGATTGATGTGTTTGTTGTCAATGAAACAAGAATGAAGTTTCGGATTACTAACTCTGCTACAAGGAATCGTGTTATGCGGAGGGTAATGTGGAACCTTGCGGGTGTTCATGTTGTTATGTCGAAATGGACTCCCTTTGAGGAGGATATTCAGCCAGAGGTAAAATCAATTCCCCTTTGGGTCCATCTTCGCAATGTCCCGATAAATATGTTTTCTTGGAAGGGCTTGAGCTTTGTTTCTAGTCTTGTGGGAGAACCAGACAGATTGCATCCGGAAACTGCACAATGTGTTGATTTTAAGGTTGCAAAAATATTTGTTAAAGCTGACTTGACTAAGGAACTGCCTAAGCTAATGAACTTTAACTTACAAGGGAAGGATACTTTGGTGGAATTCTCCTATCCATGGCTTCCATCAAAGTGCAAGAGATGTAATAAATGGGGCCATCTGGAGAAAGAATGCCTTGCAAGTATGGAGAAACTAAATGACAGAAGGAATTTGCAGCAAAAAGATGCAGTCAATGATAACATGGGAACAGAGCTGATCGTGGAAAATAAGGAGAATGAGAAGAGATCAGAGACGGAGAAGATCTCAGAGAATGAAAAGACTTCAGAGAAGGAGAAGAACTCAGAGAATTCGAAGGAGTGCAGTACTGAAGTTGAGGGTACATAAGTGAATGCAGAATTTACTGAAAATAAGGTTACAAAGGACAACAAATGGATCTCACCGTCAAAAGTGAGCAGAACATCGGAAAAAAGTGGGCCTAAGTTTGGTCAGGTTGCACTTTTGACAAACTCGAGATACTCAGTGTTGAGTACAGAAGGAGAAGGAGAAGAAGAAGAAGAAGAAGAAGAAGAAGAAATAAACGACACAACAAAAAAGCCTGAGATAACTCACGTTGAAACAGAGCATGAAGAGATCTTAGAAGGAAAAACAGCAAAGACAATTGATACGAACAGAGATTGCCAAACCTGTTATGGATGCTCCTGCTCCGTCAACTAAGGAAAGGGAGTCTGCACCTCTAAGACAAACTATGCCAAGAAACTTGAAGAAAAACCACAAGTTTATCTCAGAATCGTCCGTCCAAAAACCAAAGGATGCAAATCCAGGTTATTTGAATAGAAGGAACATCCGAATAAACCATTAATGTCTAGATTTTTCTGGAACATTCGTGGTTTAAACAAAATTTCAAAACAGACGGTGATTCGGAATTGGATCAAAAAGGGAGATTTTCAATTTGGTGGAATGCTAGAAACTCAGGTAAAAGAAGGGAAAGCAATGAATATTGCCTCCTCGGTTTTTAGAGATTGGTCAGTAATAACTAACTACGACAGTAGTCGGAGAGGTCGTATATGGGTTGTTTGGAGTTCTAGAGCGAGAGTAACGCCTTGCTTTACGAGTCGACAAATGATCACTGTTTTTATTTTGTTAGATGGGATGGAAGAAAAGATTTTGGTATCTTTTGTGTACGCAGCCAACACAATGGAAGAGCGAAAAGAACTATGGGAAGACATTAAAAACCATCAAAGATCGTCTATGGTGAAGGACAAATCATGGTTGATACTTGGAGATTTCAATGAGATTCTGAATTTAGAAGAACACTCAGGTTACAATGATGCTTCACATATTCTGTCAGGTATGCATGAATTTCAGGAGGTAGCAAGACATTGTACTCTTACAGATATGAAGTATCATGGCCCGAAGTTTACTTGGTGCAACAAGAGAGAGGAAGGGTTATTTGTAAAAAGCTGGATTGAACACTGATGAACCAGACTTGGTTGAATAGATTTCCTCAAGCATATTGTGTCTTCGAACCAGGAGGTTGCTCTGACCACCTACGATGTCGCATTAAGATAACAACGGACACGACGCAGAAAAAACGTCCATTCAAGTTAATCAACGCCACATCTGAGTTTCCTGATTTCTTACCTCGGGTCAAGGATTATTGGGACGAATCTGTTATGCTTCATAACTCTACCTCAGCCCTCTACAGGTTCTCAAAGAAACTCAAAGCTTTGAAACCTATATTAAGAGCTTTGAGTAAAGAAAAAATTGGAGATATAACTAAGAGAACTAGAGAAGCCTACGATGATCTATGTACCTGTCAAAATCAAACGTTCAATAATCCTACATCGAGTGCAATAAAAGAAGAAGGTAGGGCGTACGATCGATGGTCTTTGCTCTCATCTATTGAAGAGAAAGTTTTGAGTCAGAAAGCAAAAATTCATTGGCTGAAAATTGGAGATGGTAACAATAAGAGCTTCTACAAGATAGCAACGGTAAGAAAGGCCAGGAACTCTATTAGAGAACTGCAGAGGGAAAATGGCACATTGGCAACTTCACAAGAAGAAATAAAGAAGGAAGCAGCCGATTACTTCAGTGATTTCTTATCTCATAGAGTGGAAAATTTCAGAACAATGACAGAGGAAGAGATTCACAGCCTTTTAGTATATGAATGTGATGAAGCTGATCAGACAATGCTACTGCAACCGGTAACTGAGGACGAGATAAAGAAAGTTCTATTTTCAATGGCAAAGAACAAATCCCCAGGGCCGGACGGTTTTACCTGTGAATTCTACAAATCGGCTTGGCAAGTTATTGGAACTAATTTTGTTGTCGCAGTACAATCGTTCTTCGATAAAGGATTCCTTCCAAAAGGGGTAAATTCAACAATTCTAGCTTTGATACCGAAGAAAGACGAAGCAAAGAAGATTAAGGATTATCGTCCTATCTCCTGTTGCAATGTAATCTACAAGGTTATCTCCAAGATTCTGGCAAACAGACTTAAGCTAACGCTTCCAAAGTTCATCTCGTCAAATCAATCGGCTTTTGTCAAAGAGAGGCTGCAAATAAACTTTGAGAAAAAAATTATATATCTTGCTGGTGTAAAAGAAATGGAAAGCACTTCTATTCTGCAGAAGTTTACGCTAGACTCAGGTACTCTACCTGTACGATATTTGGGTCTCCCGTTGATGACTAAAAAAATGAATGTGAATGATTATACACCGCTGATAGAGAAGATCATATCACGGATAGGAACTTGGACGGCTAGACACCTATCATTTTCTGGCCGACTACAACTCATAAACTCGGTGATCCATAGCATAACAAACTTCTGGATATCAGCATTCCGACTGCCAAAAGCATGCATTAAAGAAATAGACCAGATATGTGCTGCTTTCTTATGGTCAGGTCCCGACTTGAATACAAAGAAGGCAAAGGTTGCTTGGAAAGAGGTATGCAAACCAAAGGAGGAAGGTGGTTTGGGTTTGCGATCTCTAACTGAAGCTAACAATGTGAGTTGTTTGAAGCTAATTTGGAGAATCTTATCAGCTAGATCTTCGTTATGGGTCTGTTGGATTCAGAAGTACTTAATAAGAAGAGGATCATTTTGGACAGTTAATGAGAACAGCGCCATGGGCTCTTGGATGTGGAAGAAATTACTGAAGTATAGGCCTCTAGCCTCTGAGTTTACAAAGGTGGAGATTGAAAGCGGTTCAGACACTTCCTTTTGGTATGATGTTTGGACACCTATGGGGAAATTATTCGACTTAACGGGAAGCAGAGGGTACATCGATTTAGGCATAAAGAAATATGACACAATAGAGATGGTACTCAATAAGCACAAAAGGAGAAGGCACAGGACACATGTACTGAATCGGATAGAGGATGCTATTGAGAAGCAAAGAGAAAAGGGTCCTAAGTACGAAAGAGATATCATACTATGGAGAAGAAAGACGGACTCTTTTACGGTTAACTTCAATTCCAAGGACACATGGAGGCAACTACGACAGACCTCACCAAAGGTTATGTGGTTCAAAGGTAACTGGTTTCCTTACGCAACACCAAAATACGCATTCTTCACATGGTTGGCAACTCTAAATAGATTGGGAACAGGAGACAGAACATCACGTTGGTGTAGGGATGCAGATATTGTTTGCAATCTCTGTGGAACTGAGGATGAAGCCGAGACCAGAGCCGGCCCGTGCCTAAAGCCCATGAAGCAAGGGCTTTAGGCGCCAAATGTTATAAACTATTTCAGGGCAGCAAAAACAGATAAGTTTCTTTAGTGTAGCGGTCTAAGTCATTAGTTGGGGAGCGTGAGGAGCTGGGTTCGACCCTTCCTTCTCGGGTACGCGGTGGAACAACATCATGATTTACTTGAAAAAAGTCTCTAAGGACAAAATACATATCTTCCTATGCAGATATGTATTTCAAGCAACTACATACACTTTGTGGCAAGAAAGGAATGGTCGTAAGCATGGTGAGAACTCGTTCCTGGCAGCTATCCTCATCAAACGAATCGACAGACAAGTTAAAAACAGAATCTCAGCTATTGCTTCAATGGGAGATGCAAGGTATATGAAGGCTATGGAACTTTGGCTGACTACTAGATAGTTGGCTTTTGTTTTTGCAAAATTTCTATTTCACAATCTCAAAAACAGGATACATCTCATGTAAAAAGAGTTTGGGTTTTTTTGAATAAATTTAACGATTTTTCAAAAAAATAAAAAAGAATGGGAACCTCCGGCGACTTATATCATCCCCGATCGTAACCGCAACTCTAACGGATCAGCTCTCCCAATTCTCGTTACAACGGCTTCAACGACAATCGTTGACTCGTTTCCAGAGTTGACTTCATCAAGTAAAAGAGACGACTTGAAACGGAGGTGTATCGCTTAGTACTTTAACCAACAATTGAACCGAAGCTTAAACAAGACTTCTTGTAACCTTGTTGATTTAATTCAGCTCCTAAATCGGAATACTTGAATATAACAGTCATATTCATTCAAATTCGACATATCTCACCTACTTCAAATACAGTATGCAGAGCAAAAGCTAAGTACGTAACTGTAAACACTTGATCTTCACTAAGGGCATCTCCAACCCACCTCTATATTTGCCTCTAAACTCTATTTTAGAGGCAAATCCACTCCAACCCACCTCTATTTTCACCTCTAAAATAGAGATCTCTATTTTTTCCTCTATATATAAAGGAACTCTATTTTTTCCTCTATAATAGAGGTGAACTTTTTAGTTTACAAATCAGTCCATTAACTTTCAAATACTTTTATTTATGACCAAAATAATTAAATATTAATATTTTAATAACTAACAATATAAAATTAATAAATTATAAATTATAATACTTTAATAACTAATATATAATTTAAATAATATTATAATTTTATAATTGTAAAAATAAAATAAATGGGTTAAATTGCAACTTTTATAAATAAAAAGTATTATTAGTAAAATAAAAAAAAATATTAAAGAGAATATTCCTTTTTAGAGGAAAATATAGAGGAATACATTGGAGCAAAACCCACCTCTATTATAGAGTTTCTCTATTTTAGAGGTAAAAATAAAGAAATACATTGGAGATGGTCTAAGGATTCCCAAGTATCCTATCAACCTACCTGTGACTCTTAATATAAATAAACATGAAGCAAACAACGAGGCTTTCTTACAAACAAGCCATACATAAAAGCTCAACCGATTCAGAACACACAAGAAGAAAAAAACTTGTAAGACTTGTTTAACAGATCTAAACTAAGTTAAAATGATCTTTTTATATATTATTTATAATAAAATCCCGAACATTAAATTGGGCTTTGGACCGTTACACCGGCTAGAAACCACCGAGCAAAAACCAGGCGATAACGAGACATACATGATCGGTTAAACGCCGGAGAAATCGAAACTAACAAGAAGCAACAGAGGATGGGAAGTAGACCAAGGCCCAAAAGCCTCCTCTCCGACTGGACCCGAGCAGCCCCCGGCTTCCCCTACGCCAGAATCTGCCTACTTCCCGGCAAGTCAACCAGTTTTCAGCTTTTTCGCGACGGAGCTTCCGCGGCGGCACCACTCTCGGAGATCGTCCCGCACCCACGTAAATCTCTCCCCTGAAGGAGATCGACCCTCAGTGCTTACAGATCTGCTCTCTCCTCCAACGCTTGCCGACACTCTGCTCGCCTCCTCCGCGCACGCCAAACAATCTTCAATCCGGCCAAAGAACACCACCGCCTCCGACACGGAACCGCCAAAAGGAACCATCATCCTCCGGGCAACCCGCCGCCGTTGATGACCGCGTCTTCGACAAAGGGTGAAACCCTAACCCCCTAAAAATCTACGAGCCTCGTCTCTAAGCATCTGAGATCCTTAGACCACCGACCTAGCCTCTCCACCGTCCTCTAACGGAGAGCACCACCGCCGGACAAACCAAGTACCTTCCACCATGGAGCTTCTGCCGAGACTCGCCTTTCTAGGGAAACCCTTCCAACGCCTCGAAGAAGAAGTGATGAGGATCCGGAGCGATGAGGATCCGGAGCTCCCGCCGTGCAACAAGAACGTCGATGAAGGCCGATAACAAAAGAAAGGTAAAAGGAGGTTCACTCACGGTCCGGCGAGAGGCGTCGGGAGCCGGAGGAAGCCTCAGACCGAGATTCGACGACGCTTTCTTTGGGAGAGAAAAAAGGTGAAGCGTGTAAATCTAACGCCCTTTTTCTATTTTTCTATCGAATAGTAAATAGTTAAAAAGAAGAGATAGGTTAAAAACTTAAAATGATCTTACAAGACTTGTTAAAATGAAATTAGCTAAACTTTTGAAAACACAAATTAATTATTGAATAATAAGCAAACTCAAACGAGACATTATCTTTTTTTTTCCTCGACATAAAAATGGTACATTTTCTAAACTAAGTTTTATGGGATTAAGATTTAAGGCGGCACATACTACTAAGCTTACAAAACCTCCAGTGTTTTCCAAACTCCTAAGGAGAACTCTCGTCATGTCTATCCTTTACATGAAACTAGGTAAATACCCGCGCTACGCTGCGGGTTTATTTAAAATATAAATTTTTAAAAAAACTTAAAATATTTTTTTGCCTTATGATATTTTGTTTTATAGTTAAACTTTCATGTTGATAATTTATGTAAATTAGAAATAAATTATTTTAAAATTTGCTTATAATTTTTTTGGCTTAAAAGAAACACGAAAAAGAGATTATAACAATATTATGTACCAATTTCTACTTATAATATAAAAAGAAATAAAATAAAAGTCACATCCATATATTTCTGGTTTATTCGGTCTTCCGTTTTTTCCCTTCCTCTTTGTGCTTTGATTTCTTCATTTATATCATTCGTGGACGTTCATCTAAAATAATAGTTCCTAATTATTGTTGCCACCAAAGAGAATGTCTCCAAAGTCTCACTTAACAACCCAATTGCCACTATGATCGAACTCAGAATGATCTGTACCACATAACACAAACCCACATAACACAAACACGACATACCTCAATGGTAATCTAAGAATCTACATTTTTGATCAAAAAAAAAAACTAAGAATCTACATACAAAAACAAATCACCCCCAAAATTACTTTGACATACCTCTGTGGTAATATAATAATCTACATACAGAAACACATCACCTCCAAAATTACTTTCAAGAAGTATATATACATTATACATAGTGTATATATAATACTTTCACGACATACCTCAGGGCACTCTACCTTAAAGGCTGATGTGTCACCTTTTAATTATACTATGTTATATTAAAAGTAAGCTTTGTTTTATTCACACTTAGTTATGTTTCGTATTTGATTAAAAATATAAGATAAAGTAATTGTTATGTAGACAGATCGATAATGTTTTCTATCCCAAACTTTTTGACAATAGTGAAAGTAGAAAAAATAAAGGTCATATACAAAAATATCATTTGAAAAAAAATCTGAAAATCAAATCCTATTCTTTTTTCAATCGGATCCTGAAACGAAGCTTCTTGATTCAATGGAATCATCAATCAATCATATGTAAAAGCCTTTGGATCCTCTTTATTGATAAAGCTCGAGCCTGCTCTTAGCTTCATACAACAAAGCTCCCATGTCTTCTTCCTTCGTCACATTCGTTTGCTTTGATGTTGACTCCAAATCCGTTAGTACTTTGTCCTTGACCAGTTGCGCACTACACGTACGTTCATCACCACGTAGCTCAGTAAAACCAACGCCGCAATGTGGGCTCTGATGTCTCCGAAGTATAACAACTAAATTAAAAAATGTTAGCTAAATTGTCGTCCGGTTGTTCTAGAGATGAATATGAGGCAATACAGTGAGTATGATATCCTGCTCTCTCAAACTGAAGCTGGTGATGATTGCATCGATGGAGAGGTTGACAATGTCTGCGACAACTGCATCATATACATAACCACAAGTTCTGATTTGTGAGCATGACAAAATATGATATGTTGCCCTTCTGTATACATGACCAAAAGCAAGTTCTGATTTCTAGTCAGACTGTTCAAAAACAAAACACAAAATTCCACAGGAAAGTATGATTTATTACTGAAATACAATTTAGACAGTGATCAACTCTGTGGCGAAAAATAAAAGGAGTTGAAAGGTAAGAAATACCGGGAGGAAATGTGTCATGCTCACATATGTAAACCCGCAAGCTTCCCTGCAATCTTAGACAAAAGAAAGTTACTAACATGTACGATTTAAGATTGAAAAACGAATATATAGCAAATATATATATAGCAAATAACTTCATGGAAGAAACCACAACACTCGCTGGCCAAATTACCAAAAGACGTGATAGATAAATAAACTGGCGAAACATCTATCAGAATCTATCTAAAGAAGACGTTATATGGTTCACTTCAACTAAGTTAGATAAAACTTCCAGAACTCACAATACAAGCTAGAAGTCTTGATCCAATTCAAAAAGTCTGAGATGACACTCATATCATAAAATTCTACAGATTCAGAATCAAACAGTTTAAACAAAATCAGATTCAAACTAATTCAAGATGACTTAAATAGCTACTCAAACAAGAGTTCTTATAAGTAAAATTTAAACAGTGCACCTCAAAGTATGGCTGTCCAATCCTCTCAGGCAGTTCGTCTCTGCGGTAAAAGGCAGCCTACAAAGAGATTACAAACTTGTAAGCAAGGGTAACAGATAATGAGCAGGAACGGTCAGCCAAATAATGAGAAGAATCATTTATTGTCAACTTTCATAAAAGTCAAGGAAGATATTAAACTGTAAACAGAACCTCAAATTTTCTGGATGACAATGCGTATGAATGAGAAACAAGAGCCAATCCACAAAACCCAGAAAACAAAAAGTGAACAAAACTTGAAGATTCAAAAACTTCAGTGCTTCAGTGCTTTGGTCTGTCGAAAAGTGACATCAGTTTTACCAATACCATATATATATATCCAGCTGAAATTATCAAAGGCTACAAGGTGAAGCATACAATACCAATATCTGGCAAGCAAGAAAGAAAGTCTTCATCCATTGTTGAAAGTTCTGTGACACTGAAAAATATGCTTTGGCTGCATCTCCATTTGCTTTAAAAGCTTCGGTGTTAGTATCATTCAAAACTTCAGAAGACACATTTGCCTGACGTGAACCGAGCTGAAATATGAGAGAGAGTACAAAGAGAGATACCGTTTTCAGCGATGTAGATATGAGGGTTGTCGAAAGTTTCTTTGATATATAGCATCCCTAGTTGCAGACTACATGGTGTCTTTTATCCTGATTCCTGAAAGAGGGAAAATCATCAAACATTAGTCTCGCTCTCTTTAAGTGATCACTTATAGAATATCTTACTAACCTCATTCTATAGTGGCCATACTTCCCACAGAGATCAACAAGAGCTTTGTATCTCCCAATAGTGTCCATACTTCCCATATGCTTGTACATAAAAAGTTCTTCAAGTTCAATTTCCTTTGCGCAATATGCTCTTCCTCCTCCATCTTCCTCCTCCAACCATTGTATTATCTTCACCTAGGAGAAGCTTGGATACACGCAAGCAAACAAAATAGAAGCTTTAGATTTAAAAGATTGTGATTATCAACGGAGCCATGAACACAATTAGAAGTCGCTACAGATAATCAAAACTCAACACAGATAATCAGAACTCGTAAAACCATACAGAGGAAGACGAAGAGTTTAATATTACCGATTTCCGATATCAGAACCAGGGGCGACCAAAAGGCCGAGGTGGAGATGCGGACAACCTCAATTTTTTGTTCGATCTAGTCAAACCCATTCACCTCACCTCGAAGAGGCAGTTTTTCAGTCGGAAGAATACGGGAGTTTCTACCGACGAAGGAGATGGCTAGGGAGATTCGTAGACGTCGATTACAAATATTCGATCTGGATTTTTCCCGAGATTACAACAAACCTTTGAGCGATGTCTAAGATCGACTGCGATAAAATCGCCAACAACAAGCCTCTGTGAGAGTGAGAGAGAGAGAGAGAGAGAAATCGATTAGGTAAAAGAACCGAACGATTTTGTCTTTGGCCCAATAAAATTGTTTTTGTTCAATTTTTTGTTTTGTTTTTCGGACAGGTAAGATATGACGTGGAAGAATGTTTTGTTTTGATTAGTTCAAACAAATTTTTCATTAAATGAGGTGTCAGCTCCACAAGCATTCTTGGAGCTGAGGTGTCATGATTCTGGAGAGACATTTTCCTTTTATATATATAATTATGAGAATGAAGAATCACAGAGATCTACTCCTCTAATTCACAAATCTCTCCACATTTGACATTACTTTTTTTTTTTTGCTTAACATTTGACATTACTTACACAGACCAAATAATGAAGATTCCTGTTCCGTTAGCTAATGATGCGCTTAGTATGTGACAAGTGTATGGTCTTCTTAGGTTAGCTTAACCATAACGTGACCACTTTGTCTCTGACCAGGTCTGAAACTTGACACTTCACAAAACAAATCCAAGATGTCTGTCGTTATGCTAAAATATTGATTTATGTAGTTTTGAACATATGTGAGAAATTTCAAACTGGTGTGTTTTCCAATCCAAGTTTTTGTTTTTGTTTGTTTGTATTTTTCTTAAGATATTCCAATCCCAAGTTATACGCTAGAAAAACCAACTAACGTGGATTTCACTTCAGGATTTGAGTGGCACTTAGACACTTAGCCATACTATTCTCCTAGTTAGTCCAAATACAAAGACTTGACTTAGCTCTAACTTCTTCCAAGTCAAGTTGTGTGGGTGACAGACAGAGCTCAAGCAGAAACCTCATATCTTTATTTACCACCTACTTTCTCTCTCACTATTCTTAAACCAAAATTGTTCTTCTTAAAAAAATTTCATGAAGACCATATCTGAATCTCCTATGCGTTTGCATTTTCTCTCGCTAATCTTGCTATGTTGTGTTTCCCTTTCAAGCTTCCTCACTACAAGCTTCCACTTTGATAATCCTGTTGCTGGTCTTGTTGCTTGTCGCCCCCACCAGATTCAAGCTCTCACTGAGTTCAAGAACGAGTTTGATACCAGCCATTGCAACCACAATGACCCCTTTAATGGAGTCTGGTGCGATAACTCGACCGGTGAGATCATGAAGCTACAACTCAGTTTCTGCCTCAGTGGAACTCTAAAGCCCAACAGTAGCCTTTTCAGGTTGCATCATCTTCACTACCTTAACCTCAGTCAAAACAACTTCATCTCCTCTTCACTTCCTTCTCAATTAGGCAATCTCAACAGGTTAGAGGTCTTATCCCTTCCCAATAATGGCTTCATGGGCCAAGTTCCTTCCTCAGTTAATAACCTAAGCCTGCTTTCCTATTTAGACCTTTCCGAAAATGAGCTCAACGGTAGTTTCCCACTTATTCGGAATCTAACCAAACTTGTAGTTTTACACCTTTCTGATAATCATTTCTCAGGAACTTTGAATCCCAATAGTAGCCTCTTTGGGTTGCACCACCTCCGTTACCTTAATCTAGGTTTCAACAACTTCAGTTCATCACTCCCTTTTGAATTTGGAAATCTAAACAGATTAGAGGCTTTATCTCTTTCCTCTAATGACTTTTTCGGCCAAGTTCCTCCCACAATTAGTAACCTAACCTCGTTAAGAGGGTTGTACCTTGACCAAAACAAGCTCATTGGTAGTTTCCCACTTGTACAAAATCTAACCAAGCTCTCCATTATAGAATTTCATGATAATTACATCTCTGGAAGCATTCCTTCTTCTCTCCTCACCATGCCTTTCTTATCATATCTCGATCTGCGTGAAAACAATTTCTCCGGTTCAATTGGATTTCCCAACTCATCTTCGTCATCAAGGCTACACAACGTGCTCCTTGGGAAGAATCGTTTTGAAGGACAAATATTACAGCCTATCTCAAAGTTCATCAACCTCAAGCAACTTGACGTTTCTTTCCTAAACACAAGTTACCCGATTGACTTAAGCCTATTTTCCTCCCTCAAATCTTTGTTATACCTCGATCTTTCAAGTAATGGTATATCTCCAGGCAGTTTAGGTTCAGATTCTGACATCCCACCAAACTTGGAGATTTTGTACTTAGACGGCTGCGGCATCAGCGAGTTCCCAAACATCTTAAAGAGCCTTCAGAACTTGGAGTTTATAAACTTGTCTGACAATAGAATCAAAGGGAAAGTTCCGGAGTGGTTATGGAGCTTTCCTCGTCTGAACTCAGTGTGGATTAATAATAATTCGTTTGATGGTTTCGAAGGTCCCACAGAAGTTTTGATAAATTCATCGGTGAAGATTTTAGATCTGGAGATGAACTATTTTGAAGGACAACTTCCTATTCTACCACTCTCTATCAACACCTTGGTTGCGGCACACAATAGATTCACAGGGAGCATACCTCTTTCAATCTGCAATTGTAGGTCTCTCACGTTTTTGGCGCTATCTTTCAACAACCTCACAGGTCCAATTCCTCAATGTTTGAGTAACTTGACGACTGTGTATCTTAGGAAGAACAACTTGGAAGGTAGTATTCCTGACGTGTTCAGTGCTGGTGCTTCGCTTGAGAGACTTGATGTCGGCTACAATCGACTAGCTGGGAAGCTTCCAAGGTCTCTTGTAAACTGCTCTTCTCTACAGTTTCTAAGCGTTGACAACAACAAAATCGAAGATACGTTTCCTTTCTGGCTCAAGGCTTTACCAAATTTGCAAATCCTTACCCTCCGTTCAAATAAATTCTTTGGTCCTGTATCTCCTCCTGATCAAGGTCCTCTGGGGTTTCCTGAGCTGCAGATATTTGAGATATCCGATAACAGTTTTACTGGAAGCTTGTCACCAAGCTACTTTGAGAATTGGAAAGCATCCTCACTCATGCTGAACGAAGATGGGGGTCTATATATGGGATACGATGAAATGACCACTTATGGGGAGTTGGGCTATTCATATACACATACAGTAGATTTGCGATACAAAGGTCTATCAATGGAGCAAGAAAATGTCCTTACTTTCTATGCCGCCATTGATTTTTCTGGGAATAGACTTGAAGGAAATATTCCTGAATCCATTGGTCTCTTGAAGGCACTGATTGCACTCAACTTATCCAACAATGCCTTCACATGCCATATTCCTCTATCTTTCTCCAATCTCACGGAGCTGGAGTCCCTCGACCTGTCAAGCAACCAACTCTCGGGAACTATTCCTAATGAACTTGTGAGCCTCTCGTTTTTGGAGTACATAAATGTGTCTCACAACCAACTCAAAGGTGAAATACCACAAGGAACACAGATTACCGGACAGCCTAAATCTTCCTTTGAAGGGAATGCAGGCCTTTGTGGTCTTCCTCTCCAGGAAACTTGCTTCAAGACTAATGTGCCACCGACACAACAACATAAGGAAGAAGATGAAGAAGAAGTGGTAGAAATGCTGAACTGGAAAGGAGTGGTAATAGGGTATGGACCTGGAGTTTTGCTTGGATTGGCAATAGCTCAAGTCATTGCTTCATGCAAACCGGAGTGGCTAGTCAAAATAATTGGTCCGAATAAGCGCATAAACTGTTAGAATTGTTTCAGTTTGAGTTTGATATTTCCTTGTCTGTCAAGCAGTTGTTGTGGTCTTGTATTGAAGCATTTCCTCATGTTTGTTGTATCTTTATCTTACACTTTGTTTAATTTCTTTTTCTATAGTCATATGCATCTCTGTTTTCTCTTGTTTCTAATCAGGAAAAATGGTAGAAGCAAGCACCATCACCATAAGCACAAAGACCTAATCTAATGTTTTATTTTCCTAATGAGAAAAATTAGGAGCTTGAAGAGAAACAAACATCAGAAACCCAACATTAAACTTTAAATTACAAAAAAAATAACATGTCATCACCATGAGCGCAAAGACCTAATCTATATATAAGCAAACACCAACAGTTTACATCTCTTTCCACACATTCATACCCTAAAGGATCATTTCCCAGTACTGAGTCATCATATTCTTCTCCCCTAACAAAATTGTAAAAAGAGAAACCGCGAAAACATAAAAGAAAAAGAAGGGCATAGAGACCGGGAGGAGTTTCCGTCAGCTTAGTAGAGCAACATGGGGCCGATAATCTCTCTACGTAACCTTCTCATTATTTAAAGCTTTAGGTACACTTGAAGCCATGACAAACCGAGAGGATGATGATGAGAATCAAGGCAATGATGATACCGAGGACTATGAGCTTAATCTTCATGTTCTCAAACCACATTTTCCTTCTTATTTTCGTTCCTTGCGTTCTGAAATCTTGTGCCTGTACATATAGATGTTGGAAATATAAGAGCGTGAGAACTGGAATGCATTTTTATGCTTTTCCATATGTATGTATACACATAAGCTTTTCCTTGATACGTTCTCGCATGAAATTTAAATTGCTGAAATATAAGTTTATCAAAAGATTCGGATACAATATGAGAGGAAGG
Source organism: Orychophragmus violaceus (assembly GCA_030180135.1). Taxonomy (NCBI): domain Eukaryota; kingdom Viridiplantae; phylum Streptophyta; class Magnoliopsida; order Brassicales; family Brassicaceae; genus Orychophragmus; species Orychophragmus violaceus. The sequence goes on along the minus strand of CM058236.1, from coordinate 79,329,215 downwards.
TAGGTACTACTAACCTGTGAACGAAGATTCTCAGTTTTGTCCACTAAAAGCTCAATTTTCTCACCACGGTCAAGGACCTGCAAATACATGAATTGCATAAAGCTCAGAGAGTTCAGAGGAAGAGGGTCAAAATGTACATTAAGAGCAGGGAAAGTTTAAGCCAGTTATGATAAACATGCTCAAATTAATAAAACAGATTGTGAGATTGACATTGTTATATGATTCGGACCTTCTCAATATTCTCCATCATAACACCCTTCACCTCGGTCACCTGAGCCTTAACCTTGGCAAGTTTGCTAATCTCCTCAGGATGATCCACACAGTACTGCATGTGCTCCTTCAGTTTAGACCTACGGTACAAACCAAACAAGTTAAACATCACACCCACATACACTAAACGAGGAAGTTTTTTGTTAACTCTGATTGTAGAGCTAAATGAAGTACCCAAACTCTTTGTTCAAGCTTTTGGGTTGAGCAGTGGTAGCCTTTCCACCACCATATCTCTTGTTGAAATCTTCTTTAACACGCTCCAAGAAGGCCATTGGAATCTGCCTCCCAACAGATTCAACAGCAACAACACAATACGCTACACAACAACAGCAACATAGACATAACTCTTTTGTCAGGTCCATGAGACAAATTCTGATTATAATTTGCAAAATAAAAGTCCCAATATGAGTTGCAATAAGAAACTACTTCAAAGACCGTAGGCAGAGTAAGAGCTAAGTACATAACCGCAAGAAATTGATCTTCATTGAGGATTCCAAAGTATCCTATCAACCTACTTGATTCCCCAAAACCTACCAGTTACTCTTAATATCACTAAACATGAAGCAAACAACGAGGCCTTCTTACAAATAACACATACATAAAAGCTCCACCGAATCAGAACACACAAGAAAAGAAAAACAGAGAGATCAAATTCTGTTAAAACATCTAATCCGACATACATCAATCCATACAAACGAAGACTAAGTTAAGGCATTCATTGCCTTAATATGACCCAAACGCACACAAGACCTTCACAGATGCAAAACGAATGTCATAAATATACACACCAATGTCACACTGGTAGTACCAATACAAAATGACCAAATAGATCCACCGTAACCGATTGCAATACGAACACAAGATAGATAAATCTATGTCTACCAAATTAGATCGAAACTAAGCCTTTCAGAAATTTACTATTACGCGAATTCCAGGCCTAAAGAGGATCATATCTCCAAAAAATCGTGTTCGGATCGAGACGAGAGACTCACTGAAGCCGTTTTCGACGAGGTAATTGAAGGTGTGACCATCGCAATTGTAGGTAAACTTGTTGTTCGAGGAAGGAAGCTTCTGGAGGCACTGTGCAGCGACGGAAGTAAAATTCCCTTTAAACTCAGTATACTCGGCGAGAATCACCGTTCCACGAGCGACGAAGCTGTAGATCAAATTCTGTTGTCCCATTTTTCCCGAAGAAGATGAAGAAGAAAAGCAAACCCTAATGCACCGCAAATCTGATTTTGAATTTGATGAAAGAGAAAGAAGAGTTTCTTCTTCTTTTTTGTTTCCTTCGTGTGTACGGAAGCAAGAAAGATCCAAAATAGAAGGGGAAATGAAAGGGAGAGAGAGAGATTGGGACGACGCTGCGATCGAGAGAAGGTTTCCCTTTTATCACGGTTTCGTTTGAATTAATTAGTATTAAATTTATTATTTAATTATCTTATAGTTAATTAATTTATTTAAATGTTTCTGCTTTCTAGTTTGTGTAAACTTGTAATGGACATCTCCAGATCCAATGGACTTTAAAAAATGTGTAAATCACTAAATTGTGATGAAATATCAGTTTCGGAATAAATACATGTTTGAACTTTGAATTACATATATGTTTTTTTTTTTAAGTTGTTTTGTTTTAGGAGAAGAAAATGATGTATTTAAGAGCATTTTCTTTTAATTCCATGAAGATTTAATTGGAAGCTATAATAAAGGTGAACAATAAATTTAATTATTTTCTAAGAAAAAGTCCCTGAATTTTAATTATCATGATTCATGAAACATCAGGAATAAATCGTTGTTTAAGATTTGTTTATATGTAACTATCTATATTATCTCAGAAATCCAAAGATGTGGAGAAGAACGGTGAGGCAAAACCACATCATCCTCCGATGGAGATAAGCAAAACCACCACAGTCAATATGCGTGAGATCATTTATGATCGAATTTAAGAAAGGTTTCATGTAATGATGTGGCTTACTGTACGTTGAACAAATATAAGGAAACTTTAGCAGCTTAATTATGATCCAAGAAACTTCTCTTAGTTTCCATATTTTCACACAAGGGTTGTTTCGTCAAAACTTAATCTTAAATCATATCTGGATCAGACAGGGGCTGTCAGAAGCTGCTCTGTTTTACTTATTGTTCCATTTTAAAAGTTGTTTAGTTCAATTAAAATGCTACAACAACACACACAAAGTGCAAACTTTCTTGGCTCTAAACTCAACTCTACTTTTTCAATCAATCATCACCATACGCCTTGAAACAATACCGTTCACGGTAAGGAGCGTTAAAGAAAAGATCAGCCTCTAACCATTTCGGGTATCGAACAAGATCTCCAGCTAAAAACTGCATATACCTCTTGCTTCCTTCGGGAACAACACGAACCTCTCCTTCTTCTATGTAAACCAGCTGATCCACCTGCCAATCCCATGGCAACTTGCACTTGCCCGTCTTCCAAACTGACCATCTCGAAACACCGAGCTCATCTAACCGTCTCTGTGACACTTTCCGTTCCACTTTAACGTTGTATAGCTCCTCCAAGGAGGTCTGCATAGATGTTACCTTAAAGGCTCTCTGAACAGACAGGTTGTTGGTCTTCTTGCATTGAGTGAGAGAACATGGGAATGGTGTGGCCATTATAAGACTTGCCATGGCTGCTTCTTATTCAAGTCTTGTGATACGATCTTGGACACCAGAGTTTAGATCTGCGGACAATACAGAGAAGAGAGATTAGGATTAGACCCGAGATCTTGAATCTCCTAAGACCCACAATTACACATATCGAAACATTGTGATGTTAGAAGTCCTATAACTACTGAAAAGAGAGGAAGACGGTAATGTAAAAGTATTGTGTACAAGTGAATTGTTGTAAATCATAAGGCTTTATCATCAATAGCTTATGAATCAAGGACGTTCGGTAAAATAAACTAAGGATTCAAGAAATTTGTTTATGCCCATTTGCTAATTCGATCGGACATTTGAAATCTCCCCACACCATCTACATGAGTTTTATTGTTCCAAAGAGAGCTATTCTCAGTCGAAAATTCCCACTGAAACCTCACCAATTAATGCCCAAAATGTATGCTGCGAAACCTTAGAAGGAATCGACGGCGAAAATCATCCCAAAATTGAAGAAATATGAGTCGATTGACCAAAAGGTTGTCAATTTCAGAAATCTGAGTGCTTACCTGTGAAGGGAGGTGGACTCGGGTGTGAGTGAATTCTCGCTGCCAAAACCCTGAACCAGTGGCTTATGATAAGCCCCGACTTCATGAAAATCAATAACGAAGTAGAGGATATGAAATAAATTACGAAAACGTTCCTAGTATTTTGATATTATTTTAATTTCACACCAGATGTTTCTTTTGTGTTAATTCTACCCCAATGTTTTTGTTTTGTTCAATTTCCTGTAACGTTTCACATTCCCTAACATATTGCACAACCTTCCAGTTTTGTTTTGTTTTGTGCCAAGTCCGTTCTACGTTTATAGCATCTCTGAGTTTTCTTAACTCATGGCCATGGTGTTGCTGTTGTGGAGAGAAATGCAACCGAAGGGTATTTGGTTGGAGAAACTATTGCCTAATTCTTTCCTTTTTTTTTTGTTTGTTTATGTGGTGATTCAGAGTGAAATATCACAAGGAAATAGATGAAGGAGCTAACTCAAGTCAGAGTTTTAACAGACAAAAAGACCGAATAAGTAATGGCAAAATATTCAATCCGGTAAAGCTTATGTTCAGGAAGCAGTGCCTTGATGCTTAAGGTTATCTCAACAAATGCAGAACAGATGTGGATTTGAGTATCTTGGTGTTGAAGATATTCTTAACCACTTACATTCACTTATACAAAGGTAAACAAATGTCCCCTTTTGTGTTCTGCTGACTTTTGAAAGTGATGAATTGGATTATTTTTTTTTCCATTTTGTACATTGAACCAGCCCAGCCAAAGCTCGTGGAAATTGTGAAACAAATTTTTTTCATTTCTCTTGGATGGAGTCATTTTGGAAGACTGAACCCTCTCGAGCATCCTCAACTACAATGATTTATATAGATGTGAGTTATTTGATGTTTTTCAAAGCTAAATCCTGTCATGGTAAAGCTCGGTGGTTCTGAACAATATATAATTCTTTCTTCCCTGTCCATTAACTTCATTGAAACCGTTTGTCTTTAAAAAGAACAGCCCAATTTGAGCGCATCATGGCTGCTTCAAAGAGATGTCTGCCAAGCAACAACCCATTGTTTCCTCTGGCTTCATCAAAAAGCCTCTACACGTAAGTTTCAACTGCATGCAGGTATATACCCCTTGTTCTTATGTGGAAACTGGGAGATGAGAGCTTTTGATTTCTAAGCAATGGTCTGGTATATTCTTTAGTAGAGACTGGGAGATCCGGTTCTCAGACCATTTCTTCAGGATATATCATACAGTTTGGTCCTCTAGAAAAGACATTAGGCCTTGTCATGCTGACCAAACCTCAGATAATTCCATCGATATTCAGACAGGTATAGCGTTCATCCGAAACCCGTTGCTGCACTTTGGCCAGAAACCTCGAAAACGCAAACATGTGATTGATAATGCTCTTAGTTTGGTCATGAGATCTGGTTTCTTTGGTGATTTCCTCAGGTCGGGATACCTGTTCAGGTCGATTGGTCAGTTCATTTTTCTATGCTGGGCTTGTATACGTTCCTCTCTGCATACATCGATCCAGATATAAGGTGAATATATTCTTAATCTCCTTAACGGTCGCTTCTACCGCCATGACTGCCACGTTATGGATGTTGTGTTTCCTGAACCTTCTTGATCTGTTGTGCATACGTCAGGCCATCTTTGGAAGAACTTCCATTAAAGACGAAATTCCAGTGGAAGAGACGTCTAGAGGCCTGGAAATATGGAGCTGGCTTCGATTACGAGTTGTGACTGTCCATTGTTCTCAAGAGTGGTACACTCAGCTTCGATTTCAGCTTTTTGAAGTATCTTTGGTGCCATCTCAGATTTTAAAGTTCATCATATCATACATCTCCAAGACATCATTGTCCATATTACATATCTATCTTCACAAGCTTCATAAATGTCTACCTTCTCTAGCTCTTAATGCATATATACGCAGAATCAACATCTCAGTCAGGATGGTTCTAGAAACTCCTTTGATATCAGCTATACATAAACACCAAAGGCTTTGTTCTCTGAACAGAAAATTTGTAACAATATAACATACCTAAAGAGTTGAGCTTTGTATTCTTTACCGCGTAGACACAATGGCCGCTTGACCAATACCAAATGATCATACTCCAATGCAACGTCTATACCTTACCCCAACTCTCTCAAAAGTATGTTTTAAAGAAAAAGGTTCTGTTTGACGATCATGTTCTAAGTCTCAGGTGAATGCATACTTCCAACGAGTGCAGTATAAACCTTATTATCAATTGTATACCCTTTCCTTTTCATCTCATCATAAAATCCAAAGGCTTCATCTGATTTTCCAGCTTTGGACAAACCCGAGATCATCACCGTGTATGTGACAGAACTCTGATCCAAACCTTTCGACCCCATCTCGCTAAAGAGCCTCATTGCTTCGTCCACGTTATCAGCAATACATTCCCCATGTATGAGCGACGTGTATGTATATGAATCCGGATCCATCCCTTTAGCTTCCATGTTGGCCCTTAGTTTACGGGCTTCCTTTACTTTCCCTTGCTTACAGTACGCATCGATCATCACATTATACGTGATAGCGTTGGGCTGTGCTCCCTTGCTGCTCATCTCCACAAACAGCCTCTTTGCCTCCTCAATGTTCCCTTCTTTGCAGTAAACATCGATCAAATTAGTATAGCTAACCGTGTTAAGCCTCACACCACCCTCCATCATCCTGAAAAGCCATTGCTTTGCTTCATCGTACCTTTTTAATCTATTTAAACAGCTAGCAATGGTATTAAAAGTGAAAACATCAGCTTCAAACCCTTTCTTCTCCATCACATCATAAATCGTTAAAGCTTCATCAATCATCCTTTTCCTGCAGTACCCATTAATCAACGTATTGAATACAACCCGAGTGATGTCAACTCCTCGGCTTTGCATCTCGTTCATCAATATCTCAGCTGCACCCATTTCCCCTACCTTACACACCCCGTCGATAAGCGCTCCGTAAGTGTGACTACTCGGCGAAAGTCCCTTCTCTGTCAATTCATCAAACAACAAAAACGCTCTCTTTATATTTCCCTTTCTGCAATGCCAACTTATCAGAGAAGTATACAGATGGATATCGGATTCAATCCCTCTCTCACGCATTTCATCAAACAGTTTCTCTGCATCAACCATTTTCCCATTTTTCACGCTCAATTCCATTAGAAGCGTATACGTAACCTTGTTATACGCCACACCATCCTTCTTCATAGCCTTCATAATCTCTTCTACGCCAGAGAAGTCTCTCTGTTTAACATAAGCATTGATAATGGTGTTGTAAGTGTAAGCTTCAGGTTTGATTCCTTTACCGGAGAACTCTTTTATCAGCTTCATACTCTTTTCGACTTCACCTCTTCTGCATAAGCCTTCGACCACAATCGTTAATGAATAAACAGTTATCCTCACTCCAGAATCAACCATTCGCTTGAAAATGTCCAAACAGAGATCAACTTTCCGGCGTTTTTTCGCCGCCACCAGAAAAACAATGCAGGATTTCTCTTCGATTTTCAATCCTTTCCTGATCATGTAATCGAAAACCTTTAAACCCTCTTCGAACATTCCGTTATCCACATAAACCCTAAATACTAAATCGAATAACGTTTCCGAAAATCCAAGCTTTTCTTCAGAAATGTCACAATCCACCATCGCCGATCCTAAAGTCTCAACCGGGCGCCCGTAAAATCCGTCGGTAGCGATCAAATTCAGCAGAGATCTCATCTCGTGGAATTTCCGGTCGGAATAGAGCCGGTGAGCTAAGGTCACAACTGCCGTGAGATCGGGTTTGAGACGGGATTCGAATGTGCGGAGATACTTGAAGAAATCGATGCACGATTGAGTGGGGAGAGTGGGTTCTGATAGAACGAGGCGGGTTACATTTGAATTCAGATTGAAGAGAAGGGATGGATTCGATTGAAGTTTCCCGACGGTGGAGTTCTCCAGGTACGCCGTGATTCTTCTGGCCGTTTCTTTGTCTGATATCAAAACCGGAGAAGCTCTCTGCTTCTGGGTTACAACGTTGAAGAGTCGCGATAGTTTGCCGGAAGACATTGTTGCGATTTCTTTGTTCATGATTCCCCTACAGACGAAAACTCACGCGGAAGATTCAAACTCTCAACTCTTCTCGTTCCCTTGCCTAATTATTCTCTTTGGTAATCGGTTTGAGATCCGGAAACCAAAGAATGGTTTTATTAACCGGTAAGCACAAGTGGATTCTGAGAACCAAAGACCGGTTCAAGATAATCATTCCACAGAACAAATAAAGGTGCAAATGGTAGTGGATGAGTGGAATAAATGAAATAAAGATTAGTGGAATTAAATTAGAGGAATAGTTAAGTTATACTCATGTTTTCCTCTTCCTATGAATATGAATAGATGAACGATTTCCAGCAAAACTCTTTATTTTTTCACTTAAAATGTGGATCCCATAGAATTTCACTAAATGTTTAAAAATATGACAAATAGATACATTTTAGAGTAACTCAACATAATAACATATTTTACTAGATTTAAGAGCTTTCGGTCAGCGGAGGAAAGTGAATAGACCATGGAATTATGTTTGTGGGATTCTTGAATTTGTCAACTGTTTTTACTCAACAAGAGTGTTAGTAATATGTTGCATTGGAAATGATTTGAGACGTCTTTTGTTACTGATGTGTTTGGGATTTGGAGATATGTAGATTGTTCTAAGACTGGATAAATGGCATTTCAAATCATCTTTAAGGTTCTTTGGATTCTCACCAATACAATACAAATAATCAAGTGTAGAAATGGATGTCAGTTTCTATTCCTCTCTCGCGACTTTTCATCAAACAGTTTCTCTCTGCATCAACAATTTTCCCATTCTTGATGCTCAATTTCAGACATGATCGATCCTCGAGTGTTCATCACTTACATAATTTTGTTTGTTTGTAATATTCGTACATCGATACGTATAGGACTTTGAGTTACCCTTTTCGGGATTAGAATGTCTTGTGCTATAATTGATATCAAGAAAACAACTATACCCTTTTCCCATTTTCAACTGCATAATAATTTGGTTGATTAAAGTTGTCTTTTTTCTTATTGCACAATAAACAAATGCGCATGCGCGAATCACTAAAAATATAAATCGTGATGAAATCATGAAAATAAATGAGAGCAAATTTATTTGGTGGTCTCTTCCTACGTCTTTTTCTCTATATGAGATAACCATATATCTAGATTAGAAGTTTTGAATCGTTTGAATCGTTCTTTTACCAAAAAAAAAAAAAAAAAAAAAAAGTTTTGAATCGTTCGAAAATCGCTTTTATCATTAATATTAGTTGATCTCTACACCAATACATACCGTAAAAATAAAATAAAAATAAACGAATCAATAAGAGATTAAGTGTATATTTTTTATAAACAAATTAATTTAGTCTGAAAAAAAAAATTAATTTAGTCTGCGACAAATTGTTATTCACCATAGAAAATAAAATGATTTAGTCGGTAAATAATTTAGTTTGACGGCACTGATTCTACTATTCAAAGCCATAACTTAAAACACAAGATAAACCAAAAATAAAAGCCACTTTTCTTAGACAAAACTCGTTCAGCAAGTTGATCGATAAGTCAATCTTACATAATTATTTTCAGCATCAACCATAAACCAAATCATTAAACCATAATTTTCAACATCATTCAATAAAATGATTCTTTTTTATTTATTCTTTTGCTTTCCATAATAATTAAGCATCAACATCAAGTACTATATATTGCCCACCCTTTATATATGTTTATATATTAATGATCGGTTAATTATTGAAATTTTTTTAAGGACGTGTAGAAGACAATTTAACAGTGATTGGAGAGAAGAGATTAATTCCTAACTTGCTAGCGCATTGCTTTTGGATCCAGCTACTAGTCTATCAGGCCTCTTACAGCCATTCTTTTTTTTTTTTTTTTTCATCTGAAATTATACATTTATTATTAGACAAAAGTGGAATGCGTTTTTGTGATACAAAAGCCGGCAGAAAACAGATCTTTCTCCGGAAACTAATCCCATAAAGGGAAACAAAGCCGGCGGAACACGAAGATATCCCCGGAAACTAAACCTACTACTAAAACAGGAAACAATCGATAAAATCCAAGGTCAAACAAAGGCAAACTAAGGCTGCAAATTAGAATCCGTGCGGTAAAGCTTGAGCGAGATTTATCGAAGTAGTCCACGACTCACCAACGATAACATCAACTCCACGAAAGTTGCTGAAAGACCCTCTCTCAGACTCAAAGAAACAAGACTCCATAACCCGACAAGAAAACCCCTAAGAAAGGATCACTAAAACTCTTTCGGATACGGTTGCGACGCACTTCTATACGCCCAATAAACACCTAAATAGAAGTCTAATAGAATTTCAAATCTCCACAGATTTGAAAACACCGAAGCCTAACCCACCCAAAAAATGAGAAAGCACCCACAACAAACACCAACAACGGATCAAAAAAGCAAAATCAGATGACGAGCCTGGACCTTAGACCAAAGATAGCCTGAAACTAGTAGAGGTAACTTAAAATACTAGACTAAAGCCGAAAGACCATCAACCAAACAAGAACCTTTAACCGGAACCAGCAACGTCCCAAACCTAAACCTAACCCGTCCACAACCCGAACAAATCCCAAGACGACGCCGAGGACCAAAACTAAAGCCATCTAAGAACCGTGAAAACCCAGATCTAAAGAAAGAAAGCAGGCTCACAAAGGCGAGCGGGAAACCCGGCTGGAACTATGACGACCGGCGGCTAACAAGGAGACGCACAACGATGCGCTAGGCTGGAACTTTGACGGCCGACGACGAGAAAGACGGTGCTGGAGCAGAGACGGCGACGGACGAGGGACACACCGGAGAAACCGTCGTACAAGGCGTCTTGGGAGATGGTCAACTACAGATCCGACAACTAGAGGAGCCTCCCCGGACTCGGCACCGAACGCCGGCCGAGGAGCAAACCGGAGACGACGATGGAAGCTTACCTAGGGAGTCGCGCCAGAGAGCTTCGGGAGGAAGAAGATGACGAATTGAGCTTCCTTGTAAGCCTCTTACAGCCATTCAAGTTTGTGATTCTCATATTAAGTAGTAAAATGAAACCATTTTTTATGTTTAACAGTAACATACTATCATTAGCATATACATAATATCAAATGCAGCAATATTTATGTTATATATTAACCATATAAGGAATCATGTTTTTACGAACATAAAATTACACACACACACTAACTAACTATGCTTATATACCTACATACACGGACGGAGCTGACGTAGCGGAGGCTCTAGGCGAAAAAAAATGGAGACCTTCATTGTAAAGATATAATAATTTTTTTATAAATTCAAATGATTTCAAATATTCAAAATAACATGAAAAACTATTCTTCAAGACAAAAAATGATAATAAAACTATTGATTCATAAAAATTGTTCTTCTTGTATTTTCCCCCACACAAATATTAATCAAGCTCAAGCTTTGATAATCAAAATTTTTAACTATATTCCGCTCAGCTCTGTTTTTAAGTTGGTTGCGCTCTGTTTTTAAGTTTATTAAGTTGTTTTTATCTCTATCAAAACAGTAAACATGATCCTTTAAAAACGTGAACCCTAGACAAATGCCTTAAATGTCTATGCTTAGCTCCGCCTACATATATACATACACATCATCTGATCAACTGCAATCGATCTGAATTGTCAAAATTATGCATACCCAAACTTTAATATATATTTCTAAAACTCCTACACCATGAGTGTGTAGACATCATATAAATGTGTAAATATATACATTTTACATATATGCTCAAGCTTTAAACCAAGGGGAGGGAGAAATAAACCCATTTTATCGCTTGTTATGTAAAGGGTTTGACCCCGTCGGAATCTTTCTCTTCTCCGGCTTGAATTCTCCGGAACCGATTACACGTGTGGCATAAGAGTGGAAGAACCCTATGTCTCTTCTAGATGGTCCAGAGGAAAAGCTTCGTCTTCCAGCAGCATGAATTCTTGGGGCTTTAGAGAAAACAAAAACTTGAGTAAAGAGAAGAACAAAGAGGCAAAGAAGTCGAAATAGAATCATGTTTGTTGTTTAGTATGTTTTGTGTTTTATCTTGTTTCTCATAAGAAATGTGAGGGAGGTGAAGGAAATAAATCTTTTGAAGAGAGATGGTAGCGACGACTATGAGAATTTAATTGATGCACAAACTTTCATATTGTGTTGTATTTGTTGCATTGTTTATTCATGTGCGGACAAGGATGGTCCACTTCATAAAATCTCTTCATTTACAATATTTTTTTTATAAGAATTTCATATTTATTTTTGGTCTATTATGTTTTCTAGATTTTCAATTTAAAACCAACCGGTAATGGATGAATTGACTCTAACCTTTTATATATTTGTGTTGGTCTTTTTAAAATTTTGATGTGGGATCCTAACATGCCCCTTCAAGATGATAGTTTTATCGGTTTATCTCGAACCGAATTCCACTTTAGGAGTGAGAAGTTTCAAGCAGATGAGAAAGATAGACCCTAGCGGCTTATCCTTAACTTAACAAGATGGCTCGGAGCAAGCTAAGTCTTATGTTAAATACTATAAGCGCAGAAGGGGCTACTCTATTTGGGTTAAACTATTTGGGTTAAACGAAGTTATGATACCATATTAAGTTTTGTGAGCTTTCAACCTAAAACCAATTGATAATTAAAAAATATTAGCCCCAACCTTTTATACATTAGTACTAGTCCCTTTAAAACATCTAAATCATGTCTATACAACTCAATTTTTTTATCAATACATTTTCCTCTATAATTTGTTTCTATGTATTTTGTAATGATTTTATATCTTTCTGTTTGATAATAAAAATTTAGCCAGAAAGTAAGCGTTTTAAAATTTTAATAATTTGTCTAATCTCAACACTACATTGAAAGTAAAAAATCTAACCTCAACATTAAATTATAGGCTTAATGTCCAAAACTTCCACATAAATAAAACAAAAACAAAAACAACACATTAAATACATATATTATATTAATTTTAATAATAAAAATTGAAAAGGGGTTCCATCCACTGATTTTATTTTAATCATTGTAAACAAGACATTATATTAGTTTTGGCTGAGCTGAAGGACTTTGAGGAGAGATCGGATTTAGCGATCAGTATTGAGAAAACATGCCTTTTTGCAGCAGGTTTATCATTAGAGGAGGTTACTACAATACAATCTCTAACTGGTCTATGGGAAGGTGTGCTGCCTATAAGGTATTTTGGTGTGCCTCTTTGCTCCAAAAAAATCACTTTCCTATGCAGGGAGTTACAACTACTGACTTCAGTGATTAATGGCATCACAAATTTCTGGACTAGTACTTTCGTTCTTCCAAAATCGATCATAAAGGAAATTGACTCTATGTGTGGGAAGTTTTTGTGGAAAGGTACTATAGAAGCAAATTCTTCAGCAAAAGTCTCTTGGAAAAAATGTTGTCTAAGCAAAGAGGAGGGAGGCTTAGGATTAAGGAACCTGACGGTGTGGAATGTGGCGTGTGCTCTTAAGATAGTGTGGATCCTCTTCTTCCAGCAAAGCTCAATCCGGTCACAATGGTTCATAGCTGAGATCCTGCAAGGAGACTTAGGTCAGTTCTGGGTAATCAATACAAAACAGAAACACTCTTGGCTAGCTAACAAATTGCTAGAACTAAGGGAGATTGCCTATCCGTGGATCAAACAAGTCGTGGGTAACGGAGAAACTAGAAACTGGTCCCCATTTGGGAATGTGCAACACTACCTCGGTGCTCAAGGATCTCATCAGCTATCTATTCCTAAAGAATCAACATTGGCTGAGTTGTGGGAAGATGGAATGTGGGTGCTGCCATCAGCAAGATCAGAGCATCAAGTAAATGTACTATCCTTCATCTCTTCGTTATCAATTACAAATGATCTGGATCATTATGAATGGTGGCCAGCGAACAAGAAATCATTGAAGTACTCTACTGGTTTGATCTACTCAACGATGAGGGAGCATGGTGAATTAGTTACCTGGCACAAAGAGGTCTGGTTTTTAGGAAGGCACAAATTCCTAACTTGGTTGGTAGTTCTTAATCGATGTCCAACGCGTGATCGTCTATTGGAATGGGGAATTCAAACCGATCCATCATGCTTGCTATACAACTCTGTCCCAGAAACTATAAAACATTTGTATTTTGAATGCAATTTCAGCTGGAGTATATGGTCTGCAATAGCAAGGAAATGCAACTACAATCCGACGCGAACAGGGGACCAAGAGCTTGTTAGATTGAAATCTTACCAGTGATCAAAGAATGAAAAGACTTTACTGCTACTGTCTTGGCAATCAACAATATATATATATATATATATGTTGTGGAGAGAAAGAAATGGGCGACTCCATAGGAACCATTTCTCATCAGAGGAGAGCATCATCAACGACATCAGGACTACCATCAAGAAAAGAATCTCCAGTTTAAGGGATGATCGTCCACGGCTCGCTAAGGGTTCCACTTTGGTTCCGATCATAGCTGGTTTGTACAGACACGAAACTCTCTGCCTGCTCTGGTAATTGATGTGGATCGAATTGAATTGATGCTGCTTGCTCAGGAAAATTGCATGTCATTGGCTTCAGAATCGTTCTCAGCCGTTTCTCTGTGTCGGTTTTACAAACGACATCGTCATCTTCGTTACTCTGCTTCTGGTTTGTGCAAAACCTACTCATGGGCTCATTTCTCTCTTTGGGCTTGCTTCAAAATTGTTTGTTTAAAATATTAAGCCACTTGGCACTTGGGCTTGGCCCTGAAAAACATTTTGTATTCTCAAACATTTTATAAAAAAAAAAAACAAGACATTGCATTTTTTGTCACGAAAACAAGACATTGCATCTATATTTTTTTTTGTTCTAAAAAAGACTAGTATGTTCAGCCCTCGCGTGTGAATATTTTTTTTTTGTCACGGTTCGGTTATGCCAGTGGTTTGTTCATTCAGCTATATTTTGGTTATTTACCCAATTCTGCCTTGAGAAGTGAGAACATGAGGTGGAGGTGACGTAGCATTCACCAATCTTGCAGCAGCTTTGAAAGTTCCAATTGACTAAAAACATTCAGTAGATCCTTCTTTTAAGACATTTAAATAGATTTTAGAAGAAAATTTGTACCAATGATCTAATTTAATGTCTAGTCATATCGTTTTTCTTGTCAGCCTATGTAATTCAGGGACTGGGTCCATTTTGACAATCAACGTTCTCGGTTCCTCATCACACATCTAACAACTTTTGGACCAAGTAACTACCAAATTGATCCATGGAAAGTCCAACAACATTGTTAATGGTTTCAAGGAATATAAACTTCAAATCGTGAAAGGTTCCTTAGGGCATGGTGCCGATTAAGTCATGGTGTCGGTTGAGGCATGTAGATACCACGGGGTGTACATGCGTTGGCCTTAGGGTATCACATGTTATCCGGACGTTGGCTTTAGGATATCAGTGGTTGGACTTCTCTTGCATGTTGTGTGAATTACTTATGAGACCACCATATATGTGTACATATATATACTATATAGTTTGGATTGGTCTTGCCGAAATGGACTGGTTTGGAATGTTCTCATTGGATAATCCAATACTCATTCCTCTCTTTTTCCTTTTTTTCTCCGTAGAACTAGTAGTAAAAATTCAATTAATTGGTCGAATTGAACAAAAAAGAAGTGTTCTCAGAATTCTTGAAACTATGAGAAAACATACCGACTAATTAGTCTAGACGCTTGTCCTAATACATCGTTCCAATTTTTTGGAAGACGGGTGTCACACTACCTCTTTTGATTCTCCAAGATTATCTTGAAGAAGTGACAAATATGTTGTTGTTTTGTGTTTTAAGATCGGATAGGATTCAAACAAAGACACTGGCCTTTTGTGTTGTCGGTCTCCTTTGTTGTAGTGACAACAACTTTAAAAGCCATTGCTCTTTTATATAACTTAAGAGATCACACTGGTTCTCTCTCTCTTTCTCTTATGCATTATTTGGAAACTCAAAACACACAACAGGAACAACAAAACAAGTTTTCGAAGAACAGAATCAAACAGTTTCAAGAAGAGAGAGAGAGAGAGAGAGAGGCTTTGTTTGATTAAGCATCATCTTCACCGAGAAGTGCGACAAGCATCTTCTCGTAATCTCCACGAGTGTCTTTGGTAATGGCTTTCTCCAATGGAATGCTGTTCCTTCTCTGGTACTCTTCTCCGATGACCTTCAAGTCAATCTCAGCTCTTGTGGTCACAATTCTAGTGAGAGCTCCTTCGTCTGTTCCGGTTTTGTTGATTGCTGAACGAAGAACATCCACAAAGTAAAGCTCTGGTCTTGTCAAGCATTGAATCGTTGACCTCAATAGTCCGAGGAACTTGTCATCCTCATCTCCTTCCTCAAGACTCTTGAGGATTTCCTCGCCGTGATCATCTTGGTAGCGATTGAAAGTAGCATTGATCTGTGCCTTGCTCCTTGTTGACAAAATCCTAATGATATCCTCATCGTTGTAATGCTTGTCCTTGATTTTCTCATGGATCAGCTTCGCCTCTTGCTTTGCCAATGTCATGTTCACCTCGTCCCCTTGGTACCTGTACGAGCTAACAAGAGAAACCAAAAGCTTTCTGAAGTCACCGGTGGTGTGGTGAGCGACATCCTCTTCAATTGACTTCTTGAAACGAGCATGGTAAGCTTGCCTAGCGTGAAGCAGCTGGGTTGAGCTCCTAGTGCAAGCTACTTCCATAAGCATGATAGATTCAACTATCTCAACTCTCTGTATCTCTCGTTCTCTCTCTCTCGAAGAACAATGTAAAGATAACAGAAATGATTCTTTATTCAATGTAACGAGTATATGCTCTCAATCAAGTCGGTTTCATAACAACCAACTACCAAGACTCATAACGTCTTGAGTTACACAACAACTGAAAGCATAAAGAGAATGAGTCGACCCTTCTAGCTATTTATAGCTCCTCTGTATCTTCAACTCTTGCTGAGTCAGCACCACTTGCCGCCTTTATTCCTTCTTCTTCAGCAACATTCTTCTTCCTTCTTCTATAGAATACTCTCCTCAACCTATCAATACCCCCCCCTATCAGATGCAGCTTGTCCTCAAGCTTAAAAGAAGGGTATTGTGCTTCAAAGGCAGATACTTCAAACCAAGTGGACTCATGAGTGGGAACATTCTTCCACCGTATTAACACTTCCAACTGCCCACTTGCATTATACCTCGTTTCCAATACTTCCAACGGTTCCAGCACCAACTCTCCCGCATCTGTGAACGTATCAGGAAGGTCAATGCAAACCTGCTGATCTCCAACCACTCGTTTCAGTTGAGATACGTGGAAAACCGGGTGTATTTTCGACCCTGGCGGTAAGGCCAGACGATACGCAGCCTTCCCAATCCTCTCCATAATCTGATAAGGACCATAGTATTTCGCTGCTAATTTCTGACATAAGCGTCGAGTCACAGAATGTTGACGATAAGGTCTGAGTTTCAAGAACACTTGTGTCCCTACTTCAAACTCAACGTCTCTTCTATGTCTATCTGCGTATCGTTTCATCAACTGCTGAGCATGCTGCAAATATTCCTTCACCTGAGTTAACATCATGTCACGGTCTCTCAACATAGTTTCTAACTCGAAGTTCTTAGTAGAACCCTCTTCAAACCGAAGCAACACTGGCGGGTCTCTGCCATACACGACGTTGAATGGAGTTGTCTTCAATGCCGTGTGAAACGTGGTGTTAAACCAATATTCTGCCCAATGCAGAAACTTGAACCATGTTTTGGGATGACCAGAAGCAAAACATCTCAAGTAAGTCTCCAAGCATCGATTTGTCACTTCCGTTTGGCCGTCCGTCTGAGGGTGAAACGCAGTACTGAACTTGAGCTTTGTAGCTGCCAAACGAAAACATTCATTCCAAAACTTGCTCATAAAGATCCTGTCTCTGTCAGAGACTATAGATGCAGGAAAGCCATGTAACCGGACAACTTCTTTGATGAATATTGTGGATACATCAAGAGCAGTGAAGGGATGCTTTAAACCAACAAAATGGCTGTATCGGCTCAACCTATCTACTACCACCATGATCACGTTGATACCTGATGAGGCTGGCAGACCTTCTACAAAGTCCATGCTGATATGTTGCCAAATCATATCCGGTATTGGAAGCGGTTGTAAGAGTCCTGCAGGTGCGAGAGTCGAGTATTTGTGTGTTTGACACACCCCACAAGCAGAAACATACTGTTGAATTCTATCCTTCATCTTCTTCCAGTAAAAACTCTGTTGAATACGCTTCAATGTCTTCAATAAACCAGAATGGCCCCCAGCAAAACCATCATGGGATTCTTGTATTATCAACGGAATAGCCACTGAATTTGATGGAATGACTAGACTCTTATGATAAAACACCTTCCCTTCCACGACTGTGAACCCCTTTTTCACTGAGTCTCCTGCTTCTATCCTTTGTTTCAACTCCTGAATGTATGGATCTGTTTTA
Source organism: Orychophragmus violaceus (assembly GCA_030180135.1). NCBI lineage: Eukaryota > Viridiplantae > Streptophyta > Magnoliopsida > Brassicales > Brassicaceae > Orychophragmus > Orychophragmus violaceus. The sequence continues at coordinate 79,311,287 of CM058236.1, read as the reverse complement.
ATCTCCTCATACAACTCCTGTAACTGTATAGTCTGTGGTGTAGTTACTGCCAACAGCTTATTTGTTATAGATTCCCGAGGATCCCTATCAATCCTCGATAAACCGTCAGCAGCCTTGTTATCCACCCCAGCCTTATACACAATGTCAAACTGATAAATCAACAACCGTTGCAGCCATTTTTGATAGTCCATTGAAACTTCCCTCTGCTCCAACAGGAATTTCAAGCTCTTCTGATCTGTGTGGACTATGAATTTCTTTCCTAGCAAATAGTGTTTCCACTTTTGTATAGCTAAGACAATGGCCATAAGCTCCCTTTCATAGATGGGTTTGAGTTGTTCTCTAGCAGTCAGACCATGACTAAAGTAAGCAATGGGTCGTTTATTTTGCATAAGAACCGCCCCTAACCCAAACCCTGATGCATCCGTCTCAACAATAAATGGCTCATCAAATTTTGGTAAAGTTAACACTGGAGCTGTAGCCATGGCTTGTTTCAGGTTATCAAACGCCTCCTGTGCTTTCTCAGACCATTGAAAACAATCCTTCTTCAACAATTCAGTGAGTGGTCTTGCCAAACAACCGTAACCCTGAACAAATCTTCTATAGTAACCCGTTAAGCCTAAAAACCCTCTTAAAGCTTTAACATTCTTCGGTGTAGGCCAACTGGTCATAGCTGATGTTTTAGATGGGTCAGTTGCAACTCCGTCTGCAGAAATAATGTGGCCCAAGTACTCCACTTGTGGCTGGCCGAATGTGCATTTTTTTCTATTAGCAAACAAGCTCTGCTCCTTCAACACTTGTAACACTGACTGGAGATGCTGTCCATGTTCCTCAACAGAAGCACTGTATACCAGAATATCATCAAAAAATACTAACACATACTTCCTCAAAAATGGTCTGAAAATCTGATTCATGAGAGCTTGGAAGGTTGCAGGGGCATTGGTCAGGCCAAAAGGCATTACAAGAAACTCGTAATGTCCTTCCAAAGTTCTGAATGCTGTCTTCTCTATGTCTCCTTCAGCCATTCGAATTTGATGATACCCGGAACGCAGATCCAATTTTGAAAAAACAGATGCTCCATACAATTCATCTAGCAACTGATCAATCATGGGAATAGGGTATTTATCTGGCACCGTAGCTCGATTAAGTGCTCTGTAATCAACACAGAATCTCCAGCTTTGGTCCTTCTTTCTCACCAATAAGACCGGACTGGAGAATGGACTTCGACTTGGTCTTATAATTCCTGACCCGAGCATTTCAGTTACCATCCTCTCCATTGCTTCTTTACTGGAGTGAGGATATCTGTATGGTCTTACAGATACTGAGTTTACACCAGGCAACAGAGTAATATGGTGTTCATGATCTCTTGCAGGTGGTAAACCAGTTGGTAAATCAAAGACCGCAGGATACTGTTCAATCACCCTCTGTAAGGTCTCTGGAATCTGCTCATCAATAACACTAGCAGACAGTGTTGAAAATTCAATTATGGTGCCTTTAGTTGTTATTGAATATGCTGGAGCTAATGATTTGAGAGAAATATTCTGACAGTGTAAATCAGCATCGCCTTTGAGTTTGACCAACTTGCCTCCTACACAGAACTGCCATTCGTGTAACCCCCAATCAACTTCACATTTCCCCAAAGTTCTCAACCATTGCACACCCAATATCACATCTGCACCCCCTAACTCCAATGCAATGAAATCAGAAACGAAATCAACTCCTTGTAAACAGAATCTGATTTGTCTACAAACCCCTGCACAATCTGCTGTGATACCTGTCCCAAGTTTGACCAACAGGTTCTTATGCTCCTGTAACTTGAGTTTAGCCTGTTGGACAATCTGTGGTGCCACAAAATTATGTGTAGCGCCACTGTCAATCATAAAAACCACAGTCTTCTTCCCCATTTGACCTCTTAGTTTGGTAGTAGTGGGAGACTCCAATCCCATAAATGCATTAAATGACAAATGCATCATCTCCAAATCTTTCTCTTCTTTGTCACTCTTATCTTCCTGCTCCCATTCATCCAATACCTCCATTTCATAACCATTTACCACCGTTAGTACTTGTAAAGCTCGGTTTGGACAGACATCTCGGTGACCAAAAGTGTACTTGCCATCACACTTAAAACAAATTCCATTCTTTCGTTTCTCATCTAACTCAGCATCAGTGAAACGCAGCCGTGGTCTGAAATTTGTTCTATCTTGCAATGGTTGCTTAGTCACTTCCTTAGTGTTTGTCAACTGAGCTGGAGCTGCCTGTTTATCCCAATTCTTTTGACCATTAAAAGCAGATTTGTAATTGGTTGTGAGAGGAGCTTTCTTATGTTTCCATTCTGGTTTATAAGATTCTCCAACCACCTTACAAAAAGCGCTTGACTCCATCTTCACCACTGCCATAATGTGATTACGCAGGCCCTGAGGTTCTTTCATACGCACAACCTCTTTCATTTCTGGTTTTAGGCCGTTGTAAAAAACATTCGTCAGGCTCTGATCATCCATACCTTTCACTTGTGATGACAGCTCTTCAAATTCAGTGACATATTCCTTGATATCTCCTGTCTGTTGTATGCAACACAACCTTTTTCCTGGTTCTTCATCCATAGACTCCCCAAATCTATCCAACATCCTCTGCTTAAAATCACTCCAGTTTAGGAATCCTCCATGTTCCATTTCCCAGTTATACCAACTCAACCCAGGCCCTTCTAGACTGAGAGAGACAAGATCCATTTTCTGCGCATCTGTGTGTCTTCCCAACCTGAAAAACCTTTCTACCCGAGCAATCCAACCAAAAGGCAAAGATCCATTGAACACAGGCATATCTATCTTCTTCAGAATACTATTCCGATTAGCCAAATCATCTTGCACATTCCGATAACCTAGTTCATGTTCATCTCCAGGTGAATCAGTCGGAATACCCATACCTTGATCCAAACTCGTCGAGGACGTCGCAATAGCTTTATCTGCTGCCCGAGCCTCGCGATTTACCGGATCCAGTCTTCGCAAGGTTTCCGCCATCGTCGCCAGTACTTGCGACTGCGAATCGAGCCTTTGCTCCAGTCCGGAAATCCGCGATACTACCTCCGTGTTCGATTTCTCCAACTTCTCCGCCGTATTCTTCAATTTTCCGACCTCCCATCTTACTTCTTCCGCCGATTGTTCAATCACCGCAAAGCGTTGACTGTCGTTTTCCTCCAAGATCGCCATCGTCGCTAAGATCGCCACGTCACAACGCACCAATTTGATAGATTCAACTATCTCAACTCTCTGTATCTCTCGTTCTCTCTCTCTCGAAGAACAATGTAAAGATAACAGAAATGATTCTTTATTCAATGTAACGAGTATATGCTCTCAATCAAGTCGGTTTCATAACAACCAACTACCAAGACTCATAACGTCTTGAGTTACACAACAACTGAAAGCATAAAGAGAATGAGTCGACCCTTCTAGCTATTTATAGCTCCTCTGTATCTTCAACTCTTGCTGAGTCAGCACCACTTGCCGCCTTTATTCCTTCTTCTTCAGCAACATTCTTCTTCCTTCTTCTATAGAATACTCTCCTCAACCTATCAAAGCACTTGGTTGCTTGAAGTCCATCTTTTGGTAGCTTCATTAGCCAATAAGGCATCACGCTCACCAGGTTCAAGAGTCCAGAGCAAGATGGCTCTCTCGAAGTCGCTTGTGAGTTCCTTGTCAAGAGTCTTGAGAAGGTCTTCTCCAAAGGTTTCATGGTATGTTTGCCTGATCAGCTTCCTCTGTTCAGCGCTTCTGTGAGCCAAGATTGATATGATCAAGTCCTCGTTGGTACCCCATCCTGCGAGAACAAAAGTCAAACGTCAGATCCAAGAAAGTCAACACACTTCACAACCAAGATCCAACAAAAGCGATTCAATGTACAAGTATAATCTCAAGATCTGAGTGTTGGATTACAAATAGATCATCCACATCATAACTACATTTCAGATCCATGAAGATGATTATCACGTTTCCGTGACTGTGAAAAGTAAACAATCAAACACGATCTTGTTTACTGATCAGAGAAATGAGAAAAAAAAAAACAGGATAACTTCACTACAAACACAAACAAATATTCTAGATCCAACACAGTAACGATCAGATCAGTGAAGGAACAAGCTCGATCTACAACAACACAAAAAAATGATCATAATACACTACCGACATGGATCTGGTTGTTTGACAGATGATCAACTTCTTAAACAAACTCGATCCACTTCAAAACCACCAAACAGATGATCAAATCTTAAACAAAAGAATCATTTTTTCTCAACTGAGGGAACACTGATCGGGTACATAAAATAAATACAGATCAACAAAACAGAGGAAAAGCATAGTACCGTCAAAGGCGCTTTTCAATTGCTCAGCATCTTCAGAAGGAGAAGGAACAGAAGAAGAAACCTTAAGAGTCGCCATTTTTTTCTTTGCAGGTTCTTATTTCTTTCACTCTCTCCGGTGAAGGATATGTTGGGAGTCGAAGCAGATAGATGATTGATTTATAAAGGGAAAAAGCTTAAGGACACGTCGTGGCCTGTCCGTATATACTAGTCCCCATACGGAATTATACTCTTTCTGCCACGTCTTTCTTACATCTGCTGAATTATTTCTTCCATTTTTTATTCACAAATCATTTCACCCAAACCTATCGTAATCTCACAAAAACGGTTTCATTGTTTGTCATCAATCCACAACCACAATATTATACGCGCAGTGCCGGTCCGATATTTTCGTATGCCCTATTCAGAGCTAAAATATTATTTAATATAATTATTGTTCAAAATATTATTTAAATATTTTAATAAAAAATATATTTAAAAATGTCTATATTATGAAAAATATATTTAGAAATGCCCTTTTAATTTTATTTTAATATATACTAATGAAGGAAAATATATAAAAAATGCCCTTTTTAATCGGATGCCCTAATCCGTCGCTTACTTGGCTTATGCTCGAGGCCGGCTCTGTATACGCGTTTTACATTTAATTGTAAAATCCATTTGTATCAACTTAACACGTTGTGAAGTAGTCGTCGGTAACCACTTTGTCAAATACTAAGACCATCTCCACTTCAAATTCCATTTTGGAGTTAATTTTCTTCAAAAGTACTGTATTTTCAATTTTAAAATTGAGTAAAAAATAGGATTACTATAAATATAGAATAACATTCTATTTTTTTTACTCATAACTCAAAATTTAACTCCATTTTATTTTATAGTGACTCTTTTTGAGTAAAAAAAAAAGAATAATACATTGGAAATGTCTTAAAATCTATATAAACTACCGGAGTAATCACCATAGAGTGGCATTTGAAGGCCCAATTATTTTTTTGTTTTGAAAATGGGACATGTGGTTCTATATGTGGAGAGATCACTTTGCTATTATATATGATTAGTGATCTTTACCATCTCCGCACACGCGCGTAATTTAGTTGTAGAAGTGATTTGTTTAGCTATATTTTGGTTATGTGACCTTAAATATAATCAAATGCATTTGTAATGTAATATTGACCGTGTAGTTAATTAAAATTGTAAGTGGTTGTGTCATACATGCTTAACTACATCACCTATGAAACTTTGAATCATCACTTTAATTTTTAATTCCATATTGTTTCCATCATTGTGTTGAATTTTTAATATTTTATTTATATCTAGTTTTATTTTTATATATAAAATAATATATTTTAGATTTTGTGTTCATTCACATTTGATATCTATTTAATATAGTTTACGTGAATTTTAGTTTTAGTTGATATTGTATGTAAGAGTTTTATAGTTTTTATAATAATTTAATTTTTAAACTATATTCTTTATGAGTTTTTCTTCTAAAATATATTATTGTTCTTTGCGTTTTTTCTTTATTTTATTGAGAAAATTTTAACTATTTTATTAGTATCTATTTTTGATTTTTTTCTTTATACAAAATTATATATTTTGATTTTTTTGTGGTCCAGTTTAACTTGATACTTCTCTATAATATAACTCAAGTAAATATTAAAAAATTTATTTTGTTATATGAGTTTGGTTCTATTTTCCAGAAAAACATTTTTTGTGCCGTTTTTATAAAACATCGTGTTACCCCAATTAGTAGATTCATTATCCTTTATTTGTGCAGTGAGTTTTTTTTCACATCTAAACTTGTATTTTCATAGATTTTAGCATTTCTGTGTTTTATATATTCACTCGTAAATTTTTTAATCTTCGATTCTAATTTTTTTGTTCGATCTAATCTAAATCTTCGTATTTTTAATCTTCAATCTAAATTGGAGATACTATATGAACAATCCAAACACAAGCAAAATTGGAGATACTAGGTCTATCAAAACACCAACTTCCATCCATTATCGCATCAGCAACCACAACAGTCAGCGGCAGTCCAATAACTCTTGGAGCATTTAGACCTGCAATCTCGATTAGAGGACCTAGCCATGTCCAATTTTCATACCAGAAGCTTGCCGTTGTGCTTGAGCCTATATCGCATAAAACAAAAGGACGAGCAATTGCACGCAACTTATACAAACTCTTCCATAACCAACTTCCTGATCTTGGTGCCTCCATTTCCCAGAAATTATCTGCACCTATGAGATTATGACTTATCCATGAGACCCAAAGTGAGCCTCCTGCAGCAAAGATCATCCAAATAAGCTTCAGGCAGAGAACTACGTTCCAATCCACGATCATCTAAAAGGATGTTGCTCACCATCAAGTCTTGTTGAAGAATCTTCAGCTGAGAATCTTCATGAAGATGAAGAAGATCTCGATCAATGACTTCTTTTGTTTTGCATCTCACCTCCCATGTAAAAAGCGAATGCCTCTGTTCATATGCAGAGTTCAAATAATTTTTTTGCGAGAAGTTCCTAAAAATATTTCAGTTGTAATTTGAAGGCTCGCCGAAGATAAAGTAATAAAGACTTACGTTTGGGTAAAACTTGTAGACAAGATCTCTTCATCTCCTTCATTACACAACCCAAGAAGCTTAACCAGATTCATATTTTGGAATCTTTTCAAGAATGAAACATGATTCTTAAACTCCACAACTCCTTGTCATGAACTTTTTCTTAATCTCTTTAGCGTAACCTCTCGCTCGTTTAGTAATGTCCCCTGATTCCAGTTCTCAAGACATGTTACACATCCAAGATCAAGATCAATCAATAACATGTTTAGGAATAATTTTTTTAATACCGTATAGACCATGCCAAATCCACCTTGGGCGAGTTTAGTTTAACTGTATCTTACAAAGATCAAACCGTAACGTGAATTGACCATCAGACTTGCTCAGCAAATTCACTTCAATTTTTTCCTTTGATTGAATGCTATCATCATAATTATTCCCATTCTGAGAGCAGAAAAAAAAAAGAAACTACTAGCATAAGTCAATAAGATTCAAAGATTTCCCATTTTTCACGTAGACAAGAGAGGAATAAAAAAAAGAAGCACTGAAAGAAGAAATAAACAAACCATTGTTGAATGTAGTAAGACCCGATTCAATTAACCATTAGAAAAATAGGCTTCGTCTCGATTCACACGAAACATGTACGAAACAATACTCCTCGAGCAAACCACACTAAAAATGTAAATCATGCAATGTATCACTATCAAAACAGACAAATGCAGAATTTTAACAAATCAAGTAGAAATATACCGATAGACAGACAAAGTAAAGAACATAAAAACCTAAAACGATCTCTCAAGATTTTGTGACCCTTAAAAGGTGTAAATCAAAATTAACTAAATAAGCCCATATGGACACCAGAGGAGATACATTCGAGATACTCCCATGCGTTTTATGGGAAAAGCAAAAATTATAAACTTTAATTGCAATATATTTCATGTGGAGCCAATAAATAATTAACAGAAACTTACTTTTAAGAGTTAGCTCGTGAGCTGCATTTGGTGCATTCTCAAACAATGGAAGAATACTTTTGAATTTGGTCAGAAGAACCTGAAGAACATAACAAAGACAATCCCATATCAAAAAGACAATTAACTTGGCAACACTTTGCTCTGTTAAAAGATCCTCAACACAATGATTGTCTAAATTCTCTTTAATAGCACAAATCTCTCATAGATTTGTTTAATAGCACGAATCACTCATAGATTTCAACCCTCAGCGAAATTACTCATCAATTTTTCCCTCATCAAACAAAATATGCGAGGTGAAATCGAATTAGAGTAGGGTTCGAAGAGTACATAACTTAAGCTTAGACAACATATCACTGAAGCTATTGTAATCCTTCCTCACAAACGCTGCCTTGAAACTCTCGAACTGCTGAGAAACTTCCGTGAGATGTGGATCCATTGACTATTTGAGCTTTCTTCTTTTACGGCGACGATTATTTTTTATAAACTGGCTTGATTGCAGAGAGAGAGAGAGAGAGAGAGAGAGAGAGAGAGAGAGAGAGAGAGAGAGAGAGAGAGAGAGAGCAATGGGTGGTATTGGATTTCGGGAATTACAAGTTCAATGATTCACTTTTGGCAAAACAAGCTTGGAGACTCTTAACTCATCCTAATTCCTTATTTGCTCGACTCTTCAAATCAAAATATTATAAGCATGGATCGGTTTTGGAAGCAAAGTATCAGAGATTACAGTCATATGGATGGTTATCTTTACTTATTGGTATTGAGCTTATCAAGAAAGGTACTCGAATTAATTTTAGGGATGGCGATTCAACTTGTGTTTTTGAACATAATTGGATGCCTACAGATGTACCTATACCTCCACGTCCGACTTCGTCTGCTGGACACATCACTAGTCCTGGACATATGACATCTCCTTGAAGGGTAACTCATCTGATCTCAGTTAACCATAATATTCATTCATGGAATGAAGATATAATTCAAGAACTGATTCATGAAGACGATAGGAGTCTGATTACATCCATATATCTGCCACAACATCATACTCAGGATAAACCAATTTGGATTCATACATCTTATGGAAACTATACAGTAAAATCAGGGTATCGTCTTGCGTGTTCATCTGATTTCCTCCTCATGGTGAGACTGGGTTGAAAACAAGGATTTGCCTATCACCCCCAAACTGAAGCACTTTTTATGGAGGCTGGTTTCTTTAGCACTGCCTTCAACTACACGATTAGATACTAGAGGGGCTCATGTAGACTTGAACTATCGTTGATGCAGATCAGCCCCGAAAACCTTAAACCATCTCTTTTTTAATGTGATATTTCAAAGCAATTCTGGATAAAACTCTCTATACCTTCCCTGTCTTGGATGAGTTCTCCTAGTACAGACTTGGAGGAGAATATCTCCAAATTACTGGATCATCACAATCTACCAAATCTTCAGAAGGAAGAAAATCTTATGCATTTTTGGATTCTTTGACATATTTGGGCTTCAAGAAAAGATCTCATTTTCAATAAAAAACATGTTTTCCCAATTCACCATCTGTTCGCTGCTATAGCAGAAGTTAAAGAATTGTTCTCGTGCTTAACTGCTGCTTCTCAAGTCTCCCCCATTGTCTATTCTCCGGTTTGTTAAAGATGGATGAAACCTCCTCTGCATCATTTTAAGTGTAATGTTGATGCTGCTTATGATCCTGTCTCATGAAGGTCTTCGGTGGGTTGGCTAGTCAGAGATCATGAAGGCTCTGTTCTTACATGAAAGTCATGTCACTTTGGTCTTTTATCATCCACACATGAAGCAGAGAGTAAAGCCTTATTGGAAGCAATAAAAGACGTGAGTGGTGGTTCTTTCCAAAATATGATTTTCGAAAGCGACAGTCAAAGCCTCATCTAAAACATAAATGAAGAAGCATATCATTGGAGCATCCCTAACATTTGGATATCACTGCCTATGCTATGCATTGGGAATCTCTTGAATTCAAATCTGTTTCACGATATGCGAATGGCGCTGCACATCTTATAGCTAAACCAGCTTCTCATCTTTCCTTTGTATCCCCTGTTTCTTTACAATCTATTCTTCAGCCTTCATCGCTATCTCATATTTTGTATTTGGATTGCCATAATACTTCTCATTAATATAAGTATTATCGTTGCCGGAAAAGAAAGAGAGAGACAACAATGGTAACTTGAGATTGGAGTATTGATTGAGATTCTTGGCATTAGAGAAATTGGATTTAAGATTATGGGTAAAATTAGAGAGTTGTGGAAACGTTTCATAGCATAAGAGAGAAGAAGAGGAATGGTGTAAAAAAGAAACGATATTTCGTTTGGACTGGGATATAGACGATGATTTGATTTTTAGGCCCGCGTTAGAAAAAGATTGAAACATGTGGATGCTCTGTATGGAGAGAGAGAGATATTTTTTATTATATATCCTACGACCTACGTTACATGGAATCGGAAGCGGAATCGTATGGAAGCGCAAAAGAGATTTTTCAAAAATATATAGGAAACGGGTATGTGATGGAAGCGTATATACATATATGTGTATATATATGTTAAAAAATATAATATAACTCATAATTAAAACTTATATGATTTAAAATTAAATATCAGAATATTGTATTCATTTTTAGCTAACTATATCAAACAAGACGAACTCAAAATATATTGTGAATATACTAAAAAATTTCAAGTTTTTAAAGATAATATTGTCAAACTAATTAAATTAATCACTTTTAGTAATTCACAAATGATTAATATAGCATATCTAAACAAAAATATCTGTAAGTAGAAGATAAAATTTATTATGCACAAATATAAAATTTTATTATTAGTTTCAACGGTTTATATAAGATTTATTCGCTTTAGGTTTAAGATTTTTTGTTTTATTAAATAAAAGCATATAAAATATAACTCTACATTTCTTCCTTATTTATTATTTTTGGATTTTAAAATGGAAGCGCAAGCTTCCAAAACAGAAGCGTAAGCTTCAAATACATTTTTAACGAGTTTTTTTGGAAACGTCTTAGATGCGATATTTCGAAAATTTCCACAAGCTTCCGATTCCGACTCCGATTCAGAAACGGTCATCCGATGAAGTTCCGTGTTACCTAGCCTACGACTAATGTTTTTTCGGTGGAATTTTTTTTTAAAAGCAGTCATGGGCCGATATGTTGGGCCTTAAATTGTATATCTTAATTTTGTGCGAAACCCAACCCACACTCGAGTCTGATAAACCGGCCTACCTTCATCTTCATATTACCAAATCTCGACTACTTCCAAATTTTCGAGTATTCTTTCTGTAAATCGAAAGAGAGATAGAGTGATAGAGGATCTGGGTGCGTGAACGAAAATTGAACTATAAGCTATGGATAGAGAATGGGGTTCGAAGCCAGGGAGCGGAGGCGCCGCCTCCGGCCAGAACGAGGCCATCGACCGCCGTGAGCGTCTCCGTCGTCTTGCTCTTGAAACCATAGACCTTGCGAAGGATCCCTATTTCATGCGAAATCATCTTGGAAGGTATGTTTCCTTATCCTCGTTTTCTATCTATATGTACTTGTATTATTGTTTGCCCGCGCATAGACTGTAGTAGCAGATTCCGTTGCTAGATGATTAACCGGAGATTAAGAATTCACCCGTTTGATTGTGCTATTCTTATCTATGCAGTTCATCAAGATTACTGTTCCGATAAGTATTTGGTGTATCCATATGTGTGGTGTGAAAGTTTCTGAGTTGATTTGATTGGTGTTTCTTCAGTTAGGGCTTTTTTGCTTTCCTTGAGTTTACTGATTTACTCTTGTTTTGCTGTGTTTTATATTGTGAAGCTATGAGTGCAAACTATGTCTAACGCTGCATAACAACGAAGGGAACTACTTGGCGCATACTCAAGGTAAGAGGCATCAGACCAATTTGGCAAAGAGAGCTGCTCGTGAGGCCCAAGATGCTCCTACTCAGCCACAGCCTCACAAGCGTAAAGTCTCAGTTCGCAGAACAGGTAAGAAGCTGTTTATGTTGACCAAGATATTGGATAAGATGGGGAAGTGATTGGTCTCTAGAAGTTATATATTTCTCGTGTTGGAGCTTATGTAATTGCAGAAGTGTTTATCTTTGATATGGTTACGGTTATTGGGTACATAGTTTTTGCTTAATATCTGCTTTAAAGGTTTGGTTGATAATTTCTTCGTTGCTTAATATCAGCTTTGAAAGTTTGGTTGATTAATTATCGATGATCTTATGTATGTTATTGCAGTTAAAATCGGTAGACCAGGGTACCGGGTTACAAAGCAGTACGACCCCGAGCTGAAGCAAAGATCTCTTCTGTTCCAGGTAAGGATTTAAATTGTTATTGTTGAGCTGCATGTAGTACCATCAGAGAGTGGATGTAATGGTGTTTTTTTCCCCTAAAATTTGTTTTACAGATTGAATATCCTGAAATAGAAGACAACATCAAGCCCAAACATCGTGTCATGTCTTCATATGAGCAGGTGGGTGTTACAAGTCCTTATTTATGTCTCTTAAAGGAACATTTTTTCTCTTCGCCAGCCTTCCCGTATTGAATAATAATTCTCTTCCTTTGTGTTTTTGTGTGCAGAAAGTTCAACCTTATGACAAGCAATATCAGTACCTTCTGTTTGCAGCTGAACCATATGAAATCATAGCCTTCAAGGTATCTCTCTGTCCCTTCATTCCACAATTCTCGATTTGATTGACTGTAGGTTTGCATTCAGTATAAGATTCTGGCTCTAGTATCTGAACTTATCTTACTGGAGATTGTGTGCTGATATTGATGGTCATGTTTCACATGTGTTTCAGGTTCCTAGCACAGAGATAGACAAATCAACCCCAAAGTTTTTCTCTCACTGGGATCCAGACTCAAAGATGTTTACTGTAAGTGCTTCTTATCATAACCCATAGCTTTTTTTCCTTTTTTTGTGTTTCTCCGGGTTTGGACAAGTTCTGTTTTGATTAACCGAAATTGATGACAAAAACTTGTGGTAAACAGTTGCAGGTGTATTTTAAGCCGAACAAGCCAGAACCATTTAAGCCTCAGTCCACGGTTGAAACACATGGCCTTCTGCCTCCACCACCACCACCACCGCCTCAAGCTCAACCGCCACCACCACCTCCATCTGGTTCACTGCCACCACCTCCTCCGATGACTAATGGTAGTGGGCCCCATCCACCACCTCCACCACCAGTTGGAGGTTTCGGACATCCGAACATGTGAAAGTGATGCTAGAATCAACTATAATCCGTTTGAACACAGTCTCTCATCATGGTTTACCTTTTTCTTTTTTGGTCAAACATGGTTTACCTTAAAGAGCGTATACTCTTCGACAGAACAACCAATCTGTTTTAATATGTATTTTTAAAGCTTATTTTCAGCAGATGTAGTAATTTGCTTCGTATGTTTTGTTTCTTTGTTTTTAAATGAATTGTTAGATATATCGGTTAACTCATAACCAAGTTCTGACCTTGAGTTATTTGAAATTTGTTTGTGACGATATTTTGGCTCCTGATGACGGACGAACAATAATATACATCGCTGACGTGGAATGTGCCACTCACTTTACAATTACAATATATGACGGGGGTAATTATGTAATATACACATTCAACAGTGTCACTGAAATTCAAAACACCAAAGCGGAGGGAAAATCATAATCCCTAATTCCCAAAATACTTGATTCTCGATCTACATAGCTCCGTTGAACCCAACGGACGGATTTTCGTCGTTTGATCTCCCTTGAGCATATATTTCTTTTCCGGTGAGCAATTTTTCGTTTCTCTTACCGGGAACTTCTGCCATGGAGGAATCCTTAACTCCAAACCCTAAGCAAAAGCCAACTTCGACGACGACTCGGATCCAGGCTCCCACAAGTCCGTTCTTCTTGGGATCTAACGATGACAGGTTGGAACGAGAACAAGCTCGTGCTGCTAGAGTTGCCGCTAGCCGTCGTAAGTCTGTGGTTTTCGCTCGTGGGCCTCAGCCTGAGAAGGAATCAGATCCGTGCTTTGACAAACAGCAGATTCTCGAATTGTTCCAGAACTGTATCAAATTGGCCAGTGAAAACGTAAGTAGCCGACTTCACTCTATTTCCATAATCATAAAAGAGGAGAATTTTGGGAAAAAGGTTTCTTCTCTTCGAATTTTGTATTGGGTAGTATGCTTCTAGTTGAACTTATGCTTTAGAGGAAGAAGTAGTCTTTCAGTCAGTATAATCTCTGTTTACACTTCCAATTTCTTACATTTTTATTGGGCGTTAATTTTTGTTACATGTCCCTGGATGTGATGCTTTGATTCCATATGAGTGGGACTGGTGGAGGTTTTTCATTATGTTATGTGGGTTTTGTGTAAAACAGAAAATCAATCAGAAGAATACGTGGGAGTTGAATTTGATCGACCATCTTTGTGAGATAATCAAAGTTGAAGATGAGAACAATGCAGAAACAAATTTTCAAAAGGTAAAGCATCCGATTTCATTCTTTTTTTAAACGCTGGTATGACTTTTAAGAATACCCACAAAGAAAAAATGTTTTAAGAAATATTTGTGTTCGTCCAAGTCAGGCAAGTTGTACCCTTGAAGCTGGAGTTAAGATTTACTCAATGAGGGTAGACTCAGTTCATTCAGAGGCATACAAGGTCTTGGGTGGAATTACTCGAGCTGGCCAAGATGACAGCGGAGGAGGTTAGTTCGATATCTTACGGACAGTAAACTATCTTATCTTTAGCACTTGGTTAGATATGTTAGTGTAAGCTTTTTTTTCTGAAAACATATGGCTTTGTCATTTTGTGGAGATTTTTATTCACCTATTTGGGTAAATTGGTTTGCCAATCTATTCTTCTGATTCATATGGTATGCAGATGAATATGTTTTTCATTGTTTGACTTCTATATGAGAATTTAAAATCACTGAAGACCGATTAAAAGGAGTACAAATGAAGAACTGCAATTATTGGCTATGAAATGCATTAATGTCTAATTTTCTTTAGCTCTAATTTTTAAAGAATGTATTGCAACTAAATTATATCTTATGTTCTTTTTTATATTTCTTTATGAACCTAGATAACGAGGATGCTGCTGGTTCTGTAGAAACTGCAACTAATCAAAAGAAACAGACAGAGAAAAAGGTAGTTCATACAGATTCATTTCTGGATAAAGTAGATGACACTACTTACTGATGAGATTTAAACCTGCAGTTATCGCCATTATCAACACTGGAACCATCCTTTGATGCCCTTAACGTGAAGAAGTTCGACGGTAATTTATTAACTTCCTTTGTCATTTGAAAAAGTAAGTTCTGCACGATAACGTTTCGTATTTGTTTAGTGGCATTTGCTGTGGATCCCCTTTATCATCAGACTTCAGCACAGTTTGATGAAGGTGGAGCAAAGGGTCTGCTGCTAAACAATTTAGGAGTCTATGGAGGGTGTCAAGTTCTATTTGATTCACAAGAAATCCCTGGAAAGCTTGTTTCTTCTGCAAATCAGCATGACAAATCAGAAACAATTGATCTATCCTTTGCTAAAGGTCTTGCCTTGTTGGCTGATATGCCTTGCTGTACCATTGTACATGTTTTGTTTCACTGCACTAATCTATTTCTGATGTCGTGGTCAAATTTGTAGAATGTGTGGAGCAAATGGTGCTAAACATGCGACAGAAGGATGAGATTGTACCATCTCTTCGGGCTATAATCAATCAATTTGATGAAGAGAACCAAAGACCATCTGATACGTTCTCTAGTGGTCCGGAGAGGACGGAGTCATTTGATATATCACATGGTAATGAAGCTGGCTATGCCAATGACGATGATGGATATGATAACTTTGGAACTTCTTTTGACTATGAGGGCCAATCTGGTGCTGCTGAGGAAAACTTTGGCCTCAATGATGCCGAACCTGCATATTCAAATTTTCATGAGGTTCTTACCATCACTCTGTTAAATGTTCACTTGTTTTTTTCTTTGGTATCGTGAAAACCTGATCTAACGTTTTCACTTTGCAGGAAGTTGAACCAGCCTCACTGCAAGACATGGATTCAGATGACAAATTCGAGAATGTTGATGACTATCTTTTTTTGTCGTTGGGAATTTCATCTAAGCAAAATTCTTGGGCAGGCCCTGATCACTGGAAGTATCGAAAAACAAAAGGTATGCGGTTATATTTCCAGTTTCAAGAAATAACATGTGTCATCTTGGTTATCTAGTTTCCCTGAGGGTTTAAATTCTCTGGACTTTTGCAGGTCCAGATGTTCACCCTGCTTCCGAAAATGGATCTTCCCCACCAGCGAAGAAAACCAGGAAAAAGAAGCAAGCAGAGCCTGAACTAGATTTTACAAAAGCTTTGGAGGAAGAAATGCCTGATATTTTTGCCCCTCCAAAAAACCCAAAATCTTTACTTCTCCCAGCAAATAGAGCCCCTTGTCAAACAAAGCTTCCAGAGGATTGCCATTATCAACCTGAAAATCTAGTAAAGCTATTTCTACTACCGAATGTGATGGTATATCTTGCTAAACACAAACCCGCGCACTATTTGCTAGTATATTTTCTTTCTCCATTGTGTGTCATTTTTCTGAAGTAACTTTTCTGAACGTTAACAGTGCATCGGGAGGAGGAGAAGAAAATGCTCAGGTAACAATTTAAGTCATCAAGATAATCATCAATGGTGGTGTCCTCGGCGGTTTGTGAGGCACATACCAGCGTCTTTGTTGGCTTTACCGACATAAAAATTGCATTTACAAAGAAAATGGTTTCAAAATTCAGTGAAAACTGCTTTGGGATTCTGAGAAGAAACCTAGGTTCCACTTGTTTTATTATTTGCATATTTCAGGTGAAACAAGGGAGCAGTATGGTGATAATGAACATGCGGAATCTTGGGATAATGATAATGTGTATGATGATGGTCCGTTTGATAATGGAAATGATCAAAGTGATGCAGAGGATACTACCAACTCATTAATCTCTCAGCCACGCCAGGTATGAATATTGATCTGCATATATGGTTATGGCGTTACAAATCGTTTCGAAAGGCTGTACCGTTCTTATGGATAGCAATGAAACATTTTTTTTCCTTCTAATTGCCCTGCACAAATACATGCTTTAGGTCAACAAAATTGAGGTCCAATATGATAAATCTTCAAAGCAAGTTGATGTCCAAGTGCTAAAGGAAACTCTTTGGGAGTGTCTTCAGGAATCTCCTCAGCCACCAAATCAGGTTAACTAATATAAACATAGCTCCTGCTTACTGCTTCTATTATCCTGAAATTACTCTGATATGCTATCTTATGATCTCCGTGGAACATATTAGTAGTTCACACCAGCCCAGCCATGTTATGTCAACATACAATCTAGCTTTCCACACACATATACCTGTTTAATGGACCTTTTACTTATGGTTCCATGCCCTAACTAATTCACCAAGCTTGGGGATATTATCTTCTTCCCCCGTCTTTTTCTGCCCATTATATGATGAAATTGATAGAATCTGATTTTTCGCAGGATGAGGAACACCAACAAGAACCACTAGAAAGTAGATCTTTCAAAGAACTATTGGCTAGCTTTCCAGATGATTGCAAAGCGGCTGGGACAACTCAAGACATCTCACCACATCTATGTTTCATCTGCTTGCTGCACTTGGCAAACGAGCACAATCTCAGAATCATTGGCTCTCAGGACTTGGACGATCTAACAATAAACTTTGCCTGAAAGAAAAGTGCAGCGAGACCATGAAGAGAAGCAAAGTGTTTTATGTTGCCTACTAAGTTGTGTTGCTACGCCTACTAAGTTTTATGTTGTAGTTCAATGTACTCACTTGATTTGTAATAACTACATTCAAAATCCATTAATCCTTTGTTGTTTTGGTACAATATTTCATTTCAGAAAACTAAAACTTTCTTTCGTGTGATGTGGTAACCAAAACTTAGGTGTGTCTCTAAGAAACTTGAACACTGCTTTTAGATTTCACAGTTGACTTGGTGGCTCCATCTTTCCATCCTTTTTGACGAGCTCTCAGTTCCCACATAGAAGTCACTTTCCTCTGCCCCACAAGTGCTTTCTCTGCCTTCTCTCTAGCTTCTTCACAAGTCTCCATACCGGAGTTGCATTTATCCGCCTCCTTTTGGTAAGACGATGTTATCTTCTTGGCCTCTAGAAGACCCGTGTCTACTCGTTTGTGTTTCTCCATCGATGCTGCTTCACGTTGCTTCAGTTCCTCTGTTAAGAGCTCGGCATAGTTCTTCTCTGTGTCTTCGTTTACCTCTGGATCATGCTTTGCACAATCTGCACAAAGAAATTCTTAATAGGCTCCCTTACTGTAGAAAAGAATATACAATCTAATGCTACTGATAATTACAGAAAGTGACCCGAAACTCACCTCCAAAAGATCCATTGCTGAGTCCTGCAGAAATAAAAACATATGATTAATTGTTTGTTTCTGTACCATTAAAAGAGAGAGTTTGAATGGAAGTAGACATGGTAAATTAAGAGCTCTCTAAATAGTAACTAAGCAATGATCACAAACCATTGTGAACAACGTATCTCAACCTCCATGAATTCGTTATGTCAAATCATATAAATCCAGATAGGCTATATAAAACGGCCACAACATGTAAACCAGATGCTCAACCACACCACAAGTCAGACCTCAAAGACTCAAACTTTGTACCTAGTTTGTTTAAAACAAGAACAATATAACTTCAAATCTCTATGATCCAAACTAAAGCATTAGAGATCATAAACTGATCATTGTTTACTTATCAAACCAAATAATCTGAGTCATAACACCGTGAAAAAGTCTCTTGAGACGCACGATTCTTGTAGATCTACACAAGTAAATCAAGCGGTCTCTGGTTACTTCCAATTGTTAGCAATATCATATATGAGAAGTAAAAGATTCTTCATTTTCAGTGGAAATCAGTAAACTTTACACCTGATCTAGCAAGATCCAATCAAGGGCAACACAAAAAAACAAAACTTGTGTGTGTTCTACCTTTGGGGATGGTGAGAAGAGGCACCGAAGAACAGTCGCAGACGCAAGGCGAGCAAGAAGAGGCGGAAACCGCTAAGGCCTCCGTGAGGTGCCAGTAGAGAGGTGGACCAAGTATGTAACCAATCATACTCAGCGCCAGCAAAGCCAGTCCCACTTTCAACGCCGCCGTGTGCTTCGCCATACGAGATCCGATCTGGAGAGATTTGCAAATGTTCCAAATTCGAGCTGGGATTTGCTGGAATTTACCTTTTGCAGTGGAAAGAAATTGGATTGCCTATATCGCACTCGAATTTTGTCGGCTGAACGGCGACTTTTTTTTTTTTGGTCTTACGTTATATTTTCATTAACCATGCTGAAATACATGGCTGAAATACAAAGACCTGCAAATAAAAAAACATCTCCGGAAACTAAACCCGTAAGAAAGTAACTAAACTGACGGATTTACAAAAAAACTCCGGAAGATAATTTCAACGACGGGAAACTAAACCTACAACTAAAACAAACATATAATAAGATTAATCTAAACTTAGCAATAACAACCATTCTTGCAAATCTTGACACCACAAGGAACTAAGAACACGGTTTATCGAAGTTGTCCACGGCCCACCAGACAATAACACCCGCAATCTGGAGACCACAGAGAGTCACACTCTCAAACTCACACTCAAACCTAAAGACCAAGACTTCACAACCCGACCAGGCAGAACCACTACTAGGTCTACTAACGCACTTTCGTATACGGATGAGACGCACATTCTTGCGCTCACTAACCTTCTAGATAAAAGTCCTAAACAAAAACCCCAATCTCCAACGAAACCAAACCAACCGACAAATCTGAAATCAACGAAATCGAAAAACCGAAAAGAAAACCGCTCCTAACTAACCTCATAACTAACCAAGAATCTGCAGGCTAATTAAAACTGAGAATTAACCAATTGATATGTCTAATTAGCAGAGGTAACTATTTTTATCAAAGCCGAACACCAAACCCACTAACCCACAACAAAGCCGGCTCCAACAACAACCCTACGAACCAAGCCCAACCCGAGCCAGCAGACAATAACCGCATAGACTATATAACGGCTTCTTCTTCACTTGGATTTAAGATTTACACTAGTCATGTTCCTTGGGAATCTCAAATCACCCTATTTCTAAAAATAAAATTCTCTTTTTTAAATCTCTCATATCCTTTATTTTAATGAAATGTTGAAAGATCAAACTGTCTTTGCTTTCCTAATTTAAAAACAAAATTAATTAAAACAAATTAATAAAAATAAAATCGATGCGAATCCGCTTGGTCCCGAGAGCTTCGATGTCGTCATCGCCGTCGTCGACCATATCGTTCTCCATCGCCGTCGTCAGAATCTATATTCTTAGAGCTGCGTTGAGTTTGCAAATTGAGGTCTTATTGACTTTGATTTGTATGCATTGGAGAATGCGGGTTTGTGTTTTACCATTGTTTTGGATCGATTATGACTATAAATTGGTTACAAATGCACTGAGTCTGCATTTCAGTTGTTGAATCGTAGTGCATTGTAAGTAAATTAATACCCGAAACCGATCCAATTTGAATGTTCATGCGATATAAGAACTATGTAAAACTAGTATTACTGTTAAATGTTGTATAACTAGTAAAACTGGTATTACTGAAAAACATGAGTTATTGATTAAAATATGGTGGACAAAGTAATGTTATTGAATGAGTTTTTGTTATTGTTTCTACAGGATATAATCAACAACAACTCGTCCAAGGATGTAAAACAAAAGACGACCAAGATAAAGACTTCATGGTTGTTATTTGGAAGTTGTTATAGAGTTTGGTCGTATCTTCACCTTTTGTTTTTGTAAGACTTTATCTCTAATTTGTAAGACATGTATGTACGATTTATTTTGGTATAGCTTGTATAACTATTTGTCGTATATGTTGATGTTGTGTAATACTGGTAATACTAGTATTACTAAGAGAATTTTGAAATTTGTAAAATCATATTAGCAAGTATCATTTTAACAAAATCTAAATTAGTCAACATATTAATGCATAAAACTACCAGAATTATAGGTTAATCGAATTATATGTTAATCGACTTAATAAACAAATAATGGAAGAAACTACACAATATAGTTCTTATACTTTTAAGATCACTTTGTAACTAATAACCAAATAAGTAAAAACAAATTACAAAAATCTAGATTTTAAACAAATAAATATATAAAATAATCATAATTACATGTTAATCGATTTATATCATTGTAAAACTACAAAACACAATTTTAGATTAGCTAATACTAAATAAATCGAAAACAGATAAAGTAGAACTATTTGCAACTTCCGTAAAATTACTATATTAGGTAAAACCGTGTGTTAATTTTTGACACCAAAATGAAATCTGTCCCATTGTCTCTTTCTTCTCCTCTGGTTAATGATTTTATTTCCGGTTCTCCGTATTTGTCTCACATATAACCGATGTGACGTTTCTGTTTTGAACTCTTGTCAAATCACCAACTTTAACTGCATGGGGCATACTCCCGTCAATCCTCGATTTTTCTGCCATCTCTAACCCCCCAAAAAATAACTCCCACGCCACTTCACCTAAATCATCATCATTACATCTCTTTCTCGGCGAATCGACACCTCTTTAAAAAAGAAAACCTAAATCCTTTTACTTTAAATCCTCGATTCAGACATAAAACCATCAAACACAGAAAGTCTTAACAAAAACATCTCCAAAAACAGAGGAAAGTACCGCAAAAACAGAGAGAAGGAAAGCAACACAACATGGACAACATGAGGTCTATTGGAGTCTACAACAACTCCCGATTGAAATCCTAGCCATGATCGTCGTAAAACTCGGTGAAACTTCCTCCGTTGATTACGCTAACACTATCTCAACCTGCACAAAAATGAATGAAGCCTCCAAAAATCCTAGAGTCTTGCAGACTCTATGCCTCTCACCGCTGGTCAAGAAGCCTCTCCTTGCGTTTACACACATGGAGTTGCTGGACATGTGCGTACATAATGAGAACTTGGCCGCTTACTTCACCCGAGGTATTATTGCTTATTTAATTTAGGACGACCCATTAACGGCTTGGCATATTTAGAGCTTGAGGCGGACGCCGATCATAAGGAGGCTGCTTACCTCTACGCTGTGCTCCGCCTCCTCCACGGCGATACCATAGAAGGCAAAGCGTTCATGGCCATGATCAACTCGCATGATGATATTAAGAACGCTGATGACGTTTGAGCGAGCTTGAGGGTGTCACTGCATGATATCAATGTTAGGAAGAAGCGGATGTACGTCCAATCGTTGATGAACATGATGTCCACTGACTCTTGCAACCTACGCGATCTGCAAACGGCCTGTCCAGACTGTTTTCACTACAAACGAGCCGTGAAATTGTTCCACATGTATTGAGGACCTTCTTGCTTGTTTTAATTTCTATTTTCAGTTTTTTTTTTAAAATTTCTTGACTTAATTGGAACATCTTTGTAATACTCTATTTTTTTATATAAAAGATCGCCTCTTTTATCTCTGGAATATCTTGTATACCATTTTTCGTGAGAATCGAATTCGAAGTCGAGTACAACTCGAGTAGCTCTATCTAATTTCACGAAGAACGCATAAATAACGTTCGAGAATTAATTTGAATGTTGAAAAAGTTTAAAATTGGGAAGGATAAATTTGAAATTTTGGTTTAGTTCCGATAAGATTGGACGGGTGGATAAAAACTAAGTATAAAGTGTAATTTTCTTTATTTGGTTTGGATTTAAAGTAATTTACCAATTTCTTAACTTAAAGATAAATGAAAACGAAATTCTCTTTTAGAATGGATCATTTCAGATTTTATTTTCGGAAATAGGAGCATTTCATATTTTGACCCCATGTTCCTTTACCAACGGCGTATATATGCCACTAGGTGTAGCAGCAATTTGTTGTTGGTTTACTTATTACAATCACAGTTTCCATCTGCCTTTTTTTTATTAGTGATCAAAAATTCGAAATCGAAGAATTACTACTAGACACTGCGGCTACCACAAAAGCTAAAATAAATAAACGAATAATAATATGTGGTTGCAGCAGCCTGCTGCAAGACAAACAAACAACCAAAATGTAGATGTATATATACATATAAATTGTAAAAATATATACTATGATGATACAGAGCTATTTTTTCTTCTACAAATCTGAGAATGTTACAAGTTAAAACAAATTATCCATACATTATACACCCTAAAATATGAGAAAAGATCAACCGACGAACAAATGATACAATTTGTGTGCTATTGCCAATCCAAGCAACACTCCAGGTCCATACCCTGTTGCTACCCCTTTCCAGTTCAACAGTTCTTCCTCTTCTTCTTCATCTTCTTCCTTAGACTGTTGTGTATGTAGCACATTAGTCCCGAAGCAAGTTTCTTGGAGAGGAAGACCACAAAGCCCTGCATTCCCTTCAAATGAAGATTTAGGCTGTCCAGTAAATTGTGTTCCTTGTGGTATTTCACCTTCGAGTTGGTTGTGAGACACATTTATGTACTCCAAAAACGAGATGCTCCCAAGTCCATTAGGAATAGTCCCTGAAAGTTGGTTGCTTGATATGTCTAGTGACTCCAGCTCCGTAAGGTTGGCCAAAGAGTGAGGAATATGGCCTGTGAAGGCGTTGTTGGATAAGTTGAGTGCAATCAATGCCTTCAAGAGACCAACGGATTCAGGAATCTGTCCTTCAAGTCTGTTTCCAGAAAAATCAATAGTGGCGTAGGAAGTAAAGACCTTTGCGTTATCCATAGATAGACCTCTGAATTTCAAATCTATATGATCTGTAAAGGTGTATGAGATTAAGCCGTAAACATTCTTCTCGTATACCATGTATAAACCTCCATCTTCATTCATCGTTGGTGATGATACTTTCCAGTTCAAAAAATAACTTGGTGGCAAGCTTCCAGTAAACTTATTATCAGATATCTCAAATATACGCAGCTCAGGGAACGCCAAAGGACCTTGATCAGAAGGAGATATAGAGCCATAGAATTTGTTTGAACGGAGGGTAAGGACTTGCAATTTCGGTAAAGCCTTGAGCCAGAAAGGAAACGTATCTTCTATTTTGTTGTTGTCAACGCTTAGAAACTTTAAAGAGGAGCAGTTTCGAAGCGACCTTGGAAGCTTTCCGGTTAGTTGATTGTAGCCAACATCAAGTGTCCGAAGCGAGGCACTACCACATAACATGTCTGGAAGACGTCCTTCCAAGTTGTTCTTCCGAAGATTAACAAACTTGAAGTTACTCAGACATTGAGGAATAGGACCGGTGAAGTTGTTGTAGTTTAGATCAAGGACAGTAAGCGAGCTTCTGTTGCAGATTGAAAGAGGTATCTCCCCTGAGAAGTTATTATTACCCCCAGAGAAGACGTTGATAGAGAATGGTAGATCTGGAAGTGCTCCTTCAAATTTATTCGACTCCAAAAGTAATATCCGCACTGATGAGTTTACTAAAACATCTGCCGAGCCTTCAAAACCGTTGATAGAGTTATTAACAATATGTAGGGTGCCCAGAGGAAGGCTCCATAACCACTCAGGAATCTTCCCACTGATTCTATTGTTGGATACATCAATATACTGCAGATTCTGAAGGGGCTTTAATATGTTTGGGAACTCCTTGATTCCACAATCCTCCAAGAACAACATTCCCAAGGTCAGTGAGATATTTGAATCTGAACTTAAACTGGCTGGAGATATACTGTTACCAGAAAGATCAAGGTGCAACAAAGATTTGAGAGTGGAGAAGACACTTAAGTCAACTGGATAGCTTGTGTTTAGGAATGAAAGGTCGAGATGTGTGAGGTTGATGAGCTTTGAGATAGGCTCTATGATTCTTCCTTCAAAATGGTTATGCCCAAGGTACATGTATTTGAGCTTAGATGAGGTATGAACTTCAATAGAACCGGTGAGATCGTTTCGACGAAGATCAAGATATGTTAAGGAAGGTATGGTGAAGAGAGAAGAAGGAATGGTTCCAGAGAATTGATTCTCAAAAAGATTTAGAACGAAGAGCTTAGTTAGGTTTTGTACAAATGGGAAACTACCAGTAAGCTTGGTACAACAGAGTTAACCCGGTTATGTTACTAATTGTGGGAGGAACTTGACCGATAAAGCCACTAGTGGAAAGAGATATAGCCTCTAATCTGTTGAGATTTCCAAATTCAGAAGGGAGTGATGAAATGAAGTTGTTGAAAGCTAGATTAAGGTAAATGAGGTGGTGCAACTCAAAGAGGCTACTGTTGGGATTCAGAGTTCCAGAGAACTGGTTATGAGAGAGGTCTAAAACTGTGAGCTTGGTTAGATTCCGAACAAGTTGGAAACTACCAGCAAGATCGTTTTTGGAAAGGTCTAGTTTAGAAAGCATGCTTAGGTTACTAAATGAGGAAGGAACTTGGCCCACGAAGCCATTATTGGAAAGAGATAAGACCTCTAACCGGTTGAGATTGCCAAACTCAAAATGAAGTGAAGAGGAGATGAAGTTGTTGTGAGAAAGATCAAGAAAACGAAGATGATGAAACTGGAAGAGGCTACTGTTGGACTTCAGAGTCCCACTGAGACAGGCCCTGAGTCGTAGCTTCATGACTGCACCTGTCGAGTTATCGCACCAGATTCCATTATAGCTATTATGGTTGCAACGGCGGGTGTCAAACTCGTTCTTGAACTGCATAAGGAGTTTAATCTGGTGGGGATGACAACCAACAAGACCAACAACAGGATCACTTGTAGTGAATTTTGTATTGATGGAGCTTAAAGGGGAGACAAAACATAGCAAGAGTAGCGAGAGAAAAAGCAAAGACATATTTAGGGATACTGACATGGCCGTCAGCAAATCTTTTAAAGAAGAGTGGTTTTACTTTATCAAGATAAGTGAGAAAACAATTTGGTATAAATAAAGAGTTGTGGCATTAAAAGAAGTTTTAGCTATCTTTTTTAAAGAAGAACTAGATTTTGACCCGCACTTAGAAAGCGCGGATTTACTTTTCTTTACAAATTTAAATTATATTTATTTTATTATTAGTAATTAAAAATTTTAATTATGCAATCTAATTTTGTTTATAATTTTTTAATCCGCATTATAAAATAAATTAATAATTTAGGTTTAAAAAAAATAATTGTGTGTTATTTGATATATATATATATATATATATATATATTTTTAATTAATTAGAAAAGTAAAACCCATTATATTTAGCTTGTTTGGATACATGTTTAGTAATTGCCTTGTTTGGAAACATAGATAGTAGAGAAATTGTTATATTCCTTAATTACCCTTAATGAATATTAAAAATATTCTTAAATTTCTAATGGCACAAATTGTAAATAATACATGCCCCAAAGGTTAGTTTCCTAAAAACTCTAATTTTTTAATAGTATTGATGATATAATGTCTAAGAGCCACTCAATTCTAACGTAAAATTTGGGATTTGGAATGACATCACTTTGAATTTTCTCACATAAAATGTTCAAAATTAAAGAAATCTGACAATTCACAAATAAACAAACAAAAGTCTTTAGAAGTTTGTCTGTTATTATGCTAACTTGACTTCTGTAATTTGAACATTTTATGTGAGAAAATTCAAAGTGATGTCATTCCAAATCCCAAAGTTTACGTTACAACTTGAGTGGCTCTTAGACACTCTTCTTTAAAAGATAGCTAAAACTTCTTCTAATGCCACATATCTTTATTTATACCAATTTGTTTTCGTGGACGCAATACAAACTTAAGTTCGGTCCTTCGAAAATATATTTTGGTGGAAAAAATATTCTATGCAAGATGTGGAGGGTTTCAATCGAAATCATCACATCTGGTTTGGTGCCGTTTGATTCTCTCTGGTTTCACCTACGGTTAAATGCAGAGCCGTTCCAACCTTGTAAGCGAAATTAAAAAGTGTGTTCTCTTATGAAAAATTTAACGTTTCCAAAAAACAAAACATTAAAAAAACAGAGTTGAAAATAAAAAACTCACTCTCCAAACAAAACATAAAGAAAGATCAACTACAAATTATGAGAAACAACAGCGCAAAAAATAATAATTAAAAAAGCATGTGACACATATCTCAAGTGGACATTCAAAACTTTGAGATATAACTAAGAATTTTTTTGTTGTTGTATAAGCGACCGCTTACTTTGCTTATGCCTGGGGACGGGCCTGGTTAAATGTTAATCTCTAAATTGTGAAAAGGGATAAGCTTGTGATATGGAACAGATAAGATCGTCTTGTTTTGTAAACTTCTCTGTGATTGTGAGAACTTGATTCTTCTTCAGGTTTTAGTAGATTACTGAAATGAGTTGCAACCCTTGAGAGTAGCTACTCATATTGTCGGTAGTGGCAGACTCAAAAATTCTTTTACCAGGTGCAAAATTTAATACACATTATATCAAACTATATTTCTAACATTGTACTAAAATTACTTTTTTGGTTATATTGATACTCAAGTAAGAAATTTTATATTAACCAACCAGCTAGCTGAGGTTATTGATCCATTTCATTGAGACTAGTGAGTGCATTTTATATCATTGTACCATAAATATATAATATGGGGGTTTAATTGATAGAATTTAAGAGTATTAAGAGATTAGAGAGAAAGATATTAGAGAGATTTGGAGAGAATATGGAGAGAAAAGTCTCCAAAAGTGTATTTTTGATATTAGTCAATAGAGACTTATTTATAGAGTTACAAAGTGAAGTAACTAGGTCTAGAAGTTGAAAAATAGCCGTTAGAGAAAATGTGGCCGTTGGAGACGTGTTGACGACTGTGTCGGCAACACAGAGGCTTGCTCAAGTTCCTGAAGATTCTGTGTTGACGACTGTGTCGGCGACACAGTGGCTTGCTCAAGTTCCTGAAGATTCTGTGTTGACGACTGTGTTGGCGACACAGTGGCTTGCTCAAGTTCCTGAAGATTCCTGAAGATTCTGTGTTGACGACTGTGTTGGCGACACAGTGGCTTGCTCAAGTTCCTGAAGATTCTGTGTTGACGACTGTGTCGGCGACACAATGGCAAGCTTCACTTTATTGAAACATACATGATCAATACTCCCCCTCAAGTTCAAACTTTGGAATTGCCCTAAAGTCTGAACTTGGAATGATCATGGCAACACCTCATTAAAAACCTTGATGTAGAAAACCACTTGGGACAAAACCACATCAAGGGAAAAAGAGTATGCTACACATGATCAGGGAAGTTCTAATCATGGGTAGGAAGGTCTACAAGTCCTAGTTTGCTGAAGATATGATCGCAAACCTTGAGACTTGCAGCCTTGGTGAAGATGTCTGCTAGCTGATCTTCGCTCTTTGTGTAGCAAGGTAGAACCGTCCCATCTTCAATCTTCTCCCTTACCTTGTGACAATCTATCTCAATGTGTTTAGTCCTTTCATGAAACATAGAGTTGGTAGCAATGTGTATTGCAGCCTGATTGTCACAATGAAAGGTAATGAGACTTGATTGCTCAATGCCAAAGTCCTTAAGTAGAGCCTTCAACCAAGTTAACTCTGTTGTAAGCTTCCTCATAGCCCTATACTCAGCTTCAGCACTTGAACATGAGACCACTTTCTGCTTCTTTGTCTTCCAAGTCACTAAGTTACCTCCAATGAAGGTGCAATAACCGGTTGTGGATCTCCTGTCACTCTTATCACCAGCCCAATCTGCATCACAGTAGCCGACAATCTCAGTGCTATCATTCTTACCCATCCAAATTCCTTGTCCTGTTGAGCCTTTGAGATATCTAAGGATCCTCTCAATCAAACTCCAATGATAAACTGTGGGTGATTGCATATGCTGGCTGACTTGATTCACAGCAAAACATAGGTCTGGTCTAGTGAGAGTTAAATAGATAAGCTTCCCAACCAGTCTTCTATACAAGGAGACATCCTTGAACTTATCCTCATCTGATTTCTCCCCCTTTCTATTGACTTGGTAGCCATCTTCAAGAGGAGTCTTTGCTATCTTGCAATCATGCATTCGTGTTTCTGTCAGCAAGTCTTTAACATACTTCCTTTGGGACAAAAACAACCCATCATTGAATCTGCATACTTCAATACCCAAGAAATACTTCAACTCTCCAAGGTCTTTGATGTCAAACGAACTTTTGAGAAAAGCCTTTGTGGACTGAATTCCCTCATTATCACTTCCAGTAATGATTAAATCATCCACATAGATAAGAACCACCACCACTCCTAAAGAGCTTTGAAGAGTAAACAATGTGTGATCCGATTGAGACTTCTTGAATCCATAGTCCATGAGTGTATGGCTTAGTTTATGGTACCATGCCCTTGGTGATTGCTTCAAACCATAGATTGCTCTCCTTAGTCTCAATACTTCACCAGGTTTACACAAATGCTCTAGTCCCGGTGGTGGAGTCATGTACACTTCCTCTTCAAGCTCTCCTTGTAAAAAGGCATTCTTAACATCCATTTGCCATAGGTTCCATGAAAGGTTTGTGGCCAAGGACAGTGTAACTCTTACTGTATGGAGTTTAGCTACTGGTGCAAAGGTATCAGTGTAGTCTTCTCCATATGTTTGCGTGAACCCTCTTGCAACCAACCTTGCCTTGTACCTTTCAATGTCTCCATTGCTCTTATACTTGATTGTGAAGACCCATTTTGAGCTGACAGTCTTCTTTCCCTTTGGCAGCTTTTCCACATTCCAAGTGTGATTCTTTTCCATAGCTCCCTTCTCATCAATCACAGCATCCATCCACTCCTTGGTGTCTTTAGCCTCTTCATAGGTTTTAGGAACATGATTCGTCTCTATCTTCCCAAGAAAAGCGCAATGACTTGATGGCAACAAGTCAATAGAACACACGAACTGGTTGGGATGAGCAACAACCTGATTGTTGAAGTAGAACTTCTTGTTGATGTAGCTTGATAGATCCGTCTTTTCTCTAGTACTTCTTCTGAGTTATTGGACCGGTTGAGCAGCTTCCTCTACACCCATCTCTTCTTCTTCATGATGAATAATCTCCTCATCATTCATATTCAAGTTGTCTTGATCTTGATTCTGAAGTAGAACTTCCTCTTGAGTTTGAGTGGGTTCTTTATTAGCTGTCACTGGTTCTTCTTCTTGCAACTCTTCTTGATGACTTCTTGTTTCTGTTTCCCCTTGTCTTGGTACATTAGTAGGATCATTTCCATTTTCATTTCTTTGCCTTGGTGCTTCATCATTTCCCAAATGATCAAGTAAGAACCTCAAACTTGTAGCTATATCCGATGGTGACCTTGAGAGATCCTTTAGACCTTCCCAATCCTTCTTATCATAATAGCCTTGTCCCTCAATAAATTTGACATCTCTAGATACAAGGAGTCGACTGTTGATCGGATCAAAGCACTTGTAACCCTTTTGAGTGGTTGAATATCCAAGGAAGATGCATTTGGTACTCTTGGCCTCTAACTTGTTTCTTTGTTCACCTGGTATATAAACAAAGCACACACAACCAAAGACACGTAAGTGTTCAATAGATGGCTTAGAGTTGTTAAGTACCTCAAATGGTGATATGTCCTTTAGGACTTTTGTTGGAATTCGGTTGATAAGGTAGCATGAAGCTAGAACCGCATCTCCCCAAAAATTCTTTGGCACATTGGTGTGGAACATCATTGATCTAGCCACTTCCATAAGGTGCCTATTCTTCCTCTCCGCCACACCATTTTGTTGTGGTGTGTGAGGGCAACTTGTTTGGTGTAATATGCCATGCTTAGCTAGGTGCTCCTTGAATCTAGTACTTGTGTATTCTCCTCCATTGTCGGACCTAAACACTTTTATCTTGGCATTGTATTGGTTAGTCACATAAGTTTGAAAGTTGATGAAAGCCTCAAACACTCTATCCTTAGATGGTAGTAGTGTGACCCAAGTATACTTTAATTTCTCATATATAAAAGTCACAAAGTACTTGTTCCTATCCCTAGACATACAAGGAGAAGTCCACACATCTGAATGCACCAAATCAAAACAATGCTCATAGATAGTAGAAGATTTAGGAAAGACAACTTTGCAATGTTTGCCAAGAATACATGCTTCACAACTAGTGTGATCAAAAGATACATTAGGCAACATTAACTCAAGTGCTCTTCCATGAGGATGGCCTAATCTAGCATGCCACATAGCATCTATATTAGCTAAATAACAAGAATTAAAAGATAAACCATCCGAATTTTGTGGTAGCTCTTCTAGAATATAAAGCTCATCTTTGGATCCACCTTTCCCAAGTAACTTCCCACTTTCAATATCCTGAAAATAAACATCATTAGGACCAAAAATAGCATAGCAATTAAGGTCTTTAGTAGTTCTCTTAACAGATATTAAGTTGGATTTGAACTTAGGAACATAATACGCTTCACTTTTCTTGTTAAATAGTTTTAAAGTTCCTTTTCCTTCTATTGGAATTCCATCACCATTAGCAATCTCTACTCTACCCATAGCCGGTTCAATCTTGTCTAGAAACTTAGGATTACTAATCATATGATGAGAAGCACCCGAATCTATAACAAGTCTACTACTTGGTTTGTGAGAATAGAGAGTGATACCGGAGTTGTGTGAGGCAAAGGCTTTGATTAGGGCATCCAAGTCACTTTTCTTCACATAATCAACAGAGGCTGTCATAGCAACTTCTCCTTGAGAAGTGGATGCATTTGCTTGTCTAGACTCATCACCATGAGAAACATTGGCTCTTGGTCTTCTTGAGTTTAAAAACTCGGGCTTGAGATGAGGGTGAAGATGCCAACACTTGTCCTTTGAGTGACCATCCTTCTTGCAATGATCACACACCTTTGGGCCCTTCTTGTCTTGCTTGTATACACCTTTATGGGCTGTTACAAGCTCGGATTTGCCACCAAAGAGACCTATGGAGCCTTGCTCCTTTTGGATTCTAGAACACACCTCTTCAAGGTTTGGTAGCTTGTCATCTCTAAGGATATGCTTAATGAGGTCATTATAACCCGGATTCAACGTGAGGAGAAGGCCAAACACACGATCTTGCTCACGCCTTTCAATGAGCACCTTTAGATCCACACTCATTGGCCTAAGCATTTCAAGTTCAGACCATAGAGTTTGGTACTTTCCAAAGTGTTTGGTGAACTCCAAATTATCTTGATGGAGTTCATTGATAGCCTTCTTGATTTCAAAGATTCGACTTAGATTGGATGTGTTCCCGTACACACCTTTGAGAGTTTCCCATAGATCCTTTGGATTCTCACAATATGAGTAGGCTTCCAAGATGGTCGGATCTAGAGATGATTGAAGAAGACTAAGGACTGCTTGTTGATCTTCTTCCCATTTCTCCTCTTCTTCTTTGAGTGCTTCTTATTTCTCTTCCTCGATTAGAGCCTCTTGGTCTTTGCCTTTGCTCTTGAGGGATTTCTTTGGGCACTCCTTTGAGATGATATGCTTCCAAAGTCTTCTTCCGCTTATAGCGGTTTTAGTAGTTCTAGACCACACAAGATAGTTGTTTCCTTTGAGAATGGTAGGAACAACTAAAGATTTTGAGCTCTCAGTGGTAATAACAAAAGAACTCATAGCTTTTAGCTTGAAATTTCGTTTAGGAATTTTGTCGAACACTTGGTGGGCGTTTTTAAGAGATTGAGAATTTTTAAGAATTTTGAAAGATGAACAAGAGAGAATCAAAGAGAGTAGTAGAATAAGGATCTTTGCTCTGATACCATGATAGAGTTTAAGAGTATTAAGAGATTAGAGCGAAAGAGATTAGAGAGATTTGGAGAGAATATGGAGAGAAAAGTCTCCAAAAGTGTATTTTTGATATTAGTCAATAAAGACTTATTTATAGAGTTACAAAGTGAAGTAACTAGGTCTAGAAGTTGAAAATTAGCCGTTAGAGAAAATGTGGCCGTTGGAGACGTGTTGACGACTGTGTCGGCAACACAGAGGCTTGCTCAAGTTCATGAAGATTCTGTGTTGACGACTGTGTCGGCGACACAGTGGCTTGCTCAAGTTCCTGAAGATTCTGTGTTGACGACTGTGTTGGCGACACAGTGGCTTGCTCAAGTTCCTGAAGATTCCTGAAGATTCTGTGTTGACGACTGTGTTGGCGACACAATGGCTTGCTCAAGTTCCTGAAGATTCTGTGTTGACGACTGTGTCGGCGACACAATGGCAAGCTTCACTTTATTGAAACATACATGATCAATATTAATTGCATCCACATCCACCAACGTGGATAAGCCCTTGATTGGAAGTGAACTCAACAACATCTTTGCATCGTTTTTTCTCTTCTTATTGCATTTAGTTCACAAACGAATGAGAGAGAAATTAATCAGAGAGTAATCACAAATACTTCTTGATTCATTCAACCTTGATTCATATTGGAATCTTGATCTTTTCGTGTAACTAGTGGTGTCAAAGTTGAAGATCAGGGTTGTATCTGATAGTGACAAAATCGCGAACGCAAGCCAAGGTGGAGTTTTTAATGGAATCAGCTCTTTTTTTTTTGTTATTGAGCATTTGGAAGATAGTGCATTTCAGGGTTTTGGAATTGAAGATGTTGTGCTCTATGATAATTTTGAGATCAAATTTCCTCTGTCCAAGATCGAATGAAAGAAACCATCGGATGATGAATTTGAAGCTGAACCTTCAACAATGAATGTAAGCCTTGATCCTTAGAAACTAGAGAAGGATGAAAGGTGAAGGACATGATTATATATAGTGAATATAAAAGATCATGTTCTTAGGAAAATCACCATAGTATAACATTTACCTCGTTTGATTAGCTGCATATGCAGAATTCTCTCGAATCACATCTTTTTCGGTCTCAGGTTAACACATATAATGTGATAGCTAAAGATCAATTTATGTGAATGTAGATGATCTCCAAGATTGTGGATGTGAAAGGAGTCTGAATGTGAATGTCATTAACGAAATTCAGACTATCGTTTTCTTGAATTCTCTATTTATGAGTTATAAGGAGAGAATCCGAGCTAATGCATATCTTTTATTTTAGTTTGCAAATATTTGATATATTTTTAGATTTTTATTTTGATTTTATATATATTTTGATTATCAATAGTTACTTGTGTTTTCATGATTTTTTGTTTGATTTTTTTTTGAATAATCCTTCTACTATTTTATACGTTATTTTATAAGTATTTATTTGTGTTACAATATTTTTAATATTATTGTATTAAATTTCACATATATTTAGTTGATTTCATTTATTTTTCATATTTTAAAATTTTATATATTTCTTTGTTTTTGTTATTTTCTCTATTTTATCATCTTTTTATTTTATAATTATCACTGATTATTTATTGAATTTTTTTTTGGGTATCCAATAGTTTTTAGTGCTAGAATTTCTTCTCCAAATTTTTTAACAATTCTAATTTTTAGACTCATAAATTGGTGTTTCACTTGTTTTACGATTTAATTATTTTGTTAGTTGGAAGATAATGATTAAATTACAAAAAACAAATATTATATTATATGTGTATAATATTTTTATATTATTTTTGTTTCATGTATGCTATTATATTTCACGGGATTTTTAATAAATAAATTTAAATTAGATAGTTTGAAATTAAATAACTAATCATAGACAGATGATAATTTTTATTGGTTCAATAATGTTGTTGTGCCAGCTTGAAGAGCTTTCTTTCATCACTTATATTAAAGATTAGATCAAGCATTTTCTTAAGTATTGTAAAGATTTTGTTATCGGAAAATGTTATATCAGTTGCAAGGTCTAAACAAAGTTTGTACTCATGTGAAAGAACAAGACAAACTTTAGTGATTCACGATGAGGAATGAGTCATAACAAGTTAAAAAATAAATAAGTATCACAATAATGAAAACATATTCAAAAAAATGCTACAGAAAGAAGGAAAAAAAAAAGAAGAGATGAATGGAAACTGATGGTAAGGAAAAATTGTTACAGTAATAGAGAAAATGAAAGTGGAGGATGCTTTAATTGTGTCTAAGAATTATCATAGAGAAAATTGAGTTATTTATATGTATCATATGACTAAGAAGAGACTTGTAATATGTCAAATCATATCATGTTTGGTGATGTTCACACAGTTGAGACTCTTGGTTCATACTCAATCAAGTTAAACATGTTGGGATAGTGTCCTGAAATCACACTTGTATTCACTCCTGATGATAGTTGTGTGTCGAGATCAGACATTCGTATAATACTAGGCGGTTGCAATGTTTTGCTAGAAGCCTCTTGCAATCTGTAAGTTGTAGACTTGCTGCCAGTATTATATGATCCTATAGGGTCACACACCTAAGAAAACTGGAAGCTAAAATTTGGGGAATGATCATTATGGTATTGATCGTATTGATGTGTATTGGATACACATCAATGTTGAGTTTCGAACAGTGTGTCGATCGACACAGGGTCGATTCCGAAACTGAGTTTCGGTTTTATGACTAAAAACGAATCTGATTTATCACGGCTCAGTTTAACTCATTCCAGGTCTTTATATAGTCATATAGTTTCGACCTGGAACTAGGGCCGTCGAGTTTTTCTCTGACAGAAAGGCAGAAACACCAAAACTCAGAATTCCCAAAGATCCGACACTAGCATCCCGGCTTTCCAGGTTTGTGTGCGTGTGTATCTGGTAGAGGCGAAGCATCTGAGTCGCTTTCTGATCTCGTTCACCAATCATTCCGCTGCCAGTTCTAGGTAAGAACGAGGTTGGTAATTTCAATATAACGAACCCTAGATCCTAGGAGATCCTACAGTGGTAACGGAGCATGGTAGGGTTTAGTCTATTGAATCTGAGGTATTTAAATCGAATTCTGATAAATTTGATTAGTTATTTGCCTGCTAAATCGTGTTCTAAAGATGTTAATCTCGGATTAAAGCCTCTGTGAAAAACACGATGTCTGCGTTTTCGCAGCATGTCGATCGACACAAAGCGTGTGTCGGTCGACACAGAGCGAAAACGCATAAATAAAATTTAGGGTTTCGCAGCGTGTCGATCGACACAAAGCGTGTGTCGGTCGACACAGAGCGAAAACGCGTAAATAATTTTAAGGTTTGTCGGATGGTGTCGATCGAAACTAAGCTTGTGTCGGTCGACACACCACGAAAACTCGTAAAAGACATTAGGGTTTTCGCACAGCATCGGTCGACGCACTGGGTGTGTCGGTCGATGCACCGCGAAAATGCGAAAGATTTAAAATCGCACTGTGTCGATCGACACACTGGGTGCA
Source organism: Orychophragmus violaceus (assembly GCA_030180135.1). Taxonomy (NCBI): domain Eukaryota; kingdom Viridiplantae; phylum Streptophyta; class Magnoliopsida; order Brassicales; family Brassicaceae; genus Orychophragmus; species Orychophragmus violaceus. The sequence goes on along the minus strand of CM058236.1, from coordinate 79,275,243 downwards.
TCGGTCGACACAGACTATGCGGATGGATAGATCGGTTCAATTAGATTGAACTGGTTATCTCACATGGTTATGTCGGTTTAATTCAAAATCCCTAATACTCTACTGTGTCGATCGGCACAGGTTTAATGTCGGTCGACACAAGCCTTGCGATTGGTTGAATCGGTTCAATTGGATTGAACTGGTTATCATGCTTGGTTAAGGTAGATAAGATCGGTTTAAATTCGATGAACTGGTTCAATTGAATTGAACTAGTTATCTCAATTAGAATAAACCGATTTAATTGGTTAAGATCAGTTTGATCGGATAAGTCGATTCAATTGGATTGGACCGGTTATCGCGATTAGTTAAAACTGGTTAAATCAGTTTGATCAGATGAACTGGTTAAATTGGATTTGACCGGTTATCTCAATAATCTTAAGGTTGCATATCAAGAGTCGACCAAGTGTGTCAGTCGACGCATATGGTGACGATGCGAACCGTAATCGTTTGGTTTCGAACCAAATGATTAAGAAACCGAACCGAATGACCTAACCCACTGAAATTAGAACGATTAAAACTAAATTGAAATTAAAAGTTAAAAATGTTCTAAACCTATTTAATACACATTGGATGTGTGTTAGATCGAAGCTTAGTTATTCAATATGGTCAACTGTCAAGACTCGTTTCGTTGTTGGATAGTCTTGCCAAGAGCTTGGTGTCCACAATTACATGAGTAAGGCAGGTAGTAGTGTTGATGGTCTTGCAGTGCTTGACATCAACTATTACATGACCTAAGAGATTGAATTACTAAACTTTTAGAGTTCCATTTCCTCAACTAATTATCAAGTGACCTTGATGTCTTGCCCAATCTTGTCTACTGTCAAGACTCGTTTCATTGTTGGATAGTCTTGGAGTCCTTAGTATCCACAGTGACATGAGTAAGGCATGTGATCATTGATAGACTTGCAGTGCGACTGTCAATGATCACAAGACAGAAGAGATTGGTTTACTTGACTGGGCTATCAGAAGTTCTGGGCCCAGAGACGTCAGAGTAGATGATACATGGATTGTATCATCTGCGACCGAGAGTTGTACTGAGTACAATTAGCAATGGTTTGCTTACCTAGATTACTAAACTTTGGGTGATGACGAGTCGTCCACTCAAATTTTAGTAATGTATGGATCTTGGATTATTATATTCATATAGGAAACGTTGTTTGAATATAATGCGAGTTTTCTTATTGGATAAGATTCCTCATTTCCTGAAATCAGAACTAAAATTTTCTTTGATTAAAAATTTCAGCCTATGTCTAAAAATACCTTCTCGTTACGACCCGTCCTTGAGAAGGACAAGTTAAATGGGTCAAATTTCCTGGATTGGTATCGCAATTTGAGATTAATCCTCAAGCAGGAGAGTAAGGACTATGTCCTTGAGAAAGCTCTTCCAGAAAGGCTTGGGGCCAATCGCTCGAATGCAGTATATAATGCTTGGAATAAGCATTATATTGATGTGGTAGATGTGCGTGGTCTGATGTTGGCTACCATGGAATCGGACTTAAAGAGTCAATACGAGAACATGGAGTTGCCAATAGAGATGATCACCAGCCTGAAACTGAAGTTTCAGGATCTAGCACGAGTTGAGAGATTCCAGATGGTGAAGTCTCTCACTGGGTGCAGACTACCAGAGGATGTTCCAGTGAGTCCTCATGTCATTAAAATGATGGGTTACGTTGATAACCTAGGGAAATTGGATTGTCCTGTCAGCTTAGAGTTGGCTACTGACATCATTCTGCAGTCACTGCCGTCAAGTTATGATAAGTTCATTAAGAATTATATCAAGAAAGGCTTGACGAAGACGTTGATCACTGAGCTGCATGGCATGCTCATAACAGCAGAGCAAAACATCAAGAAGGGTAAAAGATTTGAGAAATCTTATGTAGACAAGGGTAGAGACAGGGCCGTCCAGATTTGGAATCAGGATAAGCCTGTGTCATCTTATAAGCCCAAGTCCGGCCCATCTGGTGTTAGAAAGTGCTTCTACTGTGGTGAGTATGGGCATTGGAAGAGAGATTGCATTAAATTCTTGGAAGATTCACAAGAGATGAAGGAGATGTTGAAGGATTATGGGTGTTTTCCATAGTTTAATTCTCAATTACAACCTAACACAAATCCTTAAACAGATATAGGTTCTTGCAAAACGAATCATAAACACAAACCTGGACATTACCTTTTGCAGCGGAATGATTGTCATGTCGAGATCAACGAATAGATGAATCACCTATTCCTCCTTCGGTATCCACACTCTTACAAGCAAGGGACGGCTGCTAGACCAAAGAGATGGATCAGAGAGAGTTAGAGAGAGAGATGGAGGCTCACGGCTGCTGGAAAAATCGCAGAGCAGGAGTTCCCAAACCCTAGGCGATTTTTATCACTCTCATTAATGGGCCCAAGTCATTAGACTAATGGCTCATTAATCTTTTGGGCCCAAGACACAAATCAGACTAAAGCCTGTATTTTGTCTGGCCCAATTCTCTGATCTAATACAGTAAATGCCGTTGCATCTTACCGTATTAATTCCATTTAACTTTCCCGTTAGCTATGGTGTGTGACCCTTCGGGATCATACAATACTGGTAATAAGTCCTAAACTTATAGATCAAGAGCGGACTCTAGCAAGCCATCATGATCACCCAGTATTTATGACTTATGTCTGATCTCGACACTTATCATACTTTCTAGAGATAGTACGGTAGATTTCAGGACATTCCCAACAATCTCCCACTTGTACTGGAATCCTACACAGGACATTCCCAACAATCTCCCGATTGTACTGGAATCCTACATTCCCTAATCCTTTTGTCTTAATATCTCGATCTGGCATAAGGCAAGATGCGTGTCATCCTTATATAGCCAGACCATGTTTATCGGAACAGATTTGATACTGACAATTCAAACGACTTGGGCAAGTCCGTTTGGGAATGGCCATTCTCTTACCAGCTATCAAATCTCCGATTGGCCTAGAGATATTACCTCCGTTAAACGGCAGGGACAAATCCCATCTTGTTCCATCACTATGAACTACACAATTCATAATACACCCAACCAAGGTCCGTATAGCTCCCAGTTACGAAACAGCGTTAGACAATGATCAAAGCGCATTACTCCATGTGCAGCCACATGCATGCGAACTCAGGTCTAAGGACTATACTCTATAGTCGTATATGAGAACCTCTTATGACACAGATATTAATATCTTGTAGAGTTCTCATCAGCGGGCCATGTCCGGTCATATGCTCCCCTACATATACTTATGTGTCGACTTTGATGCCGCGCATCTATGACCCCTCGAAACTTGGTCATAAGTCTCAACACAATCTAGTCTCAAGTGGTTGTTGGTGTTCCAATTCAACAACCTTCGACTATGGACACTATGATTTATGTCACTTCGTTAAATATGGGGTTTCAGGATCAAGTCAACTCATGTACTTCGGTGGCCCATATATAATGACATGAATCATTTTGGAACGATTATTTATATCACAGTTAAAATAATCCAGAAATCATATATTTCATAAACATAAAATATTATGTTTACATGAACCATTCAAAATAACTAAGTAAAGCCCCTTACAAACTCCCACTGAAATTAAGACTACATCTTAATTTCACTCATCCTACAGCTACAGTCCGCGACTCGTGCTTAGGCATAAGGAGTGGCTTCGTTAATAGATTAGCAACGTTCTCATTCGATGAAACTTGCTTATCTACTTAACACCTCTGTCATTTATCTCACGGAATAGGTTATACCTACCCTCAAGGTGTTTGGACCTCTGATGTGCAGCTAGTCTCATCTATGCTGTGAATCACATCAAGTTCAGTGATGAACTTTACTTTCCAAACAACCTCTTTCGCCGCTTTACAGGCTGCGAAATGTTCAGCTTAATTCATGGAGTCAGCAACAGTGCCTTGCACCGCCAGACAGACACAAGATATAGCCGGACTGTGACCAGGAATTATCTTTGTCTTTTGGAAACTTGCCTTTCAGACTCTATCGACTTGTAGCACCTCACTTTCTCCGTAAACCAAGAACTTATCCTTAGTATTCCTCAGACACTTTAGGATATTCTTTACGGCAATCCAGTGATTCTTTGCTGGATTTGACTGGTCTTTACTTGTCTTGCTTAACATTAAAGCAACATCAAAACAAGTACGTGTCATGGCATACATGATAGATCCAATTGCCGACGCATATGGAATCCTATCCATGCTTTCAAGCTCAGCAGATATCGTAGGATACTGTTTCTTGCTTAACGTATTGCCATGTGACATTGGCATAAAACCCTTCTTGGATTGCTGATTACGTGTAGGACTTTGTCAATTTAAGAATCCTGACTTTGTCCTACCAGCTCTTTTGGATCTCTATCTTTAGATCCAGAATCCAAGAACTTCGTGGCTTTACCCATGTCAATTACAAAACCAACTCCCAAGCCAGTCCTTTACCGACTGCAGTATTGGGACGTTATTTCCGAGAATCAGTATGTCATCGACATACATTATGAGAAATGAAATATCGCTCCCACTAATCTATTAGTAAACGCACAGTTCCGCTTCGTTCCTGTTCAAGTCAAAACCTTGACTACTTCAACAGAACGAAGATTCCAACTCTGATATGTTTGCTTCCATCCATGAATGGATCAATGAAGCTAACTTACACATAGTGTAATTTTCGGAGTCCGGGCTTACTTTCGCTTCTTTGAATTTCGCAGGTTCGTCGCTTTCAATGATCATCAGATCATGCGAACTTTCAATGATCATCAGGTTCAACTAATGACGAGAAATCACTCTCGGATTAGTAACTGATTCATTCAGATCTGCGAACTTCAGGCTTTACAGGTGTAGATTCTACAGAAATCTGTAAATCCATCCGCTGCTCTCCCTCAACAGGTTGAGCAGCCTCCTGTATTTCTCGAATTTCTTCGAGTTACGCTTTTACTCCCACTGTTCTTCTTGGAAAATGACTTCCCTTCTTAGAAAACAGAATGGACGTAAAAAGTAACAAGCCTTGGTTTCCCTAGGACAACCAGCGAAGTAGCACCACTACAAATACTCAGTAAAGACGAATTTGGATCATTTCCAATCCACATTTATGTGGTGTCTTTCAACTGATATTAGTGGAACTATTTCAGTGTAAACTTAGATATTACTAGAGCGTTATTATTAAAGAATATCATGGATGATTCGTGTGACTCATCTTTAATCATTTCTAATAAGACCTGATTCTTTCTCACAGAAATACCTTAAGGTTTTTCAGGAGAATTGAGCTGTGAAACGACTTCACACTCATTCAGATGATCACACCATTAATGACTCAAGTATTCTCACTCGTGATCTAATCCAGAGTCTTAATACTTCTGTCACTCAGATTCTATACCTCATTCTGGAACTCTTTCGACCATGTCAAAGAATTCCGACTTGTGTCTCATCAAATGAACACAGTCTTACTCACTGAAGTAATCAGTAGAGACAATGAAGTACAGGAAATTTTCTCTGGCATTACTGCTCATCGGACCACATACATGAGTATGTTCAATCTCCAATAAGCCTTTGGGCCGTTCTCTAGCTCGGCTAAGATGGGCCCTTTGTCTTTTGGTCCAGTAAGCAGAATTCAAGTCTCATAAGATATCCATTCAAATGAGCCCAAAAGTCCATAACTATGGGGTTTCTGAATCCGACTTACTCTTTGACCAAAACATTTATGCCAAGAAAAATCAGGTTTAATTCATCAGATTTAAACCAATTCGGTATTTATGTTACATTTAGGCACTCTTTGGTTTAATATATAAAAACCCATTCCTTGAATAGGGTGCTACAATTAACATTTCATTAAGATCAAAAGAACAAAACTTGTCTTTATCAAAATGAAAACATTCAAATTCTTCACAAGAAAATGAAAAACAACTCTGCTTAAAGCAGGTACATTGTAGCAATTACTTAATTCAAAACCAAGCCTCAAAGGCATCTACAAGTGAAAACCCTACGGCTGAGGAAGCATCCCAAGCTCCTTCCAGACACGTAGTTCCACTTGTCCTTCCTTCAACGTTCTACTGTTGTTCAGGCTCTGCATATTATAACAAATATCAGTGCCACAATCAGTATCCAATACCTACAAGGTATAACTTGAAGTAATAACATGAATACCTGAGGAAGTAGTCTCATACATCAACTTTAACTCCTCATAATCTTCCATGAATTTAATGCAATCTCTTTTCCAATGCCCAGTCTCTTTACACTAGCAGCACTTACCAACGTAAGAGGTATCTGACTCGGGCTCAGAAGACACACGCTTGCCATGATTCAAAATCTGGACAACTTTGTCTTCACCCTTGTCAGCATTAGGTTTAGTAAACCTACCCTTCTCATTCATGAGATTGTACAGGGTACTCTTCACGTTTGGCTCAACTGTCTTGAGCATATCATGCAGTTCAGTCAACGTCTTCGTTAAGCCTTTCTTGATATAGTTCCTTACGAACTTATCATAGCTTGACGGCAGTGACTGCAGAATGATCTCAGTTGCCAATTCCTGGCTAACTGGATAATCCAGTTTCCTCAGGTTATCAATGTAACCCATCATTTTACTGACATGAGGACTTACTGGATGATCATTTGGTAGCTTGCAGCTAGTGAGAGATTTAACCAACTGGTATCTCTCCACTCTTACCTGCTCCTGAAATTTCAATTTCAGGCTGCTGATCATCTCTATTGGCGACTCTATGTTCTCATATTGCTTCCGCAAATCTGAGTCCATGGTAGCCAATATCAGACCACGCACATCTACCGCATCATTATAATGCTTATTCCAAGCATTATATACTGCATGACTGGCTTTGGATCCGATCCTATCGGGGAGAGCTTTCTCAAGGACATAGTCCTTTCTCTCATGCCTGAGAACCAGCCTCAGGTTCCGCGACCAAGTCAAGAAATTTGATCCGTTCAGTTTGTCCATCTCAAGGACATACCGGATCGAGAAAGTGTTTTGATTGTTTGTGCTTGTCATAGCTGAAATTTAGAGATAAATAGAGTTTTAGTTATTAAGTTCATAAAAGAGCAATCTTAACAACTTATAAGAAAACTCGCATTGTATTCAAAATTTCTTTGTTTAACCTCATAAGAATACAATGATTCCGAGACCCATGTTTAGCTAAATCCAAAGTGGGCCACTGGCCGTCACCCAGAATTAGCTTTACTTGGTAAGCATACACACAGCTAGTTATAACCAATAACTCTCGGTTGTGAATTGGGCCCGAGGCCCAAATTCACCAGATGTCTCAAGGCCCGAGACTCCCGATGGCCCAGTCAAGGAAACCAATCTCTTACAGCCAAATAATCACTAAAATCTGGGACTCCCAATAAAATTAGTGACTATATACTACTTTACTTACGCGAAAACAGACACCTCACACTGTAAGCCATATCTCTAATCAAATAAGCGTTAAGTAGCTGACAAGATTGGAAAGACATCCAAGCTTGATATTGTTTTTGAGGATTTTTAAGTTTTATTTCCAAAAATAGAAGATTACTATTTTGGGAAACTTTCTTATTTTAGAAACTTTCTAAATTTAGTACCTTACTAAAAATAGAAATTTCTAATTTAAATATTTCATTAAATATTTTGGGTTGGGTCACAAATTATAGGCCCAATTCTTGGCCCAAGACCATAGAATTCCAGCTGGCCCAATAATTTGACATAACCGATCCGGTTTATTAATTCTGGTCCAAGACCAAATTAACTATCAAAACCATCGGTTATTTACTAAACCAGACCAGCTCTAAATTATTTGGTCCAACCAAATCAAACTTAGACCAGCCTTCGGTTTAGGTTAAAATTCAATTTTATGAATTTAAATCCGGTTTAACCAGAAATAAAATTATTTCCAGCAAACCGCGATTTGGGTTAACCGCTTGAACCACCAATTAAATTGGATCGGTTCAGTTAAATCCAAAACCGGGAAGAAACACCTAGTGTTTTAGCCAATTTGATTTAACTTGCGGTTTAAGGCTTTAAACACACAATTAACCGCCAATTAAATGGACCGGTTTAATTGGTGTGGTTTTGGGCAACGAACCGCGAAGCTCGGTTTAACCGATTGACTATTCGCGGGACGTAAAATTTTAATGGGCCAAACAATCGGATCCTAGATCCAACTCGGCCCATTAACGCAATTGTGGGCCCATAATGCATCCGAGGCCCAATGATCCAACGGCGCATGTTGCGCATGCTCACGATCGCAAGATCGATCATCGCATGTGATCATCCTCGGTACAATGCATCATGGCCCACGCATCACGCTCGATCCATCTTGCCTCACGATCGATTACGCTCGATCTCGGCCAAGATCATGCGATCGTTTATAAATCGGCTCACACATGATCGATAATTAATTGACTCACACATTATCACACGCACACACAATATCACACGGCACACGCACATGATCGTGAGCCAATATAGGGTTTAATTAATCAGCATAACAAATATGTCGAGACCAAAAAAAAAACATGTGATTAGGGCAAAAGCCAAAAAACGGCCGAGACCAAATCAAACGATTAGGGCATTAAGGTTTTAATCAATTTTAGCAAAATTGATTCTCTAACACATTAAACAGCCCTATGATCCAAATTACAAGAAACTAATGCCTTAGCTCTGATACCACTGAAGGATTATGGGTGTTTTCCATGGTTTAATTCTCAATTACAACCTAACACAAATCCTTAAACAGATCTAGGTTCTTGCAAAACGAATCATAAACACAAACCTGGACATTACCTTTTGCAGCGGAATGATTGTCATGTCGAGATCAACGAATGGATGAATCACCTATTCCTCCTTCGGTATCCACACTCTTACAAGCAAGGGACGGCTGCTAGACCAAAGAGATGGATCAGAGAGAGTTAGAGAGAGAGATGGAGGCTCACGGCTGCTGGAAAAATCGCAGAGCAGGAGTTCCCAAACCCTAGGCGATTTTTATCACTCTCATTAATGGGCCCAAGTCATTAGACTAATGGCTCATTAATCTTTTGGGCCCAAGACACAAATCAGACTAAAGCCTGTATTTTGTCTGGCCCAATTCTCTGATCTAATACAGTAAATGCCGTTGCATCTTACCGTATTAATTCCATTTAACTTTCCCGTTAGCTATGGTGTGTGACCCTTCGGGATCATACAATACTGGTAATAAGTCCTAAACTTTTAGATCAAGAGCGGACTCTAGCAAGCCATCATGATCACCCAGTATTTATGACTTATGTCTGATCTCGACACTTATCATACTTTCTAGAGATAGTACGGTAGATTTCAGGACATTCCCAACAGATGTATGGTACTTCTTCTTCAGGTATTGTGTTATTAATTCAAGTTCTACATATGTATTGGATACTAGTTGTGGTACTGATATTTTGGAAATATGCAGGGCCTAAGCAACAGTAGAACGTTGAAGAAAGGACAAGTGGAACTGCGTGCCTGGTATGGAGCAATGGTTGCTGTATAAGCCGTAGAGATTCTCCACTTGTAGGAGCATTTCAAGCTTGGTTTTGAATTAAGTAATTGCTACTATGTACCTGCTTTATGCAGAAATGTCTTTCATTTTCTTTTAAGAATTTGAATGCTTTTCATTCTGATAAAAGACAAGTTTTGCTCTTTTGATCTTAATGAAATATTATATGGTAGCACCCCTTTTGAAAGGGTTTTATATCTTAAACCAACATACGCTTAAATGTAACATAAATATCAAACCATTTAAGTCTGATGACTTGAACTCGATTTTTCCTCAGCATAGTCATATTGACCAAATAGAGTGAAGCGGCTTCAGAAGTTCCATAGTTATGGGCTTCAGGTTCATTTGATTGTAAATCAATTGAGACATGAATTCTGCTTGCTGGGCCAAATGACTAAGGCTTCGTTAGCAGAGCTAAAGAAACGGGCCATAGGCTCGTTGGGCCTTACACATACTGCTGTATGCGGCCCGATGAGCATTAGTGCCAAAGGAAAACTACAATACTTCATTGACTTATTGATGGTTTCAATAAGTATGACTGTGTTCTTTTGATGAGACACAAGTAGGAATCCTTTGAGGAGTTCCAAAATGAAGTATAGAACCGATTTGACAGAAGTATTAAGATCCTCGATTAGATCGCGGAGGAAAATACTTGAGTCAAGAATTGGGTGATCATCTAAGTGAGTGTGAAGTCATACCACATGAATCTTCCATTATTCTTTTAAAATACGCTCTAAAATGAACATGTTTACAGTAAATAAGTTTTCTATCAGAATCAGTGAAAAACACCACATTGGATGTGGACTGGGTGATTTCCAAATATGTTTTTCTGATTAATTGGGATTGCAAGGTTTGTGTGAGGCAGTTGTCAACAAACAAACTTGAACCCTAATCTGATAAGTGCTGATTCGCTGGTTGTCCTAGGGAAACCGAGGCTTAGTACTTTTGCAACCAATCCGAGAACAAAGCTTTGTTGTTCGGAACTCTGTTTTTCCAAGAAGAACAGTGGGAGTAAAAGTACAGCTCGAAGAAATTCGAGAAACACAGGAGGCTGCTCAACCTAGTGAGGGGAACATCGGTTAGATCTATAAAGTGTTGTAGAATCTGCACCCGTGGAGTCTGAAATTCGCAGATCCGAAAGGATCCGTCACTAACTCGAGAGTGATTTCTCGTAGCCGATTTTCGTGATATGTTGATCATTGAAAAGTGACGAGCCTGCGAATTTCAAAGAAGCAAAGGTGAGCCCCAACTCCAAAAATTGGCTAGTTATGCATGTTAGCTTCACTGATTGAAGCAAGCATCTTGGAGTTGGAATCTATGTTCTGTTAAAACGGTCAAAGGCTTTGACTCGATCAGGAACGAATAGAAACAATGCGTTTGCAAGTAAACTAGTGGGAGCGTAGTTGCAATTCTCAAACTGTATATTTAGAACGTACTTAATCTCATAAACGACGTTCTGACGCTAAAGTCTTGTCAAGATTTGGGTCGGAAGTCAAATTTAACGGTGGACATGGGAGAAGCCGCGTAAACTCTTGGAACATGGATCCATTGAGATGGATCAGAAGAGCTAATTGGATCGTGTCAGAATCCTTATGATTATGAGGTACTGGACAGTTCCAATATGCATGATTCCAATGATGACTTCACACCAAAGGTCTTATGGCAATGATCTTAGCAAGATGAAGTGTCTTGGACACTGGCTGAGCTAGTGTCTATGAGTGTGATTTCTTTTGCTTATGTAATAGAATCCATCATTAATGCCATATTTTGCGCTCGTCTAAATGCAGCTGGCGCATAAAGCATGACGAGAAGATACCAATTTGTTCCGGTAAAGAGTCACTGGACAGTTGTAAGGAATATCCCCAAGTGTTTGAGAAATAAGGAATATCCCCAAGTGTTTGAGAAAAACTAAGGATAGGTTCTTGTACAACTGAGAAAAAGACGAATCAGTTATGAGTAGTTAGACGGACAAAGATGACTCCCGGTTGTCACCTGGTTATGTCATTTTGCCTGTGTAACGGTACTGTCTGTTGGAAAGGTTTCCAAGCAGAGGACCGTAGAATAGTGCTTATTAAAGAATAGCGGTGTGGTTTGTTGGAACGGTTCCAAGCAAGAACACCGCAGCATCTCTCACAACCTAAGCACGAGTTGAATACTGTTGCTGTAGGTACTAGATATCTGAAGACTTGGTCTTGATTCTAGTGGGAGTTAGTTTAGTTATGATGTTCAGATATATGTGGTCATGTTTATGAAAAACCTGACATCGACATTATTTGACTATTGGATAATTAAATAATGGTCCCAAGATAAGTTTATGTCATATTATAGGTCATCAAGTTGAGGACTTGATCATGAAACCCTATAAGTAACAAATGACATAAATTATGATGTGTCCCTAGTCGAGGTTGTTAAAGTGGGACAATAACAACCGCGAGAGACTAGATTGTGAGGTGACTGTTGACTAAGTTTCATGGAGTCAATGATATGAGTATCACAGTCAATCACATAGATATATGTTGGTGAACATATGATCGGACGTGACCCGCTAATGAGAAGTCTCCAGGATAGTTATATCTGTGTCATGAGAGGTTCTCATTACGACTATGGAGTATAGTCCTTAAACCTGAGTTCATCATGCTTTCTTGCATATGAATTGGTACACTTTGACTTTGTCAAACGTCGATCCGTAACTGGCGGCTATAACGACACTGTTCAGGTATATCATGAAGTGTGCGTTGAAATAGGGATGGAACGAGATGGAATTTGTCCCTCCTGAATAACAGGAGATAAATATCTCAGGGCCTATTGAAGATTTAATACTGAGAGAATGTGTGGCCGCACTCAAACGAACTGTAGTTCAGTTGTTTGTATTGTTCAGTATAAGATCAGGAGTTCGATAAACACGATGTTGGCTTAATAAGGATGACACCAATCTTGCCTTATGCCAAATCGAGATATAGAGACAAAAGGATTATAGGAATTGATGATTCTAGTACAAGTGGGAGATTGTTGGGATAGTGTCCTGAAATCACACTTGTACTCACTCCTGATGATAGTTGTGTGTCGAGATCAGACATTCGTATAATACTGGGCAGTTGCAATGTTTTGCTAGAAGCCTCTTGCAATCTGTAAGTTGTAGACTTACTGCCAGTATTATATGATCCTATAGGGTCACACACCTAAGCAAACTGGAAGCTAAAATTTGGGGAATGATCATTATGGTATTGATCGTATTGATGTGTATTGGATACACATCAATGTTGAGTTTCGAACAGTGTGTCGATCGACACGGTATGTGTGTCGATCGACACAAGGTCGATTCCGAAACTGAGTTTCGGTTTTATGACTTAAAACGAATCTGATTTATCACGGCTCGCTTTAAGTCATTCCAGGTCTTTATATAGTCATATAGTTTCGACCTGGAACTACGGCCGTCGAGTTTTTCTCTGACAGAAAGGCAGAAACACCAAAACTCAGAATTCCCAAAGATCCGGCACTAGCATCCCGGCTTTCCAGGTTTGTGTGCGTGTGTATCTGGTAGAGGCGAAGCATCTGAGTCGCTTGCTGATCTCGCTCACCAATCATTCCGCTGCCAGTTCTAGGTAAGAACGAGGTTGGTAATTTCAATATAACGAACCCTAGATCCTAGGAGATCCTACAAAACACACATGCTAGAATGGTAAAAATCATGCACAATACCAAGTTCGTTCCAAATATCAGAATGAATCAAAGAAGGTTAGCCTTGAAGTTGTACAACATGATACATAATATGTACTTAATTATGTCCATGTTGATCTTTGGGGGTTATCTAAGTCTTTAACCATTCATGTCTAAAAATCAATACTTTTGTCTATGATAAATTATTACTCCATGAAATTGTGAATATGCTTCCTTAAGTCTATGACATTTTATGAGCAATCATAATCAAATTTATTGAAAGACTATGAAATTACTGTTAAAATACTTAGATACATTATACTTTGAATATTCAGTTAGTATATATTAATGAGAAAAACTAAAAGATACAATTTTTCTGTGATTAAGATTTCACTACTGATTTTGATAGAAATCAGGCTTTCAACATTTGTTGTCTAATACATCTCTTTGATTGAAGCAATTTGGCTGAAAGATTTATGTGAAGTTTTTGGTCTGAAGCATGATGTTGTAAATGTGTGATGTGACTTTGAAAGTGCGATGTACTAAGAATAATATGTTCATGAACATACATAGCATATTTTTGTGAAACCTATTTCATCAGGAACATCACAATTGATAAAGATGTTGATGTTCAAAAGTTTCACAAAAATGAGAATGCAACTTATATTCTGAATAAAATGGTTCTTGTATGAAAAATTAATGCCTCATTAGATTTGTTAAAAGTCATTCAAGCTTGTAAAGACAACAAAATGTGTAGTTTTAGAGAAAAAATCAGAGGAAAAATCAATAATATTTGATTAAATGAGAAGATGAAAAGATGAGGTTTTGAAAAAGTTAGACAATGCGAAATATATTGAATATTAACACTGTGTACCTCTTAAAGAAGAAGTCATAATCGTTAGACAATTTACAATGAATACGTCGATTAAAAAAAAACTCAACATATTAATGATGTAGTGAAGTTATTAAATTTGAGTGTTAAAATGAAGTTGATTAACTGGTATTGAATTGATTCAACATTTTGAAAAATTAGAGCCGATGAGATACAATGTCACATGTTATTTTTATTAATTCTTTAATTTTGTTTCAAATTTTTATCTCATATTAATTAGTTGAGGTCAATTATATTATATAAATTTATTTTTAACACAAAATTTTAAATCATAATTCACCATATTTTATTGTATAAACAATGATTTTTATTTAATTTGAACATGAAAAATATTCATTCTTTATGATTTTTCAAATATGGTAGTAAATTTTATTAAACAAACTCATTGTTCGGATTTACGCTTGGTGTTATACGCGTGGCTGATCTTGGACTAACGACTTATCGAAACTCAGGGATTTAGCGATGAGTACACGTAATTGTTTTTCAAGGCTATTAACGAATTTATTAAGATATATAAATATATGTCAAAAATATTGATAAAATGTTGAGTTGGTGTAGTGGTCAGAGCTCTCAATTGTTTCATAAAGACCTTGTTCGAACACCAAATAAACTCTTTTCAATATTTCAAAAACATTTTAATAAAGGATAAAATCGTCATTATCATTTCATCTTCTTCAATGAGGTATTTCTTTTTCTGCAACTTAAACCCGATGGCTGCTCCATTTTCCCTCTCTTTCCTTCATTTTCATCGTTTTCTTGGTGTTCATGCTCAAATTTCATAGATCCAGTATAGAGTATTCGATTTATATGTTAAAACATGCGAGATTTTGAGTTTTTTTGTAACTTTCAATTTCTAAACCGAATATAGTAAAGTCACCGCGGTTCCTTGCTGCCGAACGCGTTTCCGCCGGTTAATTGGCCAATGCGGCCGCGTTTTATAATATAAAAAAAATCTATATTGTATAGTGTAAATGTTGAATGTATATTAGATTATTAGGTGGTAGAAAGAGAAGATGATGTGAAGTGTAAAAAGATATTGTTTTTGAATTGAAATATCATTGTTGATAGTTTTAAAGACTCACTATGACGTCTAGAGTTTTAATCTAAATCTCATTGCAACGGTTATGATGTTTGATTTTATCTAGTATTTTTCTGGTTAAATGAAATATATATATAAGTTTACAACATTTCAAAATCATCACCTAAAGTATTAGGTAAAATAATTACTAGAAAATATAAAATAAAGGTACAATCAAATGGTGTATATCTAAATGAACGGTCTAGAAAACGATAAGATCAAAATAATATCTAATTATGAAATTCTCATTTTCTAAAATATGAAATTTTATACGTGTAATGGGATACAAATGTGGCTATCATTTATCCTTACCGAAAATTTGGAGAAAATATATTTTGCTACAAATTATGTGTCGATAAACTTACAATCCTTAACAAATGTCAATTAAAACCACTAAATTAAATTTAATTAGATAATATAGTTATGACCACACACATTGATATATTTCGCAATATGAAAAGAAAACTTATTGATAAACAAAGAATAAATAGAATAACAAGATATCTTCTTGTTATCTATTGAGAAAACATAGTAATTTATTATATTATGATAAGAAAACGTAATATCTATGATACGTAAAAATCGTAAAATGCATATCCGAAGAGATAATGTCGATTATCTTAAAATATAGACAAATAAAAAGGAATAACAATTGCATATTTCTTATAAATAAGAAAAATTAAGGTATCATAAACCCCAAATTAAAAGCACATCCAACAAGATAATGATGATAATTATCAAATGTACAAAACCGATTGGGAATAACAATTGAATGTTTTGTAGGTACAAAAATCACAAGATCTTCAATGAGATAATGCTCATTTTTTGTCAACTGATACTATCGAGAGAAGAATAACAACTGAATGTTTTTATGACGAGAAAGAATATGAACTCTTTTAAACCTAAATAAAATTTTGCAAAAGCCGATACAACGATAAAATGGTGATGAATTATCAAATAGATACGAAAAAATTAGAGTATGTTGATTTAGTGTTCCTTATAAGCTCATGAACAAAGGATACTAAGAAAACATTTTGGATGAAAAATTTATTTGAATATTTTGGCTTCAGTGATGATATTGCATAAACGTAGTATGATTTTCAGAGTGTGATTTGTGTTCCTAAGAAGAGTATATTCCATAAACGTACAAAGAATGTACTTGTTATGAAATATTATTTCATCAAGTACATCATAGCTGATGTGATGTTAATGTAGAAAAAGGTTCACAAAAGTTTGAATCCAGTTGATATTGTGACTAAAATAGTTTTTGCAGACAATTTTAATGCATTGTTAGACATGTTTAGAGTTATTCAAATTTAAAGAACATGATGTCAACTGGAATGTGTAGTTTTAAATAAAAATGCACCAAAGAAATCAATGACATTTGATTAAATTAGAAGATGAAGTTTTGACAAAAATAAAACAACGTGGCTTCATGTTTAATTTCTGTAACAACACAATTATGTCCAATATGTCGTAAGGTTTCATCAACATAAAACATAAGACAAAAATGTTCTTCCAATATCTACGCCAAGTGCTAAAATATCTTGCGTGTAACTTCTACAAATTCCCAACCAGAAACTCGAATATGTTGTGGAGCCAAACCATGAATCATGAGCATTACACTACTTTGATCTAACACCACATTACACCACCATAACATATGATAGTTCGGGTTAATTGTAGACCCAAGATGTGAGAACCAATAAGCACTTAACATTTCCGCTGTTAGCAACTCATATCTTTCCACACAAAAAATCTAACAAAAAATGTTTTTCATAGTATTGTGACGCAACATTGTATGTGTTGAAGCGAGTAATCTCCGCAAACCATAAAAATGTAATGCTACTTCTGAATTAATAAAATTAATAATCTCATAAATGTTTAGAACACATAATCTAGTGTGACTTAGTTGCTGAGAGGATTGAGCGTAATGATCACCTAGTCCACGAATGTGTAAGTCTATACTATACGCCCTCTCAATATGTTAATAAAGTCAATAAATATTGACATTATAAAATACAATACATTAAAGTAAAGGAAAATTGTATACATATATAATTCTATTTGTGGTGTGTATAGTAAATACTAATAATTGAACCCTAGTCTGACATTCACTAACTCAGATTCAAAAACCTACTAAAAATGAACATCCTTGGACAATCTACGTGAAGAAGATGAGTAAGAAAACGATTCATAAAATTACAAAGACACAAAATCCAGTGAAAACTCTAAGTCATTCCAACAACATTTCTCTAACCAATAAAGAAGATCATAAGAAGATGAAGTTTTTAGGTACACATAGCACCGTTAGCAAAATCTTTTCAACGGCAAAGAGAGACCATTTCTATTAATGGGTTAGCGTATTAAACACGGAGAATAGAGATGAATAAATACCAGATACAAAGTAGAGTACCCTAAACATTGAATACACTCAATCATAGGAAAAAAATTAAAAAGACATAATATGCAGTGAAAAATCTAACTCAGTTCAACGGCATTTTGTTAACTAATATAGAAGATCAAAGAAGATGAAGTTTTCCATGTATACGGAGCACCAAACCCGAAGAAGAGACCTAAAATGGAGATACATAAAGCAACTAAACGAAATGAGACATATTGGGGATTTTCAGCGATTGTTTTTAAAAAAAAAAAATCTCAAATGTATATAAGCGAGAAGTGAAAGATGTCAAACATCTCAAGACTTAAGAGAATGGCGCTGAGCTTCCGTCGAACTAGTGGGAGAGACACACAAAACAAGTTATACATAGAAACAAACATTGATTTTGATGTTAATTTGTGGCTCATTTTGTAAATATGGACATTTAGCGCGTGCATAGAAAATTTCTTTGTAGACTAACTCGAACCAGAATAAACCAAGCTACTCTTAACGTTCAAAAAACCAATATATGTTGAATTTGAGTGTTGAAATGTTGTTGATTAATTAGTGTTGAATTGATTCAACATGTTGAAAAATAAGAGTAGAGTGAACACATTACTATATATTCTTTTCTTTTTAATTATTTAGTTTTTTCAGAGTTTTATCTAATCATAACTATTTGAGGTCAATTATATCATAGTAATTTTTCTATTCAAAACAAAAATATTAAACCATGGTTCTTGTATTCTACAAAAAAAATATTTATTTCATTTAATTTAGATGTAAAACATATTTGTTTTCCCTATGATTTTTTACTATTGTAGTGAATTTTACTAAATAAAACATAGTATAATGTAAAAGTTGAATGTGTGTTGAATTATTAGGTGGAAGAAATAGAATATGATATTGAGTGTAAGAAGATAAAAGAGTGTTGAATTAAAAAAATTATTATAGATAGTATTAAAGACTCAACATGACGTGTTATTACACTATTTTTAGTTATTACAAATATAAAATATAGATATAGTCAAATATTGTATATCTAAAAATGAACTTGAAAAGATAAGATCAAAATAATGTCTAGTTACAAAATTTTTACTTTCAAAAATCTGAATTTTTTATTTTCAAAAATATGTTATTACAATATCTTTAGTTATTACAAATAGAAAATAAAGATATAGTCAAATGGTGCATATCTAAAAATGAACTAGAAGACGATAAGATCAAAATAATGTCTAGTTATGAAATTTTTATTTTCAAAAATATAATTTTTTATATATGGAATCTTACCAAATTAAATTTATATACTTGGATTGAGTTACAATTGTGTATAGTTATCATTTTTTCTTACCGCGAATATGGAGAAAAAAAACTACTACCATTGATGTGTAGATAAAACTTAGAATGCATAACAAATGTCAATTAAACAAAGAATAGCTAAAATAACAAGATATAGCCTTATCGTATCCTAATAAAACAGAGTAATTTTTATATTATGATAAGAAAAATCGCAAGATCTCCTATACGTAAAAAATCACAAGATCTCCTACACGTAAAAACCGTAAGATCTCTTATACGTAAAAAATCGCAAAAACTATATCTGAATAGATAATGTCGATAGTTGTAAAATGAGGACAAATAAAATAGGGATAACAATTGTATATTACTTATGATAAGAAAAAACACGAGGTATCTTAAACCTCAAATTGTGAAAACATATCCAACGAGATAATACTGATAATCGCCAAATGTAAAAAGTTAATGGGAATAACAATTGAATGTTTCATATAGACAAAAATCACAAATCAGTGAGATAATGTTGATATTCGTCTATATACAATCAGAAAATAATAACAATTTCATGTTTTTGTGATGAGAAAGATCATGAAATCTCTTTAATCTAAAGAAAATTTTGCAAAAGTCGATACAACGATTTAATAGTGATGAAACATCTAATGTATACACATAAAAGAGTATTCAAAGTCCTTATCAACTCATGATCATATGAAGATCCAAAATTTTCTCTTAAAATAATATATTCCATGTCAAGCAAGGAAATCTAAGATGAATATGAACTAATTTTTGCATTTGGAGGTGAAAATAAAAGGTTAAGATTTTGATATGATATCTTCAATCATTTTCTTATGATTTAAAAAGAATAAAAGAGTAGGTTATGGGATAATTTCGTTAAACTAGACAACAAAAAATAATAGAGATGTTAAGATATTTCTCAATCAAAAATAAAAATAATATGCTATAATAAACAATCGGTCTATCAGATAAAAGAACAGAAACATGTTTAGTCAATAAAATTAAATAGAGAAACAACATATTTGAACTAAAACATATATAAACAGAGAGAAAAATTAGGAAGAGTATCATGACATTTACAATGGCGAGATTTGGCAGCATGTAATCAAAGATGAATGTTAATTCATTATGAATATCATTGATCCTCTGCATAATTGTGTTTATGTTCGGTGAAGGCATGTAGGTGGTGGCTCGAGAAATGATGAGGCAAATGACACTATCAACTACTAAGACCTAATATATCTCCACAAAAAAAAAGTTTGAAGCATTTTGGTTGAAAGATTTATTTGATTTTTTTTTTTTGGCTTTAAGCTTGATGTTGCAAAAGTGTGATATGACTCTCAAATGTGATTTGTTTGTTTAAGAAAAGTGCATTTCATAAGTGTATCTTGTGAAAAACTATTTTATCAAGGACATCAAGCTTATGGAGATGTTAATGTTAAAAAAAATAACACGAGTGGGAATCTAGCTGATATTGTGACTAAACTAATTTTTGTAGAAAATTTTAATGCATTGTGAAACTTGTTTAAAATCATTTGGTTTAAAGACATGAGGCTAGTCAAAAGAAGTATTTCTAGAGAAGAAAATAAAAGAGAGAGCAATGAAATTTGATTAAATTAGAATATGATATTTTGAAAAAGCTAAAACAAGGTGGCATATGTTGAATATTAAAATATTTATCTCTTGAAAATAAGAAGTCATCATCATCAAAGACTATGCATGACATGTAGGAAATGGGTTAATCCAAAATTTTAACTCGTCTTATAATGGTCAAAGTTCGTTTATGATATCGTAATATGCTAATTCGTTTTAGCACGTCTCTTAGTAATCTAAATATTATGCATATTTGAATGAATAACCCACTAAAAACCACAATCATAAAAAAAAATCATTAATAGCTTGATCCATTATATATTTGAATAATATACATATTGACTAATTAATATATTTTATTTTATCAAGTTAAAATATATCGGTATAATTTAATTTATAACTTTAAATAAATTTATTTTATAAAGAAAATTAATTAACATTAATTTGAATTTTTTATAATATTATTTTTAAAAATTTTAATGTATGTTAAGTGTATATGAATTTATGTTGTTTTATGTGTATACATACTAAATTTGATTTTATAAAATATTTAAAAATAATTACTGTATAAATTCATTTAGTTATATTTAACATTTGCGTTAATAATTTAATTATGATTATGGAATATATATTTAAAATTTTTAAAACTTTTTATAAATCAAAATTTAATTAAAACTTTTAGAATAATTTTCTAATAATAATTATGATTTAAATAATAATTTAGTAAAAATAAAAGAGAATAAAGGACTTTTAAAGAGTTTTTCATATTTTTATATTTAAAATAAATAAAGTATATAAAAGATAATTAATAGATTAGTTAAAATTTGGTTTTACACTATTAGTCTTAATAAATTCTTAATGTTCAAAAGATTTTCAATAGCATATTTTGCAAATAACATGTTATGTAAAAGTTAATTTTATATTATGCTTCTAAATTAATAGAACACATGATTTTTTTTTGTATAACCAGGAGGGGTTCGGGCCTTAGGCCTTAGTCCCCCTAGATCCGATACCAGCCGTTGATAAAACCAATTTAATGGAGTAAACCATACTGTAGCCAACGGGAATCGAACCCAGGTGGTAAAGGGCTACTAGCACCTTTTTTTACCACTAGGCCCACATGGTTCGAATACATGAATTTGTGTCCAGTTAAATGTAAATCTATAAACTATATAAAAGATAAGATTGTAAAATCTTGGCTGCTTTTAACATATCAAATCATTTTCTTCCGTAACCTTTTCAGTGATTGTGAAGCTTGTTTTCTACTACGGGTTTTGGTAGATTGATGAAATGAGTTCCGGCTCCTAAGAGTAGCTATCCATATTCCTTATATCATTTTCTTTTTGTATTGCAGTCAACTCGCAAACCGACAAACGAGTGAGAGAGAGCTTAAAGAGAGAATAGTCACAAATACTTCTCGATTCAATCGACCTTGATTTATGTTGAAATACTAATCTTTCCGTGCAACAATATCTGTTTGAGCGGTTTTTTTTTTTTTGGGCAAAATCTGTTTGAGCGGTTAAAATGACAATTTCCGATGCGAGATTATGCTATGACAAACCAATGGGAATAAAAATCAGTGAGAAGATACTTATAGACGAGGATGAAGATAATATTATGACATAATGTCCCACATCGATAGTTAGAAAGGATTTATAGTAATATATAAGGGATATGAATTACTGCACTTATCACCAATTGGTTTTAGGTTGGAAGTTCATTCAACTTAATATGGTATCAGAGCCCGATCCATACAGTCCAACCCGATCCTATCCAAAGTTGGTCTCGAGAGGGCGTATTAGGGACACAAGTCCCTCATCGGTAGTTGGAAGGGATCATTAATAATATGGGATATAAGTCACTCCACTTATCACCAATTGGTTTTAGGTTGGAAGCTCATATATCTTAATATGGTATCAGAGCTTGATCCATGCTGTCCAACCCGATCCGACCCAAAGTTTGTCCACCCATCGACAAACCATGCCCAAATTGGTGCCGTCGATCCAAGCCCGAACATTCCGAGATTAATGGTCAAAGAACCATTATCTCGAGGGAGCGTATTAGGACATAATGTCCCACATCGGTAGTTGGAAATGATCTATAGTAATATATAAGGGATATGAGTCACTCCACTTATCACCAATTGGTTTTAGGTTGGAAGTCCATACACCTTAATATGGTATTAGAGCCCGATCCATGCAGTTCAACCCGATCCTACCCAAAATTGGTCTCGAGAGGGCGTATTAAAGACATAAGTTCCACATCGGTAGTTGAAAAGGATCATTAATAATATGAAATATGAGTCACTCTACTTATCACCAATTGATTTTAGGTTGGAAGCCCATATATCTTAATAGATAACTCAAAGACCCATCATAAAATCTGCCAAGGGATAGACAGACCTTTGATGTCGATGGTCTCTCACGTTCAGGTCTCTAAAAGTCCTAGTGTGCCTAAACCAACTATGAAGAACTCAAAGCCAGAATTTAACACTAGAAAGGCTTACTTTATCCCTCAAACTTCATATAAAGACTAAAAAAACATGAAGCTTTGTATCTAAACAACTTATTCCTATGTGAATGCAACGATAATAACAATCATATGAGCATTATCAATTATCAAATTGCAAAATTAAGCAAATCATTTCTCCCTCCGGAGAGAAAAATAAAATACTTGAAAGATGCAATAAGAGAAGATAGAAAACGGGTTCAAATGTATTCCGAGAGAGAGAGAGAGAAGAACAATACTGAAAGGGTATCAAGAGAGTCAACTGAAGAAGAGATTAAACCAAACAACAACATAGGTTCTGTCTTTTCAGTTATTACTTAGCCTTAAGCCGTAGTAAAACTGTGTGTTTCGCTGTGTTTTCCATTTCGTCTTTGAGAAACTGTGTGTTTCGGCTAGTTCATAGCTCTGATTTCCAGATTCTGAATCAGCTGCTTACGATAGTCATCAGCGACTGGATCCTCCTGGAAAAAAAAACAGACAAAAACACTATAAATCTTGACTGTTCCTGTATTAACCAAAGCCATACACAACTCAACAATTAATGGAATGTTTCAATCTTACCGCAAGTAAACTGGCGAAGGTCCCGTCAAGCAGCATGACAGGAAGGTAACGCCTTAATACGACATGAGCCCTGATGCATACAAGAAAATAAAGTTGACGTTTGCTTGATAATAAAAGCTAGAAAATATCAGACGGTTTAGCACAAAACCTGGATTTCTGGGAGAGCTTGGCGTAGCAACCAGCAACAAGATTGAGCAAGCTGGAAGAAGGTTTGGCCATCAGATAGACAAGCAGTTTTTTCAGGAGACCATCTATGATGAAAAGACGTTCAGACAAGACGCAGCAGTACTTCAGCCCCTCATCAGTTGACATAATCTTGTTCAGTATGAATACACCAATCTGAAGAAGTATTAGTTCGAAATGCTTTCTTTCTTCCCTAATTTATAGTCTAAAAGACAGTAGAATCGGGTTGAAGAGGAAACGTACTGTCTTTGACTCTGTAGAGCCAATCTCGATGGCTTTCTCACAATAATGTAAAGCACCTGAGTCCATAAAGAAACGAACAACAGCTCCATCTATGGGCTGTAAGAGAAGTGAGATGTTCAAAGTAATTCAAAAGCTTTTGTAACAAAAATATATGTTGTAAAAAGAGGATGCTTTTAGGATGTGTAAGTACCGCCTTCAACATATGAGCAATGACACCCAATGCACCAAGCCTTAGGCATTCGAGAGGCTTATCGGTGCGATCAATGTCCATCAAAGGAAAAAAGTAGTGAGGCATCTCAGCTGCAACAACCAACATAAGATATTAAATTTCAAAGACAATGTAACATGTAACATGTAGAATGACATAATTGCAGTTAAAACGTGATTCCACAAAGTATTGTATATAAACGAGATTCCGCCATTATGTAAGTTACCAATCAAAATCAATGTAGACAAAATAATTTCACAAATAATCTATTTAATCTCGCTTTTCTGCTTAATGATTTTTTTTTGTATTTTTTTAATGAAAATATTTGCAAAATATTATGATTGACAAAATATTTGTAGAAT
This sequence comes from Orychophragmus violaceus, assembly GCA_030180135.1. Lineage (NCBI taxonomy): Eukaryota > Viridiplantae > Streptophyta > Magnoliopsida > Brassicales > Brassicaceae > Orychophragmus > Orychophragmus violaceus. The sequence goes on along the minus strand of CM058236.1, from coordinate 79,250,738 downwards.
TACATTTTTTAAACGCAATTTTGTCATTTCGCAAATTACCAATCAAGGCTATAAACTGATATAGCACATGGAACGAGAAAATGGTCTGTTGCAATGAAGGAGAAAGACATACCCTTAAGAAAGTAGCCTCTTGTCTCTGGGTGATCAGTTATACACTATAAAAAAAATGATAGTATGACAGAGCCAGTTACAGCCTAAGCTGTTATCAAAGAAATGGTTCTTAAATGAAGAAAGAAGAAAAGTGTGAGACCAAACAAAACCTGAAATAAAAGCAAAATGTTGTACACTCGAATTGGCATCTCATTCTGAGAGTGTACCAGAGGTGATATGATGTATGGGTAGATTTTCAAGATCTCCTGCGCGCAGAGATCGAATGAAAATTAAGTGAGTATCACAAAGAGAGAAACCACAAACAAAATAATGTAAGATCTTGAAAATATAGTCAATCTAATCTGTTTTAAAATGCCAAAACATATCAATATTTGTCCACTGCGAAACCAAAAGTAGTTGGTACTTAACCTGCAACAGCATGGTCACTGTACAGCGGGAATTCCATAATAGCAGCGGCAAGTCCTCAAAATTGTTCCTATGCTGCCATAGGTGATAACATAGACAGTGATAGCATAAGTGTTTGATATTCCAAAAACATTATAAATAGTCATCACCTACAAATATATAAGTTTGTGACATTTCACAATTATAACACTTTAAAAAAAAAAACAATTATAAGATAGAGTTTAATGTAAAAATAGTCTTACCTATACAAAATAAAGTCATAGTCAAATGATGCATATTGGAGGAGATACTAAAGGGACATTTTCGAAAACGATAAGATCAAAATAATGCCAAATCACCAAATTTCGACTTTTCCAAACTATAATATTTGTTTCTCTATATATGCGAGATTATCAAGATAAGTTTCTATACTTATATTGGGCCACAAATATGTTTGGCTATCATTTCTCCCTACCGCGAATTTGGAAAAGAATTGCATAGCATTTATGCATAGATAAAACTTAAAATGCATAACAAGTAGAAATTACTGACCACACACATTATAATCTATCGCAATATAAGATTAAAACTTACAGATAAACAAAGAATAAGTTGAAGGACGAAATTTTGGATTATCGTATAGTGTAAATTGAGAACTTTGTGGTATTATGACAAAAAATCGTGAAATCTCTCCAAAACTTAAAAAATGTGAAAGCCGATTCAACTAGATAATGTCAGTAATCGCCAAATGTAGACAAACATATGTGGAATAACAATTGAATATTTCCTCTGACAAAATCGGAGATCTCCTAACCGAAAATTTTGAAAGCATATATATAATAACATAACGCCAATAATCGCCGAATGTAGACAAATGAAAGGTTAAAACACATTGAATGTTTCTTATGATGAAAAATCCGAGATATTCGGAACATAAATAAATTTCTAAAGTCGATGATGATTGAAAAACAAAAGTATATAAGCAAAAAAGGAACAAGAGTTGAATGTTTATTGTGATGAGAAAGATCATGAGATCTCATAAGCCTTAAGAAAAAATAGCAAAAGCCGATACAACGATAAATTACCGGTAAACCCTCAAATGAATACAAACAAAAGGGTGAATGAAAATTAAATATTCCTTATAGGCTAATTTTTAAGATATTACATGTTAAGCAACCAAATCTAAGATGAATACGAACAAATCTTCACATTTGATGGTGAAAATGAGAGATGATTGTATATTTTTCATCAATTTGTGATCACACAAGAAAAAGGCAGAATAATTTCGTTAACCCTAGGCAGCAAGACATAAATTAAAGGAGATCTCCAGATCTTCCCCAATCGGAAATAAAAAGAGACCTTTACTGGAAACTAATCAGTTCATCAGAATCAAGAAAACAGAAAGCATGTTCAATAGACAGAAAGGCAACACATAAAATAATAAACTAAAATCATCAAAAGAAAAAAAATAGAGGGAAGAGTATGTTTTGCGCTTACAGTGGCGAGATTCTGCAATGCGAAATCAGATATGAATGAGTTCATATTATGAAGATTATTGATCCATTGTATAATTGTGTCTATGTCCGGTGGAGGTAGGACGGTGGTGGCTGGAGCAGCGGCTGAAGCAGGGGGCCAACTCAACTTGTCTTCAGTGTAATCCTCGTACAGATCGTCCGGTAGATTTGCCATTTCCAACGTGAATTGGATCGAAGAAAGTTCTCTGGCGGATTCTTTTTTTCTCTTTGAATTAATTCAGCTCGGAGTGTTGTGGCAGTTGATGAGTGGAAGAAGATCTTATATAGAGTCTAAAGTGCTCGCATGGCTTCAAAAATATATATCGACAAAAATACTCTTGAATGGAGTTAAATTTAATATAAAACTTAATATTAATTGCCAAAGTAATATAATAATAATACTTCCAAGGAAAGTGTTTACATAGAAAGAAGATTATTTATTGGTTGGTTTTTGTTGGATTTGGATTCCTTTTTTCTTCTTTTTTAATAACAAAGTTAATTTGCATTCTGACCAGAAATTAAAACGTAAGAGCATATACATCGTTGATACCAGCAAGGGTATCTTAAATTTTTTTTTATTATTATTTTTTTTTTAAGGCGAAAGAAAAAAAAAAAAAAAATTGGACCAATCATGTAGTGCCACATAACCACATAGGCGTTACAGGCAAGAAACGTATCTTAGCTAAGAAACTTAGACCACATACATTGGTATTTTTCAGACCCGAAAAAAAAAATTATAAAAAAAAAATGGACCAATGGTTACATGCCACGTGGCATGAACAGTGTAAGGATCGATCCTTATATAAGGATTTTAAAAGACGGGTTCTTAACTATTTATGTGGATCCCACGTATAAATTATTATTATTTGCTAAGGACTCCTCCCTTAAGAAACTCCAATGGACCTGCTCTTATGCGGTTAGTATGTTAACTATTCATGTAGGTCCCACGTAGGACCCACAATATTTTAATATTTTTTTGGTAAGATACTTACCTAAGATCCATTGTTATTCATGCTCTTAAAAAAAAAAAAAAAAAATTTGGGGAAAAGTGTAAAAAAAAAAATCGAAAAAAAAATTAGACGAATGATAAGCCGCCACGTGTCATGAACAGTGTAAGAACCGGTTCTTAAATAAGGATTTTTAGGACTCGGGTCCCACGTGAATAGTTAAGAACCCCACCCCTAAAAACCCTTGATAATCATGCTCTATCAATGAACCCCCTATGGGGGTTCTTAAAAAAAAAAATTTTTTTTTTTTTTTTGGGAAAAGTGTAAAAAAAAAAAAAAATTCGAAAAAAAAAATTAGACGAATGATAAGCCGCCACGTGTCATGAACAGTGTAAGAACCGGTTCTTAAATAAGGATTTTTAGGACCCGGGTTCTTAACTATTCACGTGGGACCCACGTGAATAGTTAAGAACCCGGGCCTTAAAATACCTCAATGGCCATGCTCTAATGTGGATTAGTTTATCCTGTCTACCGACACTTGTAATAAGATCATTTGAGAACTATATTACAGTGAGCTAATAATTCTCAATTTACAATTATGCGCATGGTTTGACCAGTTTCGAACCAGTTATATTGTGGCTCTCTATGTAGTAACGGTGTACTGCAGTAAATTATATGTTATTTAAAAAACAAGATATTGTGAGTGATATATAAACAATATTATTTATTAGTATTTCTTACGACAAGTATTAATATATACTTTTATTTATATATTATATAAAATTGAATTATATAATTAAATCAATTTTATTATAATTGTGGACTTTTGAGTATTAAATAAATTTAAGTTCCAAGTGGTAAAATCCATAAATTTGTTGTAAATGGGTGAACTGTTCTGAGTATATCTTTTACTTTTTGTGCGGTTTAATATTTTTTATGTTAACTAGTTGTTTTGTATCTTTTTCCAACTTATTTCAAGTTTTTGGACGAAAATGCATTTATATTTTTTTTCTTCTTTGCTACTCTTTTTCTTTTCTACTTTATCTATTATTTCACCATTTAGTTTTTTGACGGTGGATAGAACGACAAATGTGAGGTTTCCGGCCATAATGACCGTCAAAATGGAGATATAATAGTTCGATGTGCCGAAATCCAAAAAAAAAAGAATTGGACTTAATATATAAATTTTGAATATAGAGAGTATACACTAGGTGTCTATAGTATCGAATATTCAGGGACACTATCACATTCATATCACATACTAGACGCTCCCAATGGATAACAAGTGGACATGTAAAATGTTGCTTTTAGGTGGATAGTGGGGCTCGTCGTAATATGAATCCATGAATTCATGATCATAAGAGCTCTTGCCACCTCCTGTTTATCAGAAGCGTTTAGCATGTGATATGATCGTGGTAGTGTCCATGAATAGTCGATATTATCCAAACACTACAATAAAACAACGTTTTTACTACTGCACTTTTAATCGCAGAATAGTCGTTAATCGGGATTTTACGACAAACCTACGACTAAATATGGTAGTCGTCAATCCATAGTCGCTAAATATAGTAGTCGTATTATTAGTCGGCGAGTTACGACTATTTATACGACCAACATAGGTAATCGTAAAATAGACGCATCATTGTCGGAAGATATAGGGACTAATCTCCGACTACGTTAGCATATTGTCTCATCGTAGCCGATCACGCGAGCAATCAAAACATCCGAGCAGTGCAGCTCGCCAAACAACACATTCACATATGTCCTAATCAGAAAATCCACGACTAAACATGTTCGGATGTACCGTGACAAAGCTGCCGAGACGGTGAACCTGCTCGGACAAATTTCCATACAATCCTTCTGTGCACACATCCTTGCTCGGCAAACTCACATTTTTAACTCGACACCAGCTCGGACGACTCGCGAGCTCGACATGAACACTGCTCAGTGATCGTATTTATCTGAGCACACAAGACTGCTTGAAAAATCCGAGCACGCAAGTGTACACAGAAAATCCGAGAACGCAAGATTTCTCGGAAAATCCAAGATTGCAAATACTCGCAATATTCTCAGAAACTCGCATCATGTTCGAAAAATGGCAGCATTCTCGGCATCTCGCAGCATTCTCAACAACTCGTAGAATGCTTAAAAACTCGCAGAATGCTCGGAAACTCAGAGTAGGCAAATCAGCTCGGAAATTTCGAGCTAACCAGCTCGAAAACTCCGAGCTCATCTCACTTTGTTTTTCGAGCTAAAAAAAACAGCTCGGGAGTAAATGGAGAAGCCCAGCTCGGGAAAAAAAAAACCAGCTCGGACGCAAGTAGAGAAGCCCAGCTTGGGAGGAAAAAAAAAGGAGGAGAAAGCAGCTCGGACCAAACCAACTCATCCCGAGCTGATTCATGCGAGCTGATTCATGTGTACGTATATATACACACGTATATATACACACATATGTATATATAACATTAAAAAATAAACCAGCTCGCAAGAAATCAGACTCGGACAAAGTCATGCTCCGATAATTAATTAAAGATCCTTGCCATATGTTTTTCCGAGCTGAAAAGAAGAACATTTTTCTCAGAAAATCTGTATAGTATGCTCAACACACTCGAATCAATATGCTCCGTTTATGTAACACATAGATCGGGAAAAGCACAACGACGAATAGAACGTAAGGCTAGCAAGCATGGACATATAATAACTCACTTTGCGGAGCAAGAAACAAGATTTGCCGAGCATAAAAATTGTCAAGAAAAAATTGACTCATCTCAGAATTTCAACTCAACAATACTTGATCGAGCATGCCCGAACGTATCAGCTTGGAGAATATCTATCTCGCGACATACCAACCTGTCATGAAATGTCTTGCTTGGCATTTTCGCGATTATGCTACTCGGCATATCCGCAATAATATTACTTGACATATCTCAGATTTTCGACTCGTCAGTAGTCCGAGCATAGCAAGTCAATCTCCGAGCACAAACCGTTGAGCAGTCCCACAAGAAATCCAGGCCGACGACCAGAGAACATTCTGCTCAGCGCCCACCCATATCCAGAGCTGAATCTTTGTCGAGAAAAAGCGCAGCCGAGTGAAGACTAAATCCTTTTAAGCACCAATTCTTCCGAGCGGGCATACGTCCGAAACGCCTCAACGAATCGGAGGTCAGTCTATATCAACTTGCAAGCAGGATCCCTCAACTCTACCTGAGCCGACTAGACTCCAGCTCGTCGTATCAAATCAAGGAAGAAAATAGAGTTCAGCTTACAATCATAGATTCTACCATCTTGGTTGGTCGAAGAAACACATCAAATCTCCAACAAAGATGAACTAACTTTATGCTCAACGGACTCGTAAGCTTCGAATCCTGCACGAGCTCATCCGTAAAGCTACATCAAGAACAAAATCGTAGATGGTTGGCTACACCATGCTCGTCGAGAAACACGAACTACGGGATGGCTTGATCCCCCAAAGGAGTACGTATCTTGATCGGTTCAGCCGTCCCTCCTTTTAAAAAAAAAAAAAAAAGGGGAGTGGGTCCGTATATATCTATACTTCAACATCAGAATACAAAATTTTTATAAAAACAATTCGAACTTGAAAGCTTTTCGGACAAAGTTGCTCGGAACATTTAAAGAAATCAGATTGGAACTTCCGACAAGTCAACTATAAATGTCCGAGCTGTTCGAACAAGTCGGCTAGGAACTTCCAAGCAAGTCAGCTAGGAAATTCTGAGCGGTTCGAACAAATCAGCTAGGAGCTTCCAAGCAAATCAGCTAGGAATGTCTGAGCTGTTCGAACAAGTCGCTAGGAACTTCCAAGCAAGTCAGCTAGGAAAGTCCGAGCTGTTCGAACATGTCGGCTAGGAACTTCCAAGAAAATCAGCTAGGAAAGTCCGAGCTGTTCGAACAAGTCGGCTGGAACTTCCAAGAAGGTCAGCTAGGAAAGACAAAGTTGTTAGAACAAATCAGCTAGGAACTTCCAAGCAAGTCAGCTAGGAAAGTCCGAGCTATTCGAACATGTCAGCTAGGAACTTCTAAGCAAGTCAGCTAGGAAAGTCTGAGCTGTTCGAACAAATCAGCTAGGAGCTTCCGAGCAAGTCAACTAGGAACTTCCAAGCAAGCCAGCTAGGAAAGTCCAAGCTGTTAGAACAAGTCAGCTAGGAACTTCCAAGAAAGTCAGCTAGGAAAGTCTGAGCGGTTTGAACAAATCAGCTAGGAATTTCCAAGCAAATCAGCTAGGAACTTTCAAACAAGTCGGCTAGGAACTTCCAACCAAATCAGATAGGAAAGTTTGAGCTGTTCGAACAAGTCGGCTAGGAACTTCCAAGAAAGTCAGCTAGGAAAGTCCGAGTTGTTCGAACAAATCAGCTAGGAACTTCCAAACAAGTCAGTTAGGATAGTTCGAGCTGTTCGAACAAGTCAGCTAGGAAATTCTAAGCAAGTCAGCTAGGAAATTCCGAGCTGTTCGAACAAATCAGCTAGGAGCTTCTGAGCAAGTCAGCTAGGAACTTCCAAGCAAGCCAGCTAGGAAAGTCCAAGCTGTTAGAACAAGTCAGCAATGAACTTCCAAGCAAGTCAGCTAGGAAGGTCCGAGCGGTTCGAACAAATCAGCTAGGAGCTTCCAAGTAAATCAACTAGGAACTTCCGAGCAAGTAAGCTAGGAACATCCAAGCAAGTCAGCTCAACGCTTCCAAGAAAATAAGCTAGGAAAGTCCGAGATAATCAAACAAGTCAGCTCGACACTTCCAAGAAAATCAGCTAGAAAAGTCCGAGCTGATCCAACAAGTCATCTCGGCACTTCCGAGCAAATCAGCTAGGAACGTCCGAGCTAATCAAACAAGTCAGCCCGACAAATCCGAGCTTACCACTCTCCGCAGAAATTCTGAGCTGGCCATTTTTCGTGAAAATTTCGAGCTGATCATTCTCCACGGAAATTCCGATTTGATCACTCTCCGTGGAAATTTCGAGCTAACCATTCTCCACGAAAATTCCGAGCTGATCACTCTCCGCGGAAATTTCGGGCCAACCACTCTCCGCGGAAATTCCGAGTTGATCACTTCCCACCAAAACTCTAAACCAACCACTGGGAAATCTGAGCTAAACGCTTGTCTCGTACATCCGATTCATTCAAGCGACTCCGGACAGCGGATCGAAGTTGGAACCGCGACGCTTCTGTTCCCCGGCCATACTCTTGAAGACATCCGGTAATGAAAACAAACTCCCTTTTCTCATTTTCATTTTAATTTATTTCTCTTAGATCGAAATTAGGATACGAACTTTGAAACTTAGAATCCGCTTACTATTACGTCATATTCATAGTTGTTAGGAATAGCTTATCTTGTCCGCTGACGGCCGCAGCGGACAAACGCATACATCCTTTATGGATATTAGCCAACACGTCCTATATGGATTGGAGCTCTATACATCCAACAAACGGATAGAAGCGCGCTATATAAATTTTAAAACCGCCAAGGTATGTTTATTATCGGCGAAGGGAACATAAGTCGAGAGGTTGACGTAATATCCCGAATACGGGTTGTTGACGGGTATTCAAATCCGCCGCACCAGTATTGGAGACGATAGTAGACCTCCAAAAATCTAGTATGACGCTACTCATCACACTGGTAAAATGAAGTTTTAACCAAGTATATCTTGGTTCAGTATCTTTGAAAGGTGGTCCTGCGGAAACCGGCTTATTTTCAGTGAACGAAAGATGCGAGGCGAGAGTTTCGCAGAAAATTGGGATCGAAAATCCAAACCCTGTAAAATACAACACACTGGTCTCGACAACGTCATTATTGAGTACACGACCGACTTGGAAATATAAGACGGCAGACCCCCGCACTAGTACTGAAGTCAACCGTAAAACTTCTAAAACCCAGTAAAACGCTTCCGAGCACACTGGTCCAGCCATTATAAATCCGCAAGAGAAAAACGTTTTGTTATTTCTCGGACTCGAAACCCAGTAAGACGCTTCCAAGTACACTGGTCTAGTCATTACAAGTCTGCAAGAGGAGTAGACGTACTCCTCAGACTCAATTTTGAAACCCAGTAAGACGCTTCCGAGCACACTGGTCTAATCATTACATGTCCGCAAGACGCTTCTGAGCACACCGGTCTAATCATTACGTCTTACTATTCCTCAGACTCAATTTCGAAACCCAGTAAGACGCTTCCGAGCACACTGGTCTAATCATTACATGTCCGCAAGAGCACACCGGGATAATCATTACATCTTACTATTCCTCGGACTCAATTTCGAAAACCCCGTAAGACGCTTCCGAGCACACTGGTCTCAATCATATCAGGTTCGTAAGTAGAGTATATTTCGCTAACCTTCAAACGTAACTCGAAACCCAGTTAGGCGTTGTTAAGCACGCTGATCTTCGTCATCACAGATCGATAAGTCAAGTATAACTCGCCGACCTTCGAACTCAAAACTTGATTCGGAATATGGCAAAACGCTTCTACTCACAGTAGATTTAATCGCCACCAATTAACCTCAATACTCAGAATACGCATCTGAGTGCAATGCTCATAAAGCACCAAGGGTTAAACGTTAAATCACACTTTCCTCTGGGAACTATACGAAGCTGTCTGGAAAAGTATTCGAGCTATACGAAACCAACTCGTACAGTCTATACGGAGCCGATAAAGTAGATTTTTCTCCCGATAAAATCTGCACGACTTTTTTGCATTAATCGACCTAACGTCAATGATATATCATGGTTTTTACCCATTTTAGACCATGATATAGATGTGTTTTTAGTGTCTTTTGTCTTTGTTTAGAGTCTTTTACAGGTTTAATCAGGTTTGGAGCTAATTGGAGATATTTGGAGCATTTTGGGACTTTTGGGACATTTTGGCCGAGAGCTTAACTCACTGTCCGATTTATTGATCATGCATCGACCGACACACCTTGTGCATCGGTCGACACACTAGCGAGATGGGCCGTACGCGTCGGTTTAATGAAGTTATGAAGATTTGCAAAGAAGCCCAAGATAGTTCCAGTATTTACACAGAAGCCCCAGCCGAGATTAGGCATATATATAGAGGATTTTGGTGTTTATTTTACGTACACTTTCATAATTAAGAGCAGAGGATTTTTAGAGCTTTTGGAGCTGATCTGAACCTATTACTTCATCTGTATTTGGAGAAGATTTCGAACCCCTTTTACTCTTATTCTTTTATGCAATTTATTCATCATATGATTATGTTTTCATTATCTATGTCTGAGTAGATTCCTAGTTAGGTTTAGGGTTTCTCACATAGGATTCATGACTTGCTAGACTTGTTCAAATTCAGTTAAGGATTCATAAATATATCTGTTCTTCAATTTAATTGTGCTTAAAGCTAGTTCTAACCTGATCAATTAGAATCTAGATCTTAGGTTGCTAAATACGTCACGGAAGTGGGGTTTAGGAATCTGAACTAATTAAATTGGGCAATTAAACTATTCGCAAACGGAAGTTTGGTTTAGGATAATTGTGAACATATCAAACTTGGGATTAATGCTAGTTTAATCTGTTAGTTCTCGCAAACGAAAGTTTGGTTTGTTGCACTTAGACTTAGAGAATTATCGCAAAGGAATTTGGTTAATTCTATATCTGTGTTTTGAGTTCTAGAACTGTGCTTAATTAGATCCTTGCTGAATGAACTGTCTGCTTGTCTGATTTCCTGAGAATACCCTAGGCTTGACGCTTTTAGTTTATTGCTTTCACAACCGTTAATCTCTGCTACTGATTTACTTTCTCGCACCGCTTTCAATTCAATTACATTGCTTTCTTTCTAGTATTAGTCTCTACTGTTCTGATCTATTGAGACCAAGTGTCCCTGTGGATTCGATAACCCTATATACTACTTTGACATTGCTGTTCACTTGCAGTTTAGAATAGGGACAAAAACTTGACCTATCAAGTTTTTGGCGCCGTTGCCGGGGACTCTTAGAGTCTTCGATAGGACCGGACTTAGGGTTTTTACTAGAAATTTTTCTTTTTGTTTTTGCTTTTTCGTTTTGTTTTTATATTTTGCTAACTTTTTCTCTGTTTCTTTCTGTCGCAGGTACGACTTTCGCCTTGCGTCGATCGTTGCATCCCTTGCGTCGATCGTCACTAGGCGATTCTGAGATTGAATCGATCGTTGCACTGATAGCATCGATCGTTGCTGGACGATTACAGACAGTTTATGCCAACGCAGAAAACTCGAAGTAATCCGAACTCGAGCTTGCTTAATCTCGGACTAGAGGAACTTGGACGTCTAGAAAGGACTATCAGAAGAGAAAAGAGAGAGAGAATGGTACGAGAACGTCTGATCTTGATACCAGATGCTGAAGGTACCCTGAGGGACCGAGATAACAACCCGTACAATGTTGCTGGGCAACGGGTTGATGATGAAGGGAATGTCATCCCTGATCCTCCTGAGCAACAGCAACAGGAGCTGAACCAAAACCAGGGTCAAGGACAGGCCCAAGGTAGAGAGATGGTGGTTCATGAGAGGACACTAGCTGACTACAACAGACCTGATGAGTTTCATGCAAACCGAGCAGCTCTAGTGCTTCCTGCTTTTGAGAGGAATGATTTTGAGGTAAAGACCATCTACTACCAGCTGATGAGACAGATTGCTTTTCATGGTCTTCAAGCAGAGCAGCCTATGGATCACATTGACAAGTTTGAGGACATAGTCACTGGCATGAAGTATGAAGGAGTATGCCCGGACTATCTGTTCCTTAAGCTATTTCCGCACAGTCTTGCTGGAGACGCTAGTGCATGGCTGAGACAACTGGCACCCGGTCAGTATACTACCTGGGCAGCCTTAAAGAGTGAGTTCATGCGTCACTTTTATGATGATGCGCGCTCGGATCAGTCCAGACAGGACATACTCACTTTTTCCCAAGGAGCTGTGGAGCCCTTGAAGACTGCCTGGATGAGATTTAAGCAGTATCAGCGTGACTGTCCACACCATGGATTCACAGAAGTACAGCTGATTGGTATCTTCTTCAGAGGCATAGATCTCCCTTATAAGACTGCGCTGGATAATTCCAGTAATGCTAATTTCAACACCAGAACTCCTACTCAAGCTAAGCAGTTGATTGAGAACCTGATTGGCAGCAACAGTTGCAAGACAATGGATGAAAGGAGGAAGAAATCTGGTGGAACTGTAGAGAATTCTGATATAGCCAATATAAGATCCAGATTGGACACAGTCTACAATCTCCTGACAAGTAAGAAATCTGTCCACTTTGCCCAAGATGTAGAGGTGATTCAGACTGAGGAGGAAACTCAGGAAGAAGATGTGAATTTCATAGGAGGTTCTGGTTTCCAAGGTAATAGATTTAGTAATCAACAGGGGAACATATTTTCCAATGGAGGACAGACTGGTGGTTTTCAGAAGACCTATGGACAAGGTAATCAGAGAACCTATGGATCTACATCCTATCAGACTCCTCCTGCACCTACAGCCCATGAGATCAAAATGGAGGCTATGATGGAACAACTGATTGAGAGTCATACCAAGATCTCTGTGGACTGCAACAAGAAGTTGGACGCTGTCTATGAAGACCTCAATGGGAAATTTGAGTCTCTGAGCACTCACATGAAGCAGTTGGACACTCAGGTGAACCAGATGTCCAGCTCACTGAAGGGAAAAGGAGTGGCAGACACTCATGTTAAGGCCTGGTCTGTGTACATTAATGATGGATCTCACCTAGGTGAAAGATTTGAGCTAAGTACAGCTGAGTTGGTGACAGAACAAGAATTTTCGGATATTTTTGAAAAACTCTCGGGTGAAATCTGCTGCAGTGCGTCGATCGATGCAACATCTGTGCCGATCGATACACCAGTCGGGATGGCAACGATCGACACACCCTTAGTGTCGGTCGTTGCAGGGCGTGAACAGACAGAACTGTCGGGTGATAATGGCATAGATGCTGACTTGGAGCTTGATCGCCTATTCAATGGAGCCTCTGAGATTACTCAACATGAGATCTACGAACAGATTTTTAGACAACACTCCTCAGTGTCTGAAGTGATTAGACAAGAGATTGAAGAGCTGAAGAAATTAGAAGGGATTGGTGAAGAATTGGAAGAAATTCCGACTTCTGATGATCCACCTTATCATCCATGTGTGCAAAGGTACTTGAACAAGATGTTGCCCCTGGATGATGATCTGAAAGACTGGGTGATAATAGTTCCTCAGCATATTAGTGATGTTCTGCTAACTAAGGTCCCGAAGAAGCTGCCTGATCCTGGAGTCTTCGTGCTGGATTGTTCTATCTTTGAGGATAGTTTTAGACGCTCTATGTGTGATTTAGGAGCTGCTGGAAGTTTGATGCCTTACTCTGTGGCAGAGAAGCTGGGTATGTTGGATTTTACGCCTACTAGGACTTCTCTTGTCCTAGCTGATCAGTCCATACGAGTTCCTGAAGGGCTCCTTATGGACATTCCGGTAAGATTTGGAAACTACTTAGTTCCAACGGACTTCCTTGTGCTGAGATATGATTGTGATCCGGATGAAGCATTATTGCTTGGGAGACCCTTTTTGGCTACAGCAGGAGCGTTGATTGATGTTAGGAACAGCTTGATAGACCTCCATCTGGGAGATGAACTACTGCACTATGAGATGGATAAGCTGCGAAAGCCACTGATAGATGGGCAGACATTCACCATAAGGAACGCAGATTTTGAGCAACCTGATCATACTATGGTTATAGATCCTGGAGCACATTTCACTCCATCTTTTCTTGGACATGAGCATTCCGCAACAGCCTACTCACCACCATGGATGAGGAGACTTGAACAGAGACAGAAAAAGTCTCTGTCAGGACCTCCTGGTACCTGAAAATTTCCATCCGTCCGGTCAAGCTATTGACCTTAAACAAGCGCTGGGTGGGAGGCAACCCACCATTAGGTACTGGTGTTTTTCTACTTAATTTTTGGTGTTTTTGTTAGGATTTTACGTTTGTTTTTGTTTTTGGTGAGTTTATGTTTGCAGGTCTCGGATGAATTCGCAGTGCAACGATCGACGCACTTCTGTGTCGATCGTCACAACACGAAAGGAATCGCATTGCAGCGATCGTTGCGCTCTTGAGCAACGATCGACCATACACGAAAATCGCTAAGTAACGGTCGATGCACTTAGTGCAACGATCGATGCATGAGCGATGGAGGTAAACCCGACAGAACTCAACAGAACTTTAACAATTTTTATTTTCTTTTTACCGATCCTTCGCTGGACACTACTGGGACAGTGTGTCTTAAGTGTGGGGGAGGTGCTACTGACTTTTGTTTTCTGTTTTCTTAAGAGTCAGTCCGTTTTTCAAAAAAAAAAAAATTGTTTTATTGAGTCAAAATTGTTTAAGTAAGAAACTATGATTTTCTGAGAAGATTTACAAGACTTGCAGGAACTTAAGTAACCATTGGGATGAAGTTGCAGGATCTATCTCTGACTATTAGAAAACCCCATCACAGATCAACCTACTGGGAACACCCACATCACTTCAGGTATCAGAGGATCCTTTTACTGACTTCAACCTTAATACTGACTTAGATTTCTCACCTAAGGGCTTGGTATACTTTGTGTCGGATTCCCTTGTTAGTTCTGACACAGCCTGTCAACCTATCCTATTTAGTTCTCTTCTCCCCTTCTATAAAGTAAAAAAATAATAATAATAATAAACTGAGGATGAGTTAGTAACTCCGAAGTGGTCATGGGAAGGGTAGCAAACACTATTTTCTCTCATGTGATCCATGGAATGTGTCCAAAGTACACTCCATAACGGGAAGAACACTGATAAAAAAAAAAAAATGATACCCAGTGGGGAAAAATCAGTTGTTAAAGAAGGGAAAGAGAAGAAAGGGACTAGAGAAAGATAGTATGGTGGTCTAGAGCTGACAAGGTAAGAATCCATGTGCCCTTTGATCGATACTCCTTAGGTGAGACCGCACTTAAATACTTGCAGAAGTCAGTAGGGAGAATTTGAATGCTTGAATGTGATTGTGGAGTTTACCTAGGACAGTTGCTAAGTGTGGGGGAAGTACATTGTGGTCTTGATATCCTGTGATTGATTCTTTCAGTGGTTTACTAAGGGGAATCTGAGTACTGTAGCTTCTAGGATGAAATGAGTTTCTGAAAGTTTTCAAACCTCTTCACCAAGCTTTAGTTCTATGTTTTGCTTGAGGGCAAGCAAAGGCTAAGTGTGGGGGAGTTGATATATCATGGTTTTTACCCATTTTAGACCATGATATAGATGTGTTTTTAGTGTCTTTTGTCTTTGTTTAGAGTCTTTTACAGGTTTAATCAGGTTTGGAGCTAATTGGAGATATTTGGAGCATTTTGGGACTTTTGGGACGTTTTGGCCGAGAGCTTAACTCACTGTCCGATTTATTGATCATGCATCGACCGACACACCTTGTGCATCGGTCGACACACTAGCGAGATGGGCCGTACGCGTCGGTTTAATGAAGTTATGAAGATTTGCAAAGAAGCCCAAGATAGTTCCAGTATTTACACAGAAGCCCCAGCCGAGATTAGGCATATATATAGAGGATTTTGGTGTTTATTTTACGTACACTTTCATAATTAAGAGCAGAGGATTTTTAGAGCTTTTGGGGCTGATCTGAACCTATTACTTCATCTGTATTTGGAGAAGATTTCGAACCCCTTTTACTCTTATTCTTTTATGCAATTTATTCATCATATGATTATGTTTTCATTATCTATGTCTGAGTAGATTCCTAGTTAGGTTTAGGGTTTCTCACATAGGATTTCATGACTTGCTAGACTTGTTCAAATTCAGTTAAGGATTCATAACTATATATGTTCTTCAATTTAATTGTGCTTAAAGCTAGTTCTAACCTGATCAATTAGAATCTAGATCTTAGGTTGCTAAATACGTCACGGAAGTGGGGTTTAGGAATCTGAACTAATTAAATTGGGCAATTAAATTATTCGCAAACGGAAGTTTGGTTTAGGATAATTGTGAACATATCAAACTTGGGATTAATGCTAGTTTAATCTGTTAGTTCTCGCAAACGAAAGTTTGGTTTGCTGCACTTAGACTTAGAGAATTATCGCAAAGGAATTTGGTTAATTCTATATCTGTGGTTTGAGTTCTAGAACTGTGCTTAATTAGATCCTTGCTGAATGAACTGTCTGCTTGTCTGATTTCCTGAGAATACCCTAGGCTTGACGCTTTTAGTTTATTGCTTTCACAACCGTTAATCTCTGCTACTGATTTACTTTCTCGCACCGCTTTCAATTCAATTACATTGCTTTCTTTCTAGTATTAGTCTCTACTGTTCTGATCTATTGAGACCAAGTGTCCCTGTGGATTCGATAACCCTATATACTACTTTGACATTGTTGTTCACTTGCAGTTTAGAATAGGGATTAAAACTTGACCTATCAGTCAACATGACAGTTCAACTTCTCGAACGTACAAATCATCCTAGCAGGCTCGAAAAACTAACCTGAAACCAAATCCTACTCAAAAATCCGAGCAGCCTTACTTAGAAAATCCGAGCAGATCTACTCGAAAAATCCGAGCAGATTTTCTCAGAAAATCCGAGCATGTTTGCACATGAAATCCAAGCAGACTTACTCGGAAAATTCCGAAGCCCAACGCGATTTCTCTCTCGGAATCATCACATTCGTAAACACGGCCGGTTCACAGTTCAACGCACCTTCTCCACTGCTTTGCTTGTTCGAATAAGGAAGCGTCGACGAAAGACCAACAATGGATTTCCAAGCATCCAGCGGCAAGACTTAGAACTACGGATGGCTTGATCCCTTTCTTAAGGGTACGTAGGCAGCCTTTTATAAGGTTCAGCTGTAATAAAAAAATTCTTCGCTTGAAGTAACGAAGCATCAAGGACATACACCGGAACAACCAATGGTTTTGAAGAAAAGTTCAACAACATACGAAATTGCTCGAAAGACTTTGCACAAAAAAATCAATTACGGCCGAAAGATCCAAAAGTGTCACTATGTACACGCCAATGGATGTGAATCGACTTACTCGAAAAGTCGGAACAAATCCAACTCGAAAATGCCGTTCCAAAAAATCCGTCTAAATCGATATACAAGACGAAGGCCAAAATGCGACAAATAGTTCGGATAACCCTTCGTCGCAAACGGAAGAGCAACAAAACAAAAGAGTCGAACCAAGTCTTTCGGACAATTGCTTTCGCCACAAATACAAAATAACCTCGTCATCATCGCACTCGAGTCTGACGAGCTGGGGGCTAACTGTTGGGGTCGAAAACCCCCTCGACGGAAACAATAGCCAAAAAAAGATCGGACAATCGGACACAGACAAATGTCCGCTACGGACAAACAATGTTTCGTACATATAACCGAGTTATACGAAATGCCGGGAACTTCATTTGAACAACTTGTAAGACAAATGGTTTCAACAAATACATTTCATACGAAACGGACGACATTTCGTATACAGCGGACTAATTGGACAGACGCACCTTTCGACATGGATTACGGATCAACGAAACATCCGAACGGATAAAGATCGAGCTGAATCAGCTCGGAACCGAGCCAAACCAACTCGGAATCACCGAGCTGAACCAGCTCAGAAAATACAAGCTAGACTAGCTCGGAAATCCGAGCTGAACCAGCTCGAAAGTCTGAGCTAAACCAGCTCGGGTTTTCCGAGCTGAACCAACTTGGGTTTTCCGAGCTGAACCAGCTCGGGTTTTCCGAGCTGAACCAGCTCAATTCCGAGTTGAACCAACTCAGAAATCCGAGCTGAACTAGCTCAAATCCGAGCTGAACCAGGTCGGAAGTTCCGAGCTAAACCAGCTCGGGTTTCCGAGCTGAACTAGTTCAAATCCGAGCTAAACCGGCTTGGATCCGAATATTTCCCTTCTCATTTCCCATTCATGACCTATCCCTTTGGAGATCCCGAGCTGAATGAATCTCTTGTAAACTTCCGAGTTGGGCTGAACTTTCTAAACGGATAGTCAAACGTTTACCGGTATACACAAACTTGCTGCGATCCACCTTCAAAAATATCGGCTTGAACCTTATTGCCGTCAAACCAAGTTAACGGACCAAGGAAATAAGAACTTAAGCCCATACATACGACATTTGGCTACCCAAACCTTTGGGCCGAACAAGTTAGTTTGTACGCAAATGGACTCAGATCGTCCGTTCTCGGCCCATTCGGCAAATAGGACAAGCTCCAGAAAGATAGACTCGAAGAAGTGAATCTTAACGAAAAAGGAAGGAGATAACAAAAGGAAAATTTACGCAAATTTTGCGGAAAATATCCTCGAAGCCGACTTGCCACAGCTATATAAGGAGATGGTGGTCATACGATTTTGATAGAGCAAAAAACCCTAGCATCTAGACTTAAGAACTTAGCAATTTTCTTAGCCGATTCCTTTCTTTATATTCTCTTTTCCGACCTTTGTACTCTTTTCCGATCTAACATCAATAAAATTTCCTCAGGGTTTACTAGTTTGGTGGTTTATCTTTTAAGTTTATGTTCCCTAAAAAGTTGGCTCTACAAGTTTTGACAGTGCGAGTTCCGACTCCCACACCGATCTACTCTTATAAAGCTCCAAGCTCAAGCAATATTTAGGGAGCACGTCATTCGACGGACTCCCACCTCGTACCATCCTGTTCATTGTTCGGCCTCGGCCTTTAGATTAATAAAGAACAGTTTCGACCTCATTTAAGTTTATTTCGCACCTCGTAGTTCGAACTTCTCAGATCGTAACCCGACTTCCAAGACTAGATCGAAATTCAATTATGTAACAACATCCTAGTATGCCTAAATCAACTCTAAGGAACTCAAAACCAGAATTTAACACCAGTCTCTTCTTCAAAATTCTCTATGTTAAGACTAAAAAGAATATGAAGTTTTGTATCTAAACAACCTATTCCTAATTTTTATGCTCCCTTTTGTTCCTGCAAGTGAATATAATGATAATAACAACTATATGAGCATTATCAATCATCAAATTGCAAAATTAAGCAAATCATTTCTCCCTCTGAAGAGAAAATAAAAATAAAATACTTGAAAGATGCAATGAAAAGAAGATAAGAAACGGGTTCAAATGTATTCGAAGAGAGAGAGCGAGAGAGAAGAACAATACTGAAAGAGTATCAAGAGAGTCAACTGAAGAAGAGATTGAACCAAACAACAACATAGGTTCTGTCTTTTTAGTTATTACTTAGCCTTAAGCCGTAGTAAAACTGTGTGTTTCGTTGTGTTTTCCATTTCCTCTTTGAGAAACTGTGTGTTTCGGCTAGTTCATAGCTCTGATTTCCAGATTCTGAATCAGCTGCTTACGATAGTCATCAGCGACTGGATCCTCCTGGAAAAAAAAACAGACAAAAACACTATAAATCTTGACTGTTCCTGTATTAACCAAAGCCATACACAACTCAACAATTAATGGAATGTTTCAATCTTACCGCAAGTAAACTGGCGAAGGTCCCGTCAAGCAGCATGACAGGAAGGTAACGCCTTAATACGACATGAGCCCTGATGCATACAAGAAAATAAAGTTGATGTTTACTTGATAATAAAAGCTAGAAAATATCAGACGGATTAGCACAAAACCTGGATTTCTGGGAGAGCTTGGCGTAGCAACCAGCAACAAGATTGAGCAAGCTGGAAGAAGGTTTGGCCATCAGATAGACAAGCAGTTTTTTCAGGAGACCGTCTATGATGAAAAGACGTTCAGACAAGACGCAGCAGTACTTCAGCCCCTCATCAGTTGACATAATCTTGTTCAGTATGAATACACCAATCTGAAGAAGTATTAGTTCGAAATGCTTTCTTTCTTCCCTAATTTATAGTCTAAAAGACAGTAGAATCGGGTTGAAGAGGAAACGTACTGTCTTTGACTCTGTAGAGCCAATCTCGATGGCTTTCTCACAATAATGTATAGCACCTGAGTCCATAAAGAAACGAACAACAGCTCCATCTATGGGCTGTAAGAGAAGTGAGATGTTCAAAGTAATTCAAAAGCTTTTGTAACAAAAATATATGTTGTAAAAAGAGGATGCTTTTAGGATGTGTAAGTACCGCCTTCAACATATGAGCAATGACACCCAATGCACCAAGCCTTAGGCATTCGAGAGGCTTATCGGTGCGATCAGTGTCCATCAAAGGAAAAAAGTAGTGAGGCATCTCAGCTGCAACAACCAACATAAGATATTAAATTTCAAAGACGATGTAACATGTAGAATGACAGAACTGCATTTAAAACGTGATTCCACAAGGTATTGTATATAAACGCTATTCCGCCATTATGTAAGTTACCAATCAAAATCAATGTAAACAAAATAATTTCACAAATAATCTATTTAATCTCGCTTTTCTGCTTAATGACTTTTTGTATTTTTAATGAAAATGTTTTTTAAAATATTATGATTGGCAAAATATTTGTAGAATTACATTTTTTTAAACGCAATTTTGTCATTTCGCAAATTACCAATCAAGGCTATAAACTGATATAGCACATGGAACGAGAAAATGGTCTGTTGCAATGAAGGAGAAAGACATACCCTTAAGAAAGTAGCATCTTGTCTCCGGGTGATCAGTTATGCACTATAAAAAATGATAGAATGACAGAGCCAGTTACAACCTAAGCTGTTATCAAAGAAATGGTTCTTAAATGAAGAAAGAAGAAAAGTGTGAGACCAAACAAAACCTGAAATAAAAGCAAAATGTTGTACACTCGAATTGGCATCTCATTCTGAGAATGTACCAGAGGTGATATGATGTATGGGTAGATTTTCAAGATCTCCTGCAGAGATTGAATGAAAATTAAGTGAGTATCACAAAGAGAGAAACCACAAACAAAATAATGTAAGATCTTGAAAATATAGTCAATCTAATCTGTTTTAAAATGCCAAAACATATCAATATTTGTCCACTGCGAAACCAAAAGTAGTTGGTACTTAACCTGCAACAGCATGGTCACTGTACAGCGGGAATTCCATAACAGCAGCGGCAAGTCCTCAAAATTGTTCCTATGCTGCCATAGGTGATAACATAGACAGTGATAGCATAAGTGTTTGATATTCCAAAAACATTATAAATAGTCATCACCTACAAATATATAAGTTTGTGACATTTCACAATTATAACACTTTAAAAAAAAAAACAATTATAAGATAGAGTTTAATGTAAAAATAGTCTTACCTATACAAAATAAAGTCATAGTCAAATGATGCATATTGGAGGAGATACTAAAGGGACATTTTCGAAAACGATAAGATCAAAATAATGCCAAATCACCAAATTTCGACTTTTCCAAACTATAATATTTGTTTCTCTATATATGCGAGATTATCAAGATAAGTTTCTATACTTATATTGGGCCACAAATATGTTTGGCTATCATTTCTCCCTACCGCGAATTTGGAAAAGAATTGCATAGCATTTATGCATAGATAAAACTTAAAATGCATAACAAGTAGAAATTACTGACCACACACATTATAATCTATCGCAATATAAGATTAAAACTTACAGATAAACAAAGAATAAGTTGAAGGACGAAATTTTGGATTATCGTATAGTGTAAATTGAGAACTTTGTGGTATTATGACAAAAAAATCGTGAAATCTCTCCAAAACTTAAAAAATGTGAAAGCCGATTCAACTAGATAATGTCAGTAATCGCCAAATGTAGACAAACATATGTGGAATAACAATTGAATATTTCCTCTGACAAAATCGGAGATCTCCTAACCGAAAATTTTGAAAGCATATATATAATAACATAACGCCAATAATCGCCGAATGTAGACAAATGAAAGGTTAAAACACATTGAATGTTTCTTATGATGAAAAATCCGAGATATTCGGAACATAAATAAATTTCGAAAGTCGATGATGATTGAAAAACAAAAGTATATAAGCAAAAAAGGAACAAGAGTTGAATGTTTATTGTGATGAGAAAGATCATGAGATCTCATAAGCCTTAAGAAAAAATAGCAAAAGCCGATACAACGATAAATTACCGGTAAACCCTCAAATGAATACAAACAAAAGGGTGAATGAAAATTAAATATTCCTTATAGGCTAATTTTTAAGATATTACATGTTAAGCAACCAAATCTAAGATGAATACGAACAAATCTTCACATTTGATGGTGAAAATGAGAGATGATTGTATATTTTTCATCAATTTGTGATCACACAAGAAAAAGGCAGAATAATTTCGTTAACCCTAGGCAGCAAGACATAAATTAAAGGAGATCTCCAGATCTTCCCCAATCGGAAATAAAAAGAGACCTTTACTGGAAACTAATCAGTTCATCAGAATCAAGAAAACAGAAAGCATGTTCAATAGACAGAAAGGCAACACATAAAATAATAAACTAAAATCATCAAAAGAAAAAAAATAGAGGGAAGAGTATGTTTTGCGCTTACAGTGGCGAGATTCTGCAATGCGAAATCAGATATGAATGAGTTCATATTATGAAGATTATTGATCCATTGTATAATTGTGTCTATGTCCGGTGGAGGTAGGACGGTGGTGGCTGGAGCAGCGGCTGAAGCAGGGGGCCAACTCAACTTGTCTTCAGTGTAATCCTCGTACAGATCGTCCGGTAGATTTGCCATTTCCAACGTGAATTGGATCGAAGAAAGTTCTCTGGCGGATTCTTTTTTTCTCTTTGAATTAATTCAGCTCGGAGTGTTGTGGCAGTTGATGAGTGGAAGAAGATCTTATATAGAGTCTAAAGTGCTCGCATGGCTTCAAAAATATATATCGACAAAAATACTCTTGAATGGAGTTAAATTTAATATAAAACTTAATATTAATTGCCAAAGTAATATAATAATAATACTTCCAAGGAAAGTGTTTACATAGAAAGAAGATTATTTATTGGTTGGTTTTTGTTGGATTTGGATTCCTTTTTTCTTCTTTTTTAATAACAAAGTTAATTTGCATTCTGACCAGAAATTAAAACGTAAGAGCATATACATCGTTGATACCAGCAAGGGTATCTTAAATTTTTTTTTATTATTATTTTTTTTTTAAGGTGAAAGAAAAAAAAAAATTGGACCAATCATGTAGTGCCACATAACCACATAGGCGTTACAGGCAAGAAACGTATCTTAGCTAAGAAACTTAGATTACATACATTGGTATTTTTCAGACCCGTAAAAAAAAAAATTATAAAAAAAAAAAATGGACCAATGGTTACATGCCACGTGGCATGAACAGTGTAAGGATCGATCCTTATATAAGTATTTTAAAAGACAGGTTCTTAACTATTTATGTGGATCCCACGTATAAATTATTATTATTTGCTAAGGACTCCTCCCTTAAGAAACTCCAATGGACCTGCTCTTATGCGGTTAGTATGTTAACTATTCATGTAGGTCCCACGTGGGACCCACAATATTTTAATATTTTTTTGGTAAGATACTTACCTAAGATCCATTGTTATTCATGCTCTTAAAAAAAAAAAAAAAAAATTTGGGGAAAAGTGTAAAAAAAAAAATCGAAAAAAAATTAGACGAATGATAAGCCGCCACGTGTCATGAACAGTGTAAGAACCGGTTCTTAAATAAGGATTTTTAGGACCCGGGTCCCACGTGAATAGTTAAGAACCCCACCCCTAAAAACCCTTGATAATCATGCTCTAATGTGGATTAGTTTATCCTGTGTACCGACACTTGTAATAAGCTCATTTGAGAACTATATTACAGTGAGCTAATAATTCTCAATTTACAATTATGCTCATGGTTTGACAGTTTCGAACCAGTTATATTGTGGCTCCCTATGTAGTAACTGTGTATTGCAGTAAATTATATGTTATTTAAAAACAAGATATTGTGAGTGATATATAAACAATATTATTTATTAGTATTTCTTACGACAAGTATTATATATACTTTTTAGTCAAAAAAAAAAAGTATTATATATACTTTTACTTAGATATTATATGAAATTGAATGATATATTTAAATCAGTTTTATTATAATTGTGGACTTTTTGTTTTTTAAATAAATTTAAGATCCAAGTAGTAAAATCCATAATTTTTTTAAAAAAATAGGTGAATTGCTCTGAGTGTATCTTTTACTTTTTGTGCAGTTTAAAACTTTTTATGTTGACGAAAATGCCCTTAAATTTTTTTTTACTTCTATTTTCTACTTTATCTATTATTTCACCATTTAGTTTTTTTACAGTGGATAGAATGACAGATGTGAGGTTTTCGGCTTTGTGCCGGAAAAATGGACTTAATACGGAAGTTTCGAGTAAACAATCTACATTAGATGTCTACAGTATCGGCTATTCGTGAACACTATCACATTCATATCACATGCTAGACGCTTCCAATGGATAACAAGTGGCCACGTGAAATGTTGCTTTTAGGTGGATAGTGGGGCACGTTGTAATATGTATCCACATATTCACGATCATAAGAGCTATTGCCACTTTCTGTTTATCAGAAGCGTTTAGCATGTGATATGATCGTGGTAGTTTCCATGAATAGTCGATATTGTCCAAATGAGCTCTTAAAACTGTGTTTACTAGGTATCATTTCACGACTATGTGAACTCTTGGCCACCTTATGTCCATCAAATACGTCTAGCATGTGATAAGATCGTGGTAGTATCCACAATAGTCTATATTGTCCACCAGATCTCTTTAAATTGTGTTTACGAAAGCTCATGTGGACAGTAGTGACTATTCCTTGACACTATCACAATCATATGTGAACACTAAGGGTGGTTTATTCGTTCATGGATTTTAATGGATTTGGAAATCCAAACTAAATCCGGTGTTATTGGTTCTATCATTTTAAAATCCATATTTAAATCATGTGTTATTCGTTATATAATTTTAAAATCCAAATTCAAATCTAATGTTATTCAATATTAGGATTTGATAATGGATTTGGTTTCATAATATATTTTTATGGATTTTGTACTAGTTTCTAGTGTAAAATATAAATGTTGAAATCTTTGCCCAAACCTTGTGATTTGACTAAACAATTTATAGTTAACTCAACGTTCGCATGCCAAGCCAAGATTAATAACACAATTGTAATTTTCCAATTCCCAAACCCCACTATATGTATATGTCGTATTAACTAATCCAAAACACTTGCAATGATAAATTGTAACTTTACCTTTTTCCAACCAGTTTCTTTCGTGAAGAACACTTTTTAATTTGTCATTTTTCTCTTTTTGTCAAACGATCTTAAAAAAAATGAAAACATTCCCTTTTTTCAAGTTGATAATCTCTATATAAAAAATTATAATTATTTTGTAACACAAACTTTAAAATCAAAGATCAAATATCAATGGGATATTCACAACAAGAACGAGGAAAAGGTGGGTACAATCAATGGAGTCCACAAAAAAAGCAATACTTTGATAAATTTACTTTTAGTTGGTGTTGCTTTGGGTTGGCGTTATTCGAACAATATATTCAGTAAGTTTACGGTGGAAACAAAAATACTACTTGTTCTTAATCAAATCCATAATAGTAACAAAACGTATCACTACTACCAAAATAGAATAAAAATTTTGAAGGCAAAATATCTAAGTGGTATGGAACTTCTTCGCAACACTTCTGGATTTGGATGGGATCCGATCACAAAAAGTATACGGCTTCTGATAAGGTGTGGAGTGACTACATAAAGGTAAACTTACATTCTAATCTTTTACATACACTAGTATTTTTTAGAGATCTTTTCCGTTTATATTTTTTTTGGATTTATGCGCATCCAAGTTGCAAAAAATTTCGCTTTGAATCGTTTGAAGAATTCGAAGATCTCAAAATAATATTAGAGAATAATTAGAAACTGGTGGGAATGCAATTGGATTAGGCGAAGGTACTGATGCTCGAACAGGTGTAATGGCACAAAAGAAACAAACAAGTTATGTTGAAGATTTTCCCCTGGATTTTGAGGAAGATTATGCAACACCATCATCTTCTGAACACATAAGTTCAAAGGGGTCTTTAGAAAAGCTTCAATTAAGAAAGAAACATAGAAGTAATGTGGACGAACCAAGCATTCAAAGAAAACATACAGAAGAAGTCAACACTGAAATAAACTCATTGACAACTGTCACTGAAAAGCTCTTCAATCTAATACAAGAAAGAGAAGCAAGACAACAAAGAGAAGCTGAACAAAGAGAAATTGATAAAAAGAAGAATAATTTATGGGAAGCTATCAAAGAAGTGTATGGTTTGGAGGAAAATGTTCGTTACGATGTTGTTAAAGTGTATGCGCCTCCTTTTCCTTATAAGACACAAGCATAAATTGTATTTGCTTATGCTGGTTTACACAAAAAAAAATCGAAAGTTCTGTCGCATAGATAACTTCCTCCAAAATACCAAAAAGTACAGAAGAAGTTTTGGAAGAAATTCAAAAAAATAATAATGAAGTTCATGCAGGCCAAGAACAACAAAAAGAATATGTCAATCAGTGGAGAGCAACAATTGCAACAAATATGTAGGTGAATTTGAACAATTCGAAAAATCAAATATGAGAAGTGTGATATTTTTTTTTTATTGTTTTTAAGCAATATATTGTTTCAAATTATACTTATTTGATTATTAAATCTACTTTGTTTTATTTTAAAATCCACTTATTGGATTTTTCAATCCACTTTATTATATTCAAAAATCCATGGATTCTATGTGGTAAGTCTCTTGTTCATATGTTCTCTATACATGGGTTCTTAATAATGTGGACGCTTGGCCACCTGCTATCAAAAGAGAGAGAAGAACAATATTGAAAGAGTATCAAGAGAGTCAACTGAAGAAGAGATTACTATAAATCTTGACTGTTCCTGTATTAA
The DNA here is from genome assembly GCA_030180135.1 of Orychophragmus violaceus. NCBI lineage: Eukaryota > Viridiplantae > Streptophyta > Magnoliopsida > Brassicales > Brassicaceae > Orychophragmus > Orychophragmus violaceus. Next base: position 79,223,980 of record CM058236.1, on the reverse strand, counting down.
CCAAAGCCATACAGAACTCAACAAATAATGGAATGTTTCAATCTTACCGCAAGTAAACTGGCGAAGGTCCCGTCAAGCAGCATGACAGGAAGGTAACGCCTTAATACGACATGAGCCCTGATGCATACAAGAAAATAAAGTTGATGTTTGCTTGATAGTAAAAGCTAGCAAATATCAGACGGTTTAGCACAAAACCTGGGTTTCTGGGAGAGCTTGGCGTAGCAAGCGGCAACAAGATTGAGCAAGCTGGAAGAAGGTATGGCCATGAAAGACAGATAGACAAGCAGTTTTTTCAGGAGACCGTCTATGATGAAAAGACGTTCAGACAAGACGCAGCAGTACTTCAGCCCCTCATCAGTTGACATAATCTTGTTCAGTATGAATACACCAATCTGAAGAAGTATTAGTTCGAAAAGCTTTCTTTCTTCCCTAATTTATAGTCTAAAAGACAGTAGAATCGGGTTGAAGGAAACGTACTGTCTTTGACTCTGTAGAGCCAATCTCGATGGCTTTCTCACAATAATGTATAGCACCCGAGTCCATAAAGAAACGAACAACAGCTCCATCTATGGGCTGTAAGAGAAGTGAGATGTTCAAAGTAATTCAAAAGCTTTTGTAACAAAAATATATGTTGTAAAAAGAGGATGCTTTTAGAATGTGTAAGTACCGCCTTCAACATATGAGCAATGACACCCAATGCACCAAGCCTTAGGCATTCGAGAGCCTTATCGGTGCGATCAGTGTCCATCAAAGGAAAAATGTAGTGAGGCATCCCAGCTGCAACAACCAACATAAGATATTGAATTTCAAAGACGATGTAACATGTAAAATGATAGAAATGCGTTTAAAACGCTATTCAAGAAAGTATTGTATATAAACACGATGCCGCCATTCTGTAAGTTACCAATCAAAGTTGATATAAAAAAAATAATTTCACAAATAATCTATTAAAATCTCACTTTTCTGCTTAATAATTTTTTCTTTGTATTTTTTAGCAAAAGTATTTGCAAAATATTTGCAGAATTAGACTTTTAAACGCAATTTTACATTTCACAAGTTACTAGTCAAAGCCATAAACTAATATAGCACATGGAAAGAGAAATGTCTGTTGCAATGAAGGAGAAAGACATACCCTTAAGAAAGTAGTCTCTTGTCTCCGAGTGATGAGTTATGCACTATAAAAGGATATACAAATGTTAGAATGACAGAGCCAGTTACAGACTAGTCTGTTATCAAAGAAATGGTTCTTAAATGAAGAAAGAAGAAAAGTGTGAGACCAAACAAAACCTGGAACATTAGCAAAATGTTGTTCACTCGAATTGGCATCCCATTCTGAGAGTGTACCGGAGGTGAGATGATGTATGGGTAGATTTTCAAGATCTCCTGCAAAGATTGAATGAAAATTAAGTGAGTATCACAAAGAGAGAAACCACAAACAAAATAATGTAAGATCTTGAAAATATAGTTAATCTAATATGTTTTAAAATGCCAAAACATATCAGTATTTGTCCACTGCGAAACCAAAAGTAGTTGGTACTTAACCTGCAACAGCATGGTCACTGTACAGCGGGAATTCCATAACAGCAGCGGCAAGTCCTCAAAATTGTTCCTATGCTGCCATAGGTGATAACATAGACAGTGATAGTATAAGTGTTTGATATTCCAAAAACATTATAAATAGTCATCACCTACTAATATATAAGTTTGTGACATTTCACAATTATAACATAGAGTTTAAAGTAAAATAGTCTTACCTATACAAAATAAAGTCATAGTCAAATGATGCATATTGGAGGAGATACTAAAGGGACATTTACGAAAACGATAAGATCAAAATAATATCAAATCACCAAATTTCGACTTTTCCAAATTATAATATTTATTTTTCTATATATGCGAGATTATATAGGTTCAATGAAGATACAATCAACTGTTTTAGGTTCGACTGAGACCTTTTTCGGTGGTGGTATTGCGACTTTTGCTAGGCACCCCCACACTTTGAGGTATTTGTACGAAGGTACTTTACCTTTCCAAAGTTCATATGGCGTCTTGCCAGAATTAAGTCAGTTTTTGGAACAGACTTGTAATAGCTATTGATCGCTTATTGATCTTTTAGATCATATCATATAACGTTTCGCAAACTCGCCAAAAGGCTTTCGCGAAAATCGTTTTATTGAACAAACGATCAGCGGAATCGCGTATAGCGTTCGCCGAACACGATTTGAAAACGTTTTATGAAATCGTGTGAAAAAAGTTTTTCTACAGTTTCTGAATCCGATTCAAGCGATAAGAATGAAGCGGATTTATTTTGAATTAAGACTGTGGGATGCTGAAATTCGGAAGCAAAAATTGTTTGATAAAACCAATGTAAAACGATTGAGAAAAACGATTTAGCGGAGGCGAGATGATCTCTTTCCTTAATTCAAATATCTCCCGCGGTGTAACGGTTTGATGAGATAATGAATCACAGGATACAACCGTTATGAGACTAAGATCGTGACACTCGATCAAAGAATCTGCGAACTTGAATTCTACGAATACTCTCAGACTTACGCTTGGTAGAAGAAAGAAGACAGAGAGATTGCTGGTTTTCGAGTTGTGAAAATATTATTTCTGTAAAAGAATGTTTTGTGAGTAGTGAGGAGTCTCGGATATATAGGAGAAGGAAGAGAATGGTTCGGTCAAACTTGCGCAGAAAGAATCTCGCAAAACGTTACAGAAATCGTGTAACTAAATGTGGAGATCTTGCAAAGTTAATGATCGTAAGTTACAAATATTCGAAATTAATTTTCGAATTAATTTATTTAATGGTTCGAAAATTCTTATGAATTTTGTCCAAAAAATATACGCGCGGGAGCCTCTAAACCATGCGAAGTTAATGGTCGTAAGTTACAAATATTCGAAATTAATTTTCGAATTAATTTGTTTAATGGTTCAAAAAATCTTATGAATTTTGTACAAAAAATATACGCGCGGGAACCTCTAAATCATTCCACGAACCACGAGCCGAGCCGGCCGGGCGGCGGCGCGCGTTCCCTTCTCTCTCTCCATAGCCATGTAAACAATTGTATGACCATGTCTATATATATACTACTCCAAAACTTCTCTTGCTTCCAATGTGGGACAAATTAAGTTTCACTTAAGTTTGGAAAGCAAAAGGCTTGACCAATTTTGTTGGCTCATACCCATCTCTTTTCAACTCTTATAATATTTTATAAACCAAATTGTTTATTAAAATATTAGGCCCAACAGATGTCTCAGTTCTCAAAGTAATGGATCAGTAGTAAGCTAATTATCATAAAATATGTATCAAATTATAAAATATCAATTGAGACAATGTCATGATAAACTTAGCTTAGTTGCTAACAAAACTAATAAATTAAGCTATACTAGTTTAATTTCTTACAGAGAAAACAACAAATAAAACTGCTAAAACAGCAGCTTTAGAAATAGTAGACAACGGGATTCCATATTTTCCCTTCTCAAACAAACCCTTTAGAAATAGAAGGAACAACATAACCACCAAAATACATCCACAAACCTCAGTCAAACTTGAACCACCTCCTCCATAACTCAACCGTTGTAGACCCATCGAAAACCCGGCTATAGCGGTTAAATTTACCAGCAGAATAAATGTTCCGGGCAAGAAATAAAGTGAGCCATCGAATTCAAATTTACCTGAGTCAGGGTTTGGACCATCATCCTCTCCTTGAGATGGTCCATCCCCGGACACTAACCTTGTCTGGGGTAGAGTCTTTTTAGTGACTATGAAGACGGTTTTAGAAACTCCAAGAAGCTTAAGTATGATATCAGGGATGCTAAATATCCAACTACCAGTGGTTTTTATTCTCCAAAACGATTGGGAGACAAACCATGAATGTACTGTGAAACCAAGGCTCTTAAACTCCCATAGAGTGTAGAGGCAGTGCATCCCCACAAGTGTGACGATTATACCTAAACAAACTCCCTACAGCCACAAACAAAAATATAAAAACATTTAGTTTAATTTATCCTCTAAATTAATTATATGAAAGTAAATTAATAAACTATATTATAAGCAATATATATAGTGAGAGAGAGAGAGAGAGAGAGTCACCTTGGGAAATAAGGGAGAGTTGTGGAGTACACAATAAGCAGGCAAGAGACAGTAAAAGAGCTCAGGGATTGACCTTAGACCCCAAGTGAAAAAATTAAGATAAGCCAAGCTTTGTCGGAATCTTATTTTCTTGCAAAACATTGCGATCAATGGACTTTGTTTGTTAAAAAGGACTTCAAGCAAGCCTGTCGCCCATCGTCGCTGTTGAAGCATCGCCTCTGGTCCTCCCGGTGGCATACACCCAAGAAACGCTGGTGGTTCCGGAGATATATATGAGCTAGTCCACCCTCTCGAATGAATTCCAATACTCGTGTTCACATCCTCCGCTGTTGAATCGTATAACCAACCGACTTGGACGATTTATATGTAAAAGAACCCATTATTATAGTAAATACTATTGTTTGATTTTATAGACTAATTGATTCATTTGGGTAGGAGATTACGGCTTTGCCCCAGCTTGTTTGGTATTCGTAGTGACAATGCCCCACTTCATGAGCTGCTTCTAAAGAGTTTGTAATAGTGTTTTGGGGATTTGATTTTCTTTGTAATGCATCGACAACCGATTTCACCATCTCATTTGAATTCCCGAAATCTCTAACTAAACTCTCCTCAGCCAAAAACCTCGCTGAATGAAATAACAACATGAGCCGTAAATGTTGTGCTATACGAATAGTAACATAAATGAATAAATGGAATGGTGGAATAACGACCATATTATGCATTGTATGTCATATGTACGATAAGAATATACAATAATAAACTCTATAAATTAATACTCACTAAATTAATAGGATTTTTCGGTTTCAAAATAAGATTTTGATGCATTTAATTTTCGATAAATTAATATTTCGTTAAATTAATAAAATATCACATACTCAGCTGTACATAGAGATTTTACTGTAGATGAAAACCTTTACAATAATATATATATATATATTATAAAAACTAAGATAATCATGATAGTTTGTTCTTTTGACGAAAATATAGTTTGTTTTAATATGAACACTTTTATATGATTTTTACGAAATCTATGATAACGTGATATACCAAAAAATTCTCGTATATTATTAATACTTATATACCTGTAGCAACTGGAGAAAGACTTCCATCGGCTTCCATATCGTCGATAGAAAGACCGTACATAACTCTTCTAGTGTGAAAACATCCCGACCCTGCATACATTGCTCCTTGGATTCCCGCAATTCCTCGTCCCATATACTACTTGCAAGTTAATAAATAACATCGAGTTGATCAAACTTATAATTAAGGAAGAGAAATCTTACAGATTGTAAGACGACAAGTTCGTCGCAGTTAGAATCATAGAAATCTTGAGGGAACTGAACAAAAGCACAAGAATGGTCTCGGTTCACAGATCCTCCCAGAAATATACACATTGCTTGTCGCACCACATTTGCTTCATTCACATACATGTCGCAGTCTACGTTCAGCATGTAGGGTGCATTTGTCATCAACCCTGACACTCGTACCTGTTCAAATTTATCATACGCTCTATCATCAAATATGAAATTATTATAACCAAACAATGAAAAGATCTACAATATGTGATAGTTGTTCACCATGGTTTACAATATATGATGTTTCTTTTTTGTCAACAATAACTCCATATAATAAATCAATATTCTTTATATCGGATTATCACTTTGAAGAGTTAATCAATCTGTCTCGTCATTACTTACACAGAAAAAAATATGATGTGTCAAAGTCATGGATTCATGGATTACTTCATAGGCTATTCATAAGATATGTTTCGCACTATATTCAAACGCAATGTTTCCGGCCAGGATTGTTTAGTTTAACATGCATGCTTAGTTAACACAGATATATCTACCCACAATGCATGGTTACTCACATATTTTTTTTCAACAGTTATTGTGGAATGTCACATGCAACAAAATGTAAAAATTGTCATATATATCACATGGAACATTGTACTATAAATAAAATAGCTGGGCCTATCAATCGAATGATTAGCAGGCAATATATAGGAGAAGTAGATGTCATTTTCTATTGTACTATTTTATTTTTTTAAACATACTTATAAATATATATATATATATATATATATACGCTCATAATTTCTTCTGTAATAATCATACATTTTTTAAGAAATCCCGACTCATTAGTACCGGTGAATTAAAACATCGATCTACAAACGTATACATCATAGCAGCCAAATTAATGTATGCTTTATGAAAGTCAATATCTGATCCCAACCAATATTTGTAATGGTTTCACCAGACTAACACAACCTATGAATTTTCTTTGAAACTTCATAAAGAGAGACAGAACGAGATGTCTTAGAAAATCACTAACCAAAAAGTTCATGGCTCCAGCTTTGTAATGATGAAGGCAGTTAGGTTTTTTCTCTCTTGAAATGTATACAAAATGAGGGACCTCTTTCTCGTCTCCCACACCTTCTTTGTTCTCCCATACCACCTTCAAATACACACACCATTTCAGTAACTGCTATATTTTTTTGTCAACTACACAATTTATATTAGAACGAAAATGGTGGTCCAACTAAGGAAAATAAGGCAGTTTACAAAAGAATATACACCAACTAGTCTAGCATGAGTTACGTTAAGCATTTTATTCTGTGAGTAAATATAGTTAGAGATCTTTTTATATATTTTTTACTTTCAATAAATTGTGGAAATTAATATATATACCTTCACTATAGTTGAATGATCATTTGGTTTTATGTTTGAGAAAGCTTCAAAATCATCGTCAGCATCCATCCAATAAGAAACTCCGGTGGCGTCTTCTACTTTCCGGCATAACTTCTCGTACTCTCTCTTTATAATATTACAACAACAACAAAATAAAATGTCAAGAAAATTTTCAGTAACATGGGGAGCTAATTAGATCAATTTTTTTGTTGTAAAACATATTTTTAAAATTTTGAAAAAAAAAACTGTTGTACTCTCTTTTCTTTTTAAAAGTACACATATAAAAAGCAATATGGCTCTTTAATTACCTTTGTCATTTCCCATTCCCTACTGAATTCAGAATCCTCTGTTGCGTCCAGAGGGTTCAAGAAGTATCTAAAAGGAGCTCTAACTCCAACGTTGTATTTCTTGCAGAAAGGAACCCAAATCTTTGCAAACTTAAAAGCTTCCTTGAGAGAGAAGTAAGTGAGAGGTGAGCATCCATCGTCCGACACATAACAAGCTAGTTTGTTCGCCGGATAATTCACAGCTAACAGCGAAAGTACGGTGTTCACAACGAGAATCGGCGGCTCCCGAACCGAATCCGCCGTGGTTACAAACATATCAACCGATGGAAGGTCATGAACCCTGAAATCAATAATAACTAGACCAGTTCATAAAGAGTTTTCTACACAATTAAAAATATACTGTAGCAGCTAGCTTTAAATGTATATATAACTGTATGTATATATATTATGTATGATACCTTTCATCAAGTCTATCGGGATATGGTTTATATTCGGCAGGACTCCATTTTATGCAAGTAATAAGCAGCCATATGAAAGTGAACGAAGACTCACATAGGAAAGCTACGACCCAAACGGTATCGTTTTGGCTCATATGTACAATACGGTACAAGAGAAGAGAAAACAGAAGGCCGAGAATCGTGAGATCCACAGCTCTTAGAAAATAGCTCTTGTATGAGATCTTTTCGCAAAGAGGAGGGAGCGAAGAGCTTGAATCCGCCATGGGAGGAACTTTCTTGAGCTTTAGTTTCTTGGGTTTTGTGGATTTGTTTTTAAAGGGTTAAGTAATACAGTGCGTCTACGAATGCTTGAAGTGTTCTGAGAAGGGGTTTTTTACCCCAAAAAAAAAAAGAGGTTAAATTTTGAGTAGATTTTTTTCGAAAAACTTTTTTTTGGTCCACAAGAATTCTTTTAAATATCAACAAAAATTAGGCCGTATCTGATTATTTAGAAAATGAATATACTGAATAAAAAGGGTAATTATGAATGGAATGTTAATAAATAGAATGATGAATGAGGAATACAAAGTTGGATTATTAGTGGATAGTAAATTTCATCTATTCCATTTATTCACTGATATTTGGGAAGTGGAAAAAATGGATAAATTTAAGGAAGAATTTGTTCTTTTTCCCATTCGAAAAATAGAATATATAGAATTGTTTTAAATTTATATTCTTGTAAATGATTATTATTTTTTATAGGATTTAGTGGAATGATCCATTCCAAATAAATTTATCTCACAAAAAAACATTCCAGTTACAAGCTTAATCATATAATCAAGCAAATTTGAACTGCTTTGTCTTTTGGGTACATGAATTCTATAATACTGTTTATCAAAACGTATCTATATATATTTAAATTGCATAATGCATCGTTTAACAAGAAAAAAAGAAAGATATAATGCTATTAAATAGCACTAGTTAAATTTACTAGATTTTTTTAAAATATTTACTATGATAAAAATAAATATATAGATACGAAATGTTAATCATATATACTCTAAAACTATACATTAGTAAAATATTATTTTCTTATAGGAGTAACCACAGTATTTCACTGTTTCCTTATCTATTACCATCGAAATTTCGTGAACCATTTGTGTGGTACGTATCACATAAACAACCATTTCATTTATAAAACGTTATGTTACTAACTTCAGAATGATGTGATTATCTTTGTCTATTTGAGGTGATTCCTTTTTTGTGGTCTGATTCATTTTAGGATGACGATAAAAAATTTGTCTTTTTAGTCACGTTTGCTCTCGTGGTGATTGATGAGTAGTCGTCGCAGAGAAAAAAATGAAGTCACGTAATCGTTCTTCGTTATCATTCTTAAATAAAAGAAAAGAAATCAATTGATAATTTGTAAATAAGAAAACGAAACTTAACATACGTGATGGACTCTCATTTTCCCGAATTGGTTAGTGGCTCTGTCCTTAGACACATGTACTTTCGGATCAAGTAGATTCAATTATTTGGGAATGAAATCTATATTATTTCTTCATTTCCTTTGTGTTAATTTCTTTTATTACCATCAACTATTTATTTTAATGTCCTCATCTTTCACTACTGTTTTTACCCCCGTTTAGAAAGACATTTTTCACCTTTTTCATCACTAGACTCAACTAACTAGATAATTGGAAGATAACAATGGTCGACCGTTTAAGCGAGAAACTAGATACAACTGATTTTTTTTTTTTTTCACCAGATACAACTGATTAAATTACATTGAATTAGAAGTGGATACATAAAAGTGAAATCGTATAAAAGTGTAGAAGTGTTTTTTTTTTTTTTAAACTTAAAAAGCGGATATGTGTTGCAAATGTACGCACATATATAACCATGGGCAGATCCATATAGAAGGAACGGGTTGAAGTGACACGGGTTAAATTATATAAAGTTAATTTGCAAGCCGAAATCAATGCTTTAGTTTGGTTAAAGATTTTTGCTTGACACCTCCAAACCAGGTTTCAACCCACCACTGCACATTTTTATTTTTTTCAGTTTACTGTGAAAACACATCATTGGTCTGCCATTATATAACTATACATATTAAAAATCCAATATATTAATTTTACAAAATTTATAATTTAAAATAAATGACAATTTAATAACTATTTTGTGACTCTAAAATACAAACTAATAATTAAATAGAATTATAGGTTGTGATCAAAATCAATGTACTAATTCTTAAACAACTATATCAAATCAGACGAATCACGATCTTAAAATATATTGTAAAATAATTAAAAATTTCAAGTTATTTATTAAAAAATATTATTCAATTAATCAAACCATTCACTTTCAATATCTTACCGTGATTAATATAATCAATCTAATCGAGATTTTTTGTAAATAAAAAACGAAATTATTATGCACAAATTTTCAATTTTAATTTTTTCAACATTTTACACATGATTTTCAATCTAATCAGACTTTCTTTTAACACATCTTCGAATTCGTCTTGTCGATTGGTTGATTCTCGAAATAATTTCTTGAGAAAAAAAATTTTGATTTCATTAAAAAATGTTTTAAAAAAAAATAAAACTTCTCCCAAATCTTTAAAATTTCTAATTAGTTACTTAGAGATATCAAAATGGAAGCCCAAAATTCTAAAACGGAAATACAAACTTTTAACGCATTTTTGAATAGATTTTTTGAAAACGTGTTAAAAGCCAATTTCCATAAGTTTTTGCAAATTCCAATTATGATTCTGATTCTGAAGTGGGAAACAGTTATCCCACAAAACTTGCATACTACCTAAGATACAACTCATCAGAACATTAGACCAGTAATGAAGTGGGAAGCAAAAAGAAAAATATATATATGTTTCAGTTCACATTAAGTTTTTATGATAGATTATATAGGTATCAATTATTTTTTCTTCGAAAATTGGAATTAATGTTTGTTTTGACGTTATTTTCTTTGTCAATGTTAAAACGCTAAGTAGCCCCACATTTTACACGTACCTATTCGACATATCATTGTCGAAGTTTCTTTTGTTGGAATTAAATAATAACTGTCGATGTTTTGAATAATATTTTTTGTGGTGGAATTTTGTTGATTTTATCTTTTCAGTTTTAACTAAATTTGATGTCCATACACAGAGATAAAGATGGATCCAGAAGTCTTCTTAGTGGATACATCAATATTTAAAAAGAAAATTTAGTTAAAAAATACTAATTTTAGAAAATATGATGCACCCCTTTTTATACACTAACTTCTATCAAAAGTCACAATTTTGAGAATAAGTTATACCCCGAACTCAAAATGTTGGCGTTTCTTCTGGTGGATCAGATCGACAAGTCAGCTCGGTTTGGAAATGCAGAAGCCCAAAACCAAAGTTTAAATGCTTATCAAAACCGTGGGGACGTTCTTAGATCCACTCCTAGGGTGGATCTCTATATCCACCACTCTCCCCTGCACCAATCATAATTCCACGTCACAAGAATGTTAAAATTAAAAAAAAAAGTAAAAAAGTGTTAGAAAAAAAAGAAAACGGCAACACAATAAATGCTGTCTAACAATTAACTGTTTCTATTTTTTTAGAGATTAGGATTTATAGTATAAGGTTTAAGCTCTTTGGGTTTAGGATTTAGGGATTAGGGTTTAAGCTCTTTGGATTAGGGTTTAGGGTTTAGGGATTAGGGTTTAGTTTTTTATTTTTTTAAATTTACATGTTAGGTTTAGGGATTAGGGTTTATGGTATAGGGTTTAGGGTTTATGGATTAGGGTTTAAGCTCTTTGGATTAGGGTTTAGGGATTAAGCTCCCTAAACCCAATATGTAAATCTTAAAAAATAAAAAACTAACTCCTAATCCCTAAACCCTAATCCAAAAAGCTTAAACCCTAATCCATAAACCCTAAACCCAAAAAGCTTAAACCCTATATCATAAACCCTAATCCCTAAACCTAACATGTAAATTTAAAAAAATAAAAAACTAAACCCTAATCCCTAAACCCTAAACCCTAATCCAAAAAGTTTAAACCCTAATCCCTAAACCCTAAACCCAAAGAGCTTAAACCTTATACCATAAACCCTAATCTCTAAAAAAAATAGAAACAGTTAATTGGTAGACAACATTTATTGTGTTGCCGTTTTCTTTTTTTTTTCTAACACTTTTTTTTTTTTTTTAATTTTAACATTCTTGTGACGTGGAATTATGATTGGTGCAGGGGAGAGTGGTGGATATAGAGATCCACCCTAGGAGTGGATCTAAGAACGTCTCCAAAACCGTGTTTAACAGCTCCTTTACCTCCAATGTTTTTCTTCCCTTTAAAGCAAAAACGAAAAAAAAAAAAAAAAAAAAAAAAAAAAACTTTAACCAAAAAAAAAAAAAAAAAAAAAAAAAAAACGAAAAAAAGAGACTGCAAAAAAGAGATATCGCATACGAAAAACAGTTCAATATTTATCCAAAACTGCTTCAGTCCATTAACTCTTGTTGGAAATGACACAAAAATCTGTCACTAGACTAAAATAAGTTATAATAGCTATATAATGTAGTCACCAGTTGGATACATTGTAAAGCTCTAAGCGAAAACTAATTACCAAAGTATTATTCAGCTTTATCTTTCTTGTCGACTTTTGATAGCAAGAATCTTGCAGTAGATTTTTTCTAAACCTCATACAGAGACGACCAAATTATCGAGTCATTTTCATTATTTCACGAAACCAAGAATCTCCAAAAACGAAATCCAATTGATTGTCGTGGTTATAGCTATGTATTATTTGTTTCCACAAATAGAGATATGTATATGGACTTAAGCTAATAATTGGGAGAAAGAGACAAAACCGTATGGACCAAGTAAAGAAGAGACAAGGTCCTAGAAAAAGGTGATACAGCCATATACACTCACGATTCCAGAATGCACGGCCAGTATTAACGTATTTATCGTTATAATCTCTTTTATTTTGTCAGAAAAAAAAAACTTCATCAATTGGACGGACCACAAGGCCCATAGTTTTTAAAATCATAATGGGCCCCGTATTCATGGTAATGATTACGACGCCCTTTTACGCTCGTTTGGGCTGACCTGGTTTCGCCGTCGAAATGTTAGCTTCATCTTCCAGATTCTTCTTTTCTTCAATCGCAAAAACTTCTTCTTCGCTCCGTAGATCTTCGATTCCTTCGTTTTCTCGCTTATCAGTCCGATCAATGGCCGATTCCGCTTTCAAGAAAATCCAAATCCAAAGAGATGACACTGTAAGCTTTTCCTTCTCTGTCTCTGCTTGAGTCCTTTCTCTACTGATTGCTTAGCTGCTTGTGAAGATTTCAGTATATTCGTTGTCTTATCGGGTTTGGCTGTAGAACTGGTTAATTTAAGAGAGGGAATTTGTGTTTCTCATGAACATTATAGACTCATAAGTCACAGTTTTTAAGGATTGAGAAAATTTGCATTTGGCTTGGCTAATTGTCTGTATATGCTTCTTCTAACTTATATACTGTTTATGTTTCTGTGATCTATTGGTTAGACATTTGATGCGTATGTGGTCGGTAAAGATGATGCCCCTGGGATTGTGGTGATTCAAGAATGGTGGGGTGTTGACTTTGAGATCAAGAACCACGCTATCAAAATCTCACAACTTGAACCTGGTTTCAAAGCCCTTATACCTGAGTGAGTGTCTCTTGCAATGGTAGATTCAACTGAATTGGCTTTTCTTTTAAAGTATAGTATCATTGAGTATCTTCTCATCACAACGATATTTCTGTAGCTTGTATCGAGGAAAGGTTGGTCTTGATACTGCAGAGGCACAACATCTAATGGATGGACTTGACTGGCCAGGTGCCATCAAAGATATCCGAGCTTCTGTTAATTGGCTAAAAGCTAATGGCTCGAAAAAGGTGCCAAAATTTATGAACAAAAATGCTTCAGAATTTGTAAATTCTATCAAAAGATTTATGAATTTTTATTGCGGTTGGCAGGTTGGTGTAACTGGAATGTGCATGGGAGGTGCACTAGCTATAGCTAGCTCTGTTTTGATTCCAGAGGTTGATGCTGTTGTTGGATTCTATGGAACCCCTTCCTCAGAGCTTGCAGATCCAGCACAAGCCAAGGCACCTATTCAAGCCCATTTTGGAGAGCTTGACAATTTTGTCGGTTTCTCTGATGTCACGGTATACATTACATCTCAAAAAAACTGTCTGAAAATTACCTGAGATCCCATCATGAATGAATCCAATGATTATTACAACCTTTTCAGGCAGCAAAGAATCTTGAAGAAAAGCTGAAAGCGTCGGGAGTGGCACACGAGGTTCACATTTACTCGGGGAACGGGCACGCATTTTTGAACAGGAGCCCTGAAGGAGTGAGCAGAAGGAAGAGCATGGGACTTTCTGATGAAGACGAAGCTGCGGTGGAGCTTGCTTGGTCTCGCTTCAACTCTTGGATGAAACATTACTTGGTTTAAGCTTTCCTTACTCAAGAGTGTTCACGTAAGTCCCGAAACATTTTGTGATGCCCAATGATCTTGAATAAGGACATTGCTCTTAGGACTTTCATCTGAATCAAATAAAGTTGTTTGTGTGTTTGCTTGTGGGTTGTGGTGGTGGATATGTTCGAAGATTTTTTCATAAATTTGAGCTGAAATCGATGTGTTTGTATGATTATAATTCCAGAACTGGGAAATGGTAGTGTATATGTAGTTAAATTTTAATTACTGCCAAGTCTGTGTATTGGCTTATATGTTACTCAAGTATGAATCAATCTTAATAATTAATCAAGGGAATAAGCCATTTAATTATAGGACGATATGTACAATGATTTTATCAAGGAATGCGAAAATGATAGGATAGCAGATTGTCTTCCTTTCTTTATTTGATGTTAGTATAAATATAATTAAAACCGTAAGAAAGATATTTGATCCAATATTTCATGCAGAAAAACATTTTCTTGTCTCAGCACAATACTTTCAACTGATACCGTTTACTACTAATACAATCAAATTGTGCTATTTATACGAAATGAGATTACACTTATGATTAAGAAGCCGTGATGGGAAAGCCGGCGTTTATGGCTCCTGAGGTGGCGCGTGCTGTAAAACAGTCGAAGGAGGGTGATATACGGGCGGTTGGATGTACGGTGATTGAGATAGTTATAGTGTCTCCGCCGTGGAAAGAGGCGGATTCGAGGGAGGATCCGGTTTCAGTTCTTATCGGGTAGGATACTCGGGTGAGACTGAAACTAGAACGAAGAAGTCAAAGTCCAATGGTATTTCAAAAACCAATGAAGTGTCAAAGAAAAGAAAGACTCATATGTTTAGGGTTATCTTGCAAGAGTTTTTATATAAATATAATTGTTATAGTCTAAGGATTATCATGGTTGCCGTAAGCAACCTCTCTTCATCTTTCTATGAGTATCAATCTTAGTTTCTTTGTTCTTAGATTTTCTTCATTCTCTTTTATTTTCTTACATAATAAAGTTTTATGATCTATCTATTTTATATATCTTTAATATATTTCATGTTAATAAGCTATTTTGAACATAAATCTCTTATTTAGAAGCTGGTATCATGATATCAGAACCATGATCTTCTTTCCGCATCTCGCAACCGTTATTAGATTGATGAAGTTATCTCCTCCCACACCGTGTTCCAGAGCAAATTTTAACAAGATTTGAAAAACTGCAGTTTTTGCCAAGATGTTTTACTATTTACATTTTGACTCCAAACGAAGTTTAGACTATATTTATGTTTTATTATCCATTGTTTAGGCTATTTTCTATCCATTGTTTGCACAAAAAGGCTATTTTTATTTTTATTTTGAGTTTAAGAGCTTTTGAGGCTAATCTATACTTGGATAGAGAATTATCAGATAGCCTTTCTCTCTCCTCAAACTCTCCCTTCTCTTTAAATTTCAACCGGTGATTTTCGCTTACGGCCGTCGACGGTTCGTCAGCGGCCATGTTACTTTTGTCGGCATGTATTATAGCTTTTTTGATATTGTCCGGTCCTTTCCGGGTTGAATAATCCCGATTAATATCGGGTCTTCTCCGGTGATTTGCCGGTTTTGTTTTCTTTGTCTCTGTCGAGTTCATCCCGTCAACGATCACTCCTATGTTATCTTCTGTCAGATTTTCACCGTTTTCTTTGAATCTCGTTGTGCCTCTCCAAATCGATTGGATTCACTGTCTGTTAGCCTCAAAACCTTATTCGTGTTTCGCGACGAAATCAAGGCGTAATAAGTGGATCTTGTCGTCGATCTGACCGGCGATGGATTTTCCAAGGGTCTGCGGATGTTTGGCGATGCTTCGAAGCTGGGTTTGTTTATACGCGGTGTTTTCTGGCATATCTGTCGGTGGGTAGCTGATCGACAAAGAGAAAGCTGATTATGGGGTTCATTCTCTGCTGGCGGCGACCGGCGAAATTTGCTGTCACCGGAGTTGCATGACGGAACGACCGTGGGAATGACGCGTGTCCCTTATCCTCTCCACGTGGCTGGCTCCTCTTCCTCTCGAGTTGAATGGATCTAGGAAAAAGCCCAATTGTTGGCCCATTTTTGAATCTAATAGCTTTGTAATCTTGCTTTTTCTTTGTATTTGTCTAACTAGTTGATTGACAACCTCCGCGCACGCGCGGGGGTCTTGTTCCTTTTTACAATTTCCATTATAGGTCCCTTGAATGAGTTTTTGCAGTTTTAAGGGTTGTTGTATGTTTTAATATTTGTTTGTATTTATATGTTTTCCTTTGCAGAATCAAAATCACTAAAGTTAAGTTATTATATGGTATTGCTTAGTATGGATCAATATTGATTTGGATGTGCATGTTTTTATCGTAGATTTGGCCCGGTATAGGTAAGTCACTGTGTGAAACAAATATTCCAAATAGTATTTCCACTCTTTGATCTACAACGAACGATAAAAAGTAATATAAATTCATGGTTACGTCTATGAGCATGTTCTTCGTTATGGTGTTGTGTCCTACATGCATATATGTACCAACAATCTTTCCTAGTTGCTGCATCAGCTGGCAGATAGACTCCGAGCAATGTTATCCAGAACCAGTATAAAAGGAACCCCACCAGCTTATTGTAACACTCGCTGAAATGTACGACAATAATGGGAAGACATACATTTAAATATTATTGTGCAAGCAAACATCAATTTTAACTATTTTTTAAACGTTGCATTGTGAATATTTTGTTTTAGAATCACAAGAGTGACTTACTTGGAAGTATGTGTTGATGCAGTTATCGTTTTATCATGATTGAGAGGCAGTCGGGAGCGGTCTGCATAAAAAGACATCATTACAACTAAAAACATAAACATCACCATATCATACATAAAGAGAATATATTTTGATATTTTTTTACCAATTAATCTTCTTTGTGCTACGGCTAAGCTGATATTTATAAGATTACCAATTTCTCTATCGTTGAAACGCCTGAACCACTCTGCTGCAACATCCTGCACGGTTTTCCCCATCTCAGCAATGCATCTTTGTGTTATCTATAACATCCAGTGAGAATGTCACCGGAAAAAAGGGAAATCAATAGCCCGTTAAAAGGAAATTCTTTGCATCTTGTTCATGGTGATTCATCTCATGGGTTGTGAGTGAAATCTTTGTTACTGTGCGTTCTGAGATCTGCAAATATAAGTGATAAATGATGAAAAAAGAAAGGAATAAACTTTATGTATCTTGTAAACACCAACATCATCTAGGCAACATGCAAGCGATTTGGATTGGAGAAAAAGGGAATCCACCACGTAAACGTCAAAAACTGAAAGAACAAATACAAAATACTATACTTGACAGAGAGCCAAAGTTTAAAGAGATCAGTTTTAACAAAAACCATGCCAACATTATATAACATAAATTTGTATCAACATGTAACCTGTAAACATTGGACACTATTGGTTAGATCATAGCTCAACTTACAGGTCTGAAAGTTTCTCGAGTGCAAACTTGAGTAGATTCACCAGGTGTAACATTTTCGGAACTCCAATAAGTACCACAAAACGGCCTATCACATCCAATGCGTGCAATAAATTAGTGTTTTAGCGTGTTAACAATATACAATGCAAGAGTCTCCCTTCCTACAGGACATGTTTTAAAATTAAATATACATATCAGTCCAACCTTGCAATATCAGCCAACACAAAAATAGGAAAAAACCTTTCTCCGTATTCTACCAAGATCTCTAGGTTTTTATTACTCAAACTCAAATGATATAAAGAGTACCAGTACCAAATCCATTGATGGTGTCGGTGTTCTTACCGATATCTTTCTTAAAAATCCGGTCTGGCTTTTGATCAAGGAAGGCCAGTTTCGGGGAAAAAAAAGAACTCATGTAATTGGAGTTGCAAGTAGTAACTCTGTTTTACTTACAACTATGAGTTTCCCGGCGTTTTCTGACTGCTTCGCCATCTTAATCACAGTGGCTGCAGCAGCTCCGGAAGATATTCCCACCTGCCAGAATGATAACATTGACCAGAAACGTTGGTTTTATGGTTTAAACCAAATCGAAAGTTACTAAACCGATTGTACCAGTAACCTTCTTTCAGGGCAAGAAGTCTGGCTGTTTCAATAGCTTTCAGGCTTGTCACCTGAAGAAAAATAATTGGAGATTACAAAGATCTGTCTCTTAACATCTTACTGAGACCAAAACCAATATAATCTCCTCTACACATTACTTGAATGACTTCATCAAGAACGTTGAAATCCGAATTGTCCGGTACGATACCAGCTCCAATACCTTGGATCAAATGCATACCTATAGATCAAGAAACCCTGGAGTCGGTATTCATTCATGTTAAGACTCAAGATTGTCAAAAAGCTTACTCTTACCCGCTTGGCATCCACTAAGTACTGGAATTTCTGTAGGTTTCACCCCATGAACCTGTAGATACTCCAAGATCCGAGTATATAAACTAATGTTTCTCATGATATGAATGGCGTTTTCTAAATATAAGATTGTACCTTAAAGTCTTTCTTTCTCTCCTTGAGAGAATCTCTGTCACCAACAATATCACACAACTCACCAGGTAGAAGAAGAAGAAGAACGAAGCAGAAAATGATAAGCGGTTGGGGAAGAGCCTTTTTTCTTTTGCACTTCCATACCGAAAGAGAGAAACGAAGCTGACGACAGTGTTCTTAATCCACCCGCGAATCAACGTTCCCAGCACAAATCCACTTACATCAGATTTGGTTCCGTTATTCAAACCTCGTTCCGTGTCTGATACCTACAGCCTCCGTCTTGCTACTTCTGTAGCCACCGCCGGCACCAACGTTACACCTTCTTCGTCTCTCCCAGAGCTTCCGCAGCTCCAAAACCTTAGAATTGGGTTTTGAAGAGAAAGCTAGTCGGGGTGAGGATAGGCATTTATACTGCCAGATTTGGAACACCTGAAAGGTATGGGAAATTGAAAGGTCTACAAAATTGAATGAGGTTGAGAGAGATTAATGAGGAAGCCGAGAAGAGATTATCAGAATTTAATGGTGGGCGTTAGGTTGGGATCGCCATAATCTCAAGAGTTATCGGCGTATGACGTTTGCAGACGAAAACTTTAGGGTGAAGATGATAACTGGACGTGCATAAGTTATTGGGCTTTAACTCTATTTTAGGGGAGGCGACACTTTCACGTAAGTGGGTAGCGAAGGCCCAATTGGTTTTTTAAAAAAGAATGCTGACGTGGCGCATTTTGGGGAGAGATAATCCTCTCATTATATAATATAGATTCAGCCCAATTTGGGCCTTAATGCAATAGTTGATAAAAAAAAATACTTGGATAGAGAGATTTTGCCATGTTAATCCCGGTTTCTTTCAGTTTATTATTTTATTCAGTTTTTTATTCAACATGTTTATTGATTCAATTGCCATGTTTGACTAGTTCTTTTAGTTAGGTTTAGGATTCTCATAACATATTTCATGGAATTTTAGGTTGATTGTTAGTTAAGACTCATAACTTCTAGTATTTCATCTAGGTTGTTCTTAATGCTTGGTCATTTAGATTATTGATTTTATGTTGATTTTTGCACAATGATTGGTTAGAGAAGAACTTAGGTGTAAGCTATCAGCAAATGAATTTGGTTTAGTTATTTTGTGAACAATCGAACATATGTTTAATGCTTGTTTAGACTTTAGAATTTTCAAAGACATTTGAGATTCTAGGATTTAGACATAGATAATATTTGCAACGAAAGTTGTTTAATGATAATCTAGTGATTCGAATAAAGAATACTATTTAATTTGGATCATTATTGACTGATTGCTTATATTCCTGATTTCTTGGAAAATACTTTGGCTTTGACGCTTTATCTTATTGATTTACTTCTCTTTTATTCGCATTACTTTTACATTTAAAACGATCTCGCTTAGTTTAACTCGAAACAACAAATCTATTGTCTGAACAAGAGTTTCTGAGGATTCGACATCTTTTATACTATGATTGCATTTTATGCACTTATAGTATAGCTTTACAGAATTAAACTTTGAACATATCACAAAGATATATGGATAATAAGATAACTCATAAGAGAACTTTATTCAAATGCAATAAAATAAAGAAAGTCGAAGGTTAATTTGTAACAAGAACAATATGATTTTGGATTGATATCATAAAAAGGGAAAGAGGAGAGCTGTACACAAACTGGCAACTCCCAAAATTACATTTTCCAATCATTACAAACGTGTGTGTATATATATATATATCTGATTTCATCTAGCTAGGAAACCCTAAACACATGAGCTTTTCATACTTCTTTAGACTTGTTTGGGCATTGCATTGGATTTTTTCATATATTCTAATATTCCTCCGCAAACTTAGCGTGGACGAAACATAAACACCAAGTTTGAAAGAGCAAACGGACTGGCTTGGTAGAGATATGATTAGTTAAATATCACATGAAGAAGTGGACAGATTTCTCAATGAACCATAGATAGGAAAAGTCTTTCAAAACCATAAATGAACTTCATGGTATCAGATTTGGGATCTATATCATCAAGAAAAGTGTGTCTGAAGAAATCTTTCAGAAAAGTGTTTTTCCATTGCTGCTGCGAGAACGAGCGTTGTGTCATTACTGTCGTACGACAAATAGATGGAAAAGGTACGTGTGAGTAGAAGTCTCTGATTTTGTAGCACGCGCACCAAAATGCGGCAGCTGCAGTTCTGAAACTCTTGGAGGAATATCTGTCTCTTCACACCAGAGACTACGGCAAGGGAATGCCTCTCCACGTTGTCTCGCTTCATGGATGGATCGATGTTGTCGAATGTCTGCTCAAGTTTCATGCTGATGTCAACGCTTCAACTACTTATGCTCCTTCCAAATCTTTTTTCACTTTGTGGTTTCAAACTAAGCGTAACTGTTTTATCCACGTTAAATTTGCAAAAGGTAGTATTAAGAGAAGTCTAACCCAAGCCCAATGGTAGAACTAGTGAAGTGTCAAAGAAAGGTCCATATGCTTATAGTCTTCTTGCTAGAGTTTTTATATAATATGATTGTTATGAATCTAAAGATTGTAACCATGGTTGATGTGAGCAACCTCTCCTTCATCTTTCTATGAGTATCATTCTAAGTTTTTTTGTTTTGGATCTTCTTTATTTTATTTTGTAATAAATTTTTATGAGCTATCTATTTTATGTTGACCAAAAAAGCTATCTATTTTATGTATCTTCTACTTTATATTAATAAAGCTCTTTTGAGCATAAATCTCTTGTTTAGAAGCTGCTATCAACAACAACACCATCACCGACAAGCCTGAAACATGTGCATCTAGTGCATGCCTCTTCAATCAAAATAGATCAACTGAATATGCCGGCTTTGCCTCAGTGTTTTGCTTCGGCCATGTTCGGTGCCTCCGTCGTTGCCTCTCTTGTGTTGGGGTTGATTTTTCTTGGGCCATTTCACTTTGTGCTTTCGGGTCTCAGAACCGGTTCTTTGTTTAAATTTGTTTTTGTCCATGTAAAGTCTGTCTTTATGGTTTGGTTTAGATCAAGGTCTTTGGTTCAGGTGTTGGTTAGATCGGTCCTTGGTGGTGTAACTATCGTAGTGGTGTCTTTCCTTTCTCGGTTAGGGTTCGTCGTGGCTCATGGTTCCGGGTTTTTATAACAACAGTTCAACCTTTTTTGGCTTGATAGTACCTTTTTGGGTTTTTGTGTTCTGTTTAAGGTTGGTCATTGTAGTGATTCCTCTGGTTTGGTATGATTGGAAATTTAGTAGGCGGATTCCAAAACTCATTTATGGGTTTCAGCGGTTTCCGAAAGATATGTGCTATTTTGTGTTTTCGTGGTTTCAATAGATTAGAAGTAATATAATGAGACATTGAAGATAGCCACGCTATGAAGTTATCCGTGCTATTTGATTGTTTTTCATATTTTTACTTTTCGTTTTACTCTAGTTTTTAGTCTTCGGGATTTCGTCTATCGGCTTGGCAAGCAAGCTACCTTGCTTGCATTTTGTAAACCGTCGGTTTTCGTCTTTGGTTTTTTTATCTTTGTAAACTTTGTATTCCATCCTTGTCTCTGGGATATTTAATCCGTGAACTCACCGGTTTTATCTTTAGGATAATTGTGATCTTTGTCGGTCTTGTATATTCTATCTTCGAATTTCAATATAATTTACTAGATGGAAAAAAGCATAAATTTAAAATATTTGTATGAAATTTTGCAATTTATTCATCGGGTTCATCTCACAATTTTTCAATTAGAGCCATCAGAACCTAAATATTAAATTAAATTAAATTATAAAGAAACCTTAAAGTAGTAAACACGTTTCGGTGATAAAACAATTTAGATCTTGTTCTGATTTGTTCTGATTTTGTTACTGAAATGTGGTGTCGGATAACGACTTTAAGCGCTAAACACTACCAAAGCTTTGTTCACATTTTCTCACCGCATCATGAATTCACAAGCCGACAAGTGATACAATAATATCAAATCAACCGACAAAATTGTTATTATTATTTAGTAGAAACCCATAAAACGTGCATGAGCTAAAGGAACCCACGCGATCCACGGTCAACAGCAAGTGAGCGACCAAGACGGCCAACAAAAACACACACAATGGGTAACAAAAAAAAAGGTGAGAAAAACAAATATGTTGAAAATTTTGACGAATGACCAGTCCATTGCATCCACCGTGCTTTTCAAGACTATCGACCGAGACCTCCGCAACACCATTTTTTTGAAGAAACAGAAAGAATTTCAGAGATTTTTTACTCTCTAGATTGATTACATTGTTGCACACTTGTGTTTTCTTATTAATCCTTTGTTATTATTTTTATCTAAATATTAATTCATTTGGTTATACTATCGTATATTCGAACTTTTTTATTTTCGTAATAATATTTACATGTTTAGCACACAAAAATAAATTGACGAATAGATTTATTGATCAAACAAAGGTTGCAACTAGGAATTATGAAACTCATAAAACTATAAAGATTTCACCATGATGAACCTTTAAACTATAAAAGGGTAGAAACCAAACCTATTAGAAAGGTAAGAACTCCCCTAAGGAAACAACGTTGATCGTCGGCAAACTACAAGCAAAGTCGGCTTCGAGCATAAACCACATAAGCGACGGATTAGGGCATCCGACTAAAAATGACATTTTTCTATATATTTTCTTCATTAGTATATATTAAAAAAGGCCATTTCTAAATATATTTTTCATAATATAGGCATTTTAAATATAACGTTTGTCAAGATATTTAAATAAAAATTTAAATAAAAATTATATTAAATAATATCTTAGTTTTGAATAGGACATCCGAAAATATTGGATCGACACTGACTAAGAGGTAACGACCATCAAATTCTCATATGGGAATGTGATCGTAGAGTGCGTTGGATGCTTATTTTGATAAAATTTCCTAGTAGCATTTATGTTACTTCTAATTAAAAGTAATTAAAAACAAGAACTTCAAGAATTTTGTTTTTGTTTTTGTAGAGACAATATTATATGTACTTTGTATATTAATATACGTTAAGAAAATCAAAACGATATCTACACTGGCACCTAAAGAGTACTACATTGTGCTAATATTGATTTTTCTAATCATTGGAGATGATTGTCTGTTCTTTTCATTGGCTGTGTCTTATTCTGGTGATAAATAAATAAATTAAAATGTTGTGTGTATAAAGTATTGTCACAGTTTTGAGTACCATCGAGGACTAGTGTGTAATGTAAGCAAATCATTTGCAGTTAATCAAAATTTTAAAAATCAACCAGTTACATAAATGTTTAAAATAATAACCGATTGAACTATATGGACCATATGAAATTGATTCACTATCCCAATTTTCTAATCCGAAAAGCAAATAAATTTGTTTTTTTTCCTAGACAAGAGAAAAGGGAATATAAGTTCCTTATGTCTTACTCTTGATATCTAGAGTTTATATTTTGAAGCAACGAAAGAGGTCTATTTTGCTTTTCTCACGCATAATAGATTTCTCTTTAGTTTTTGTTAGTAAAATCATATTTTTGTGTGGTTGAGATAAACTTAAAACAATATCCTGCTTGATGAATCATAACAATAGATTCAAGAAATAATAAAATTTTACAGATTTTTATCATTTCCTATCTCATGTTTTTTAATTACAGTAGCTTAGATCACAAACTCATAGTCTGGATGTATGGTTATTGGTGTTAAACCACCAGATATTGTAGGCATAAGTGCTTCCTTTTATTTTCTGAAATAATTCTTTAGTTTATTAATTTTTTGTTTCATGTCCACCTTTTTGGTATAGCTTTTCTAGTGAGATTGTATACTATTAAAATCGAGTAGGTTGTTGCTTGAAGTAGGCGTTCTTGCCTTCTACATTCCTCCTTGTGTTTCATGCCAGGTGTTACATACACGCATTAGTTTTGCACATTTCCATATTAATATGTTATATATGTCTTACGAACGTACTAGAAAAACTTAGGAAACAACACGGAAATTATACTTATTATTCGGAAAATAAATTGATTTGAATAATTGACCTAAATAAAACATATATGAAAAATATATTATATGTTTTTCATATATCATATCGGCTGATCCACCCCTACAAAACTACATCAAGATGTTATAGTGTCTACTTTTCTCTGCAAACTACATCGTTTTCGGATGTTTGAAATGTTTTTCGGCTAATATTAAAAGATAGTCGGATTGCCTTTTATCAATTTTATTATATAAAATGTCTGAACCGAAGTTTACTCTCGGACTTCTCACACGAATATAAATTTTGTTTTGAGTGAAAATTGAACCAGAGAAAGTTAGGATCGAACCAAGGGAGTGAGGTGACACCCAAATCTCTCGTTCACCAATCGACTACAACCGTGTGGACGATAATTTGCTTAACAACATAGTCAAGTTGCATACGATTAGTTGATCCTATAATCTAAGATTTTGGTCGATGTCATGACATGTTACAGTTTCAATAAGATTTTCGCCAGAATGCGTGTAGAATTGGATTTTAAAATAAGGCATACATATATATATATAATGAAGAAATTGTTTTTTACAAATGAAGTTTTGAAACCCAACTCTACTTTAGCGTTTTGCACAATTTTGGCATAAATCTTCACTTTATACGATGAGGTTTTTGACACCCAACTATACTTGTAAGTGTTCTGCACCATTTTGACATTCCAAATTTCAGATAAAATTTTATATGATACGACATAATAAACTTTAATTTAAGTCATTAGAGCTTCAAAAATAAAAAAGTTCGTAAACTGATAATGAAATATCTATTTGGAGTGCAAATGACGAAAGAAAGGTAAGGAAGAAAAATCATCATTAGCCTAATTAGTCGTGGTTTTATATGTGAACTTGACTTTAATTTGAATGTAAGTTATAAGTTAGAACCATAAAACAGACCTAATCATATTTGAAATTGATTATTTATTTCTTAAACCTCAACCGATAATGGTGGTTAAACCCACCACTCACTTTCGTTTATTTTCTTTCCAAGGGATAGACGATTTATTTGAAGAAGCTTCTTAATCCGTAATTTGTTGTTATTTGGTATTCTTGTCAGAATATTTGTTTAACGAACGTCTATTACTATATGATAGCAAGTTGACTAAATTATCGGAAACAAAATATATAGTTTAATATTATAGTCTTTGTCTCCCGTGGAAGAAAATGATATCCTAAATCTTGGCAGTGATTTGGTTTATGAAAAAAATTATATATTACACAACTAGCAAAAATATATAATTTCCGAAGGACATACATGTTTCTTTTTTTTGTCAGCCTTAAATGATAATGTGTTGTATTTTTATTAATTGTTTCGTCTAAAAATACTTACATTATTAATCATAGTATAAAGTACATCATAGCTGGATAAAATAGAAGACATGATCCGAAAGAGATACGAGAATTTTAGCCCTAACGTTTGAAAAAATCCAAAACTAACAGAATAAACTTCTTCAAAAACAAATGAAAGCAAAAATAACAAAAGAGGGCTGACGAGCTATTTCCACACGAGAACTATCGTATACTATCAGATAGAGCCCAAACTATTACCCATATTCAAATCCACTCAATACAAAAGTTAAATAGCTTGTTCCACACCAATAAAAAGTTCGAAACCTATAAACCCACAAAACAAAAGATCGAAATCTATAATCACATAGATTGTGGTTTACTGTGGTTAAGTGATTTCGGATTATGTTTAAACCATTGTTGGCCAATCGAAAACCGATTTATGACCCGATTATGACCCGATTAGACGGCTAACCCGCGGATTAAACCAGAAATCCCTTTAAACCCGAAAACCAGAAACCCTAAGACCAAAAATCCCCAAATCGAGATACCCAAAACCTAATTTTCCAGAAGCTGCGATTGAAGGCGATTCTGTATCTGCAAATCCAAGCGATTTCTTTTGTTAGAGTTTAGAAGATGTCTATAATCGTGGGTCGTGAGCTTGGAGAAGATGATTTCGATGAAGAAGCTGTGGAAAGAGATGAGTTTGAGATTGAGAAGGATGTGAACGATTTCGTGAATGAGCCATCTGTGCGCCACGATACCATACCCGAGAGCGACGATGAGGCAGAGAAAGGATGGAAGATGCCATCATACGAGCATACCCATGTTAGGAGAGGCGATGGGAGACTGTACAAGGCACAAACCTTCTTCAATGGTGTCGCCTTCAAGGATAGTGTTCTTGACTACGCTCTGAGAACCTGCACAAACATCACTCAATACAGGTATGACAAGAGAAAGATTGGGTTTAGGTGTATTGGCAAGGGTGAGAATAATGTAGAGTGTCAATGGCTGGTGTATGCTTCTTCTCTGCCGAATGATCCTATGTGGAAAATTAGGAAGTTTCAGGATCATCATTGTTGTACGCCTAATGGAGATGTTGACATGTTCAAAGTTCCCCAAATAGCTAGGACTTTTCTTGACAAAATCAGAGACGAACCAGATTACTACATGCCGATGAAGATAGAAGAAGTTATCAAAGAGAAATGGGGCATAACCGTATCTAGGCCACAATGTCAAGCAGCTAGAACTAAGGCGTTGAGATGGATTGAATTTGAATATGATCATCAGTTTGCTCGGTTGAGAGACTATGCGGCTGAGATTAAGGGTTCAAACAAAGATTCAACTGTCATGATTGACACTCTGATGAATGAGGAAGGGAAAGAAGAGTTCAACCGGATGTATGTGTGCTTTGATGCTCTGAGAACGACATGGCTTAGCTCATGTAGGCCGCTTATAGGTGTTGATGGATGCTTCTTAAAGCACAAGGTGAAGGGTCAGTTTTTGGTGGCTTTAGGACGAGATGCAGACAATGCCATCTACCCAATTGCGTGGTGTGTTGTTAGAGTTGAAAACAAAGACAATTGGTTATGGTTTCTGAAAATGCTGAAGCTGGACTTGGATTTAAAAGATGGTGATGGATATATACTTGTCTCTGATCGTCAGAAGGTATAAAATTCTTCACACTTTCATCTCTTTGGTTTGTATTGTTGTCTGCTGATTTGTTGTATGATTTTTTCAGGGTTTGATCTCGGCTGTTCAAATGGAGTTGCCCAAGATAGAGCATAGGAAGTGTGTGAGGCATATCTACGGAAATCTGAAGAAGAATCATGGCTCTAAGAAGGCCATGAAGCCACTGATATGGAATTTAGCATGGAGTTACAATGAAGCAGAATACAATGAGCGCTTGGACAGGATTTTTAACTATGATCTCGGTGTCTACTATGATGTTGTCAAGTCGAATCCAAAAAGTTGGTGTAGAGCCTTCTACAAGCTCGGTAACTTTTGTGAGGATATTGAGAATAACTCGACAGAGTCCTTCAACAGCTCAATTAACAAAGCAAGGGAGAAACCTTTTGTGGTGATGCTAGAAACAGTAAGGAGGCTTGCTATGGCAAGAATTGCTAAGAGATCAGTGATATCTCATACTCATGATGGTATGTTCTACTCTGATTTTTCATTGTTTTGTTCACTAACTATATTTATATCTTGTTTATGTATATTTTGTGAGTATCTCATGATGGTATGTTCTCTTGTTTAGGTATATGTACACCTTATGTCACCAAGTTTCTAGCATCAGAGTTTAAAAAAGCATCAGAGTGTCGTGTTAGTCGTAGCACAAATGGAGATTACGAAGTGAAAACAAGCGGTTGTACTTACCGTGCAAACTTGGAGAAGAGGACTTGCACCTGTAGGAAATTTCAAATCTGTGGAATCCCATGTGAGCACGCTTACGCTGTGATTTTGATGAAGAAGTTAACTCCTGAAGATTATGTGTGCAATTGGTTTCGGACCCATATGTGGAAGAGGAACTATGAGAACGGACTTGTACCTGTCAGAGGAGCACGCTTCTGGCCACGAACTAATGCTCCTGATATACACTTACCCGTAGCTCCTGAAGTGGAAGAAGATGAGGCCCAAGAAAAGAAGAAAACCAAGTTTGACAAAAAGAGGAAGAAGGGTGTGAATGAATCTCCAACAAAGAAGGTGCCAAAACACAAGAAGAGGATAATGCACTGTGGTATTTGTGGTGTGGCCGATCACAACTCCAGGTTCCATAAAAAGACATCTTCTCAGGTTGCTTCTCTCACACTTAATGCTTTATTGTTTGTGTGCTTGTTCAAATCTAACAAAGGTCACGATTGTAGGCTTCACAGGTTGGTGCTGGTCCTTCCCAAGTGCAAGAGAGTCAAGTTCTCTCTCAAGCCTACCCATCGGATTAAGTGAAGGAAGAAGATGCTTTTCAGATTTTCATGCTTTTTTATTGTTTTAGGGTCGGTTTTGGGGAAGTTAAAGGCCAATGTGGGTTCTGTTTTTGATGTTTTGGCTTTAGCTTTTGCTTTTGGTTAAACAATTAAAACCATGTGTGTTGGTCTTATGACCCAGGCTTTTGTTTAGCTTTTGGATGTTCTTAGGATGCTTTTTTTTGGCTTTTTGTCATGAACTTGAAGTTGGTGAAACAATGCTTGTTTAAGAATGTGCTTGTGACTTTCATTGTTCCACTGCTTTGTTCTTGAAATTGATTGAGAACAAGAAATAGATCAAATATCCAACAAAATAAGCCATTCATTGTTCCACTGCTTTGTTTATTACAATCCAACATTCCAAGCTCATAAAAATGCATACCTTAAAGATTCTAAGCTACAAGAAGCTTAATGACCACCATTGTCAAGCATACAACAACCACAACCATGGCCATCATCTTCTTCATACCACATCTAGCTTCATGCATCTCAACTTCAAATCTATCAAAAATCTCCTTCTCCAACTCCTTTTGAATCGTCCCAAACGCTTTGTTTTCAGTCGCCATAATCCTTTCGGTCATCTCTTTCATCTCCTTCATTTCCTGCTCTAATCTTGAATTCTTGAATTTTAGTGTCTCAATCTCATTTGATAATGCTTCATCTACCCATTTGAAGATGTGATTGTCATTCACAAGCTACAATCACACAAACACCACACTAAGCAAACCCTGATTTTAAAATTTATAGACAAGAAATCCAAATTGTGATCACATAACCTTTTTTGAAGCAGCATAACCACACCGGAAGTATCTCCTGTAAGGATTGTTCTCAGATTTCGAGATCAATCCAACTGTTTGTTCATCACACCAACACTTCAATGGAACCCCGACGATTCTTCCATATCTTGGACGAGAAGAGGACGATCCACTCGACCCAGCAGAGGCATTGCTCGAAATCCCAGACATCCTCAATTGAAAGTAGAAATCGAAATTTGGGGGTTAGGGTTCTTCAATTTGGGACTGAAGATTTTGTTCTGAAATGTCGTCAAAGAGACGAGTTTTTATGTTTACGGGTCGGGTTTTTTTTTAAATTCGGGTCTGGTATAAGGTACAAATTGGTTTTTATTTGGTTTGGATATGAGGTTTAAATGGTTTACAGTCGGTTTTTAAGACAAGACCAATTGGTGGGTTTATAGGTTTCGAACTTTTTATTGGTGTGGAACAAGCTATTTAACTTTTGTATTGAGTGGATTTGAATATGGGTAATAGTTTGGGCTCTATCTGATAGTATACGATAGTTCTCGTGTGGAAATAGCTCGTCAGCCCTAACAAAAGACTATAGAACTAAAATAATAACAGAAAACTGCATTATCATCTTAAAATTCGTAAACACCAATAATAGAGTTGTAGAAGAAAAAAGCATGGCTATTAGCTCAACTAGCAAACAACGGGCCAACTTGTCGCGGTGCACAATATAAGACTGAAGGTTTAATTCATATTGATAGAAAGATTACAAATATATATATATATATATATATATATATATATATATATATATATGTCGACATAGAATAGGGTTTTAGCTAACTATACAATAATTACATAATAGATCTTTTATCTATTATACATATCCTTAACACGCTCCTTCAAGAATGGAGGGGACTTGTCGACTCCAATCTTGCTACATAGATACTGGAAGGTGGCTCTGGGTAGTGGCTTTGTAAGAGCATCCGCCAACTAATCTTTAGTAGAGACGTGTGCCACGCGAAGAATGCCCGCTTGAACTTGTTCCCGGATGAAGTGATAATCCAAGGCCAGATGTTTCATACGCGAGTGGAAAACCGGATTTGCACAAAGATATGTTGCACCCACGTTGTCACAATATATAACAGGTGATGCAGGGAGTGTGATGCCAAGTTCAGAAAGAAGAGAACATACCCAACGAACTTCAGACGCCGTGTTGGCTACCAAACGATACTCAGCTTCGGTGGAGGATTGAGCGACACCACGTTGTTTCTTGGATGTCCATGAGATGGGAGTGCTGCCAAGGTAGACAATATAAGCATTCGTAGAGATAAAATCATCTGAGTTGCTAGCCCAGTCAGCATCTGAGTAAGCGTGAAGCGTCAAGGGGCTGTTTTTACGCAGGAGAAGTCCATGTGTAAGTGTTCCTGCAAGGTAACGGAGCACTCGTTTTGCTGCTTGCCAATGGTCATCTGTAGGGCGATGCATAAACTGAGATAGGCGGTTGACCGCATAGGAGATATCTGGGCGTGTGAATGATAAATATTGAAGGCTGCCCACAAGGGCACGGAACTTCGTTGCATCTGATAGCGAGGTACATGAATGCAGAGAGAGTTTTGGAGAAGACGCCATTGGAGTGGTTACTGGTTTGGCATGTAACATGTTGTGTTGCACAAGAAGATCGTATGTGTATTTGCATTGCATCAGATGAAGGCCTGTGGAAGTTCTCGTTGCTTCAATACCCAGAAAATAATTCAGTGGAGCTGGATCCTTGATGGAAAAACGATTGGAGAGATTAGTGAGAGTTGCCTGGATCAATTGAGGACAGCTATCAGTGACCAGTATGTCGTAAACATACACTAGGAGGTAGACAAAATGGCCTCCCCACCGGAGAATAAATAGCGAGGTGTCTGCTACAGAGTTAGTGAAGCCTGCAGAGATTAAGTAATTTTTAAGCTCAAGATACCAGGCTCTCGGTGCTTGCTTGAGACCGTAAATTGCCTTGTTCAAGCGACACACAAAATGAGGGCGATCTGGATCAACAAAGCCAGGCGGTTGACTCATGTAGACCTCTTCTTCGAGAGTTCCTTGGAGGAACGCATTGTTGACATCTAGTTGGAAAACTGGCCAATCTCGATGTACTGCAATACCAAGCACTAGACGAATGGTGGTTGACTTAATGACTGGACTTAATGTCTCTGAGTAATTGATACCTTGCTGTTGGTGAAACCCTTTGGCGACCAGCCGTGCTTTGTAGCGATCGATCGAACCATCTGGTAGCTTCTTGAGCTTGAAAACCCATTTGTTTCCCACAATGTTTTGATGAGGTGTTGGAGGAACAATGTCCCATGAACGATTCTTGAGTTGAGCATTATATTCTTCAGTCATTCCACCACGCCAATTTGGATCCTTCAATGCTTGAGTGACTGTTGTCGGTTCTGGTGACCCTGCAACAGACATAGAATTTTTCTTTGCCGGTTTGTGTATGTTGTTTTTGGCTCTGGTTTTCATTTTGTGGGCATTTTGTGGTGGTTCCTTGGTCTGTGTTTGGTTTGTGGGTAGGGTTAGGAGAATATTTTGTGGGTGGTGGCTTATGGGCATTGAACTGGTTTGGTTATTGGGTGGCTGATTGTTTGGTGATTGTGTCTGAGTTGTGGGTTGCAACTCATTTTGAAGTTGAACAGTGGGATCTGTTGGACTAATAGGTAGCTGAGCCGTGGGTTGCGGCTCATTTTGGATTGGAGCAGTGGGCTCAGATTGTTGTAGAGAGGAAGAAGAAGAAGGTTGCTGAGAAGAAGAAGGCAATACCTGAGAGGTCGGCGGTGGATTGATAATCGATGGTGGTTGTGTAACTGTTGTCGTGTTACACGGTGACTGGTTTTGTGGAAGAACTATCGTGGGGTTGCACGGTGACTGATGTTGTGGAAGCGTTGAAGCATGGGCCCTCGGGATAATTTGTATCGCAGTGACTGTGGAGTTGGAGGCATGTGAATCGTCTGGTGGCGGAGACGAAGGTGTTGGTGCACTATTGAATGGAAAAACAGATTCATTGAATTGAACGTGTCTCGAGACATAGATCCGGTGAGTCTTCGGGTCGAGACATATATATGCGCTCTGTGTAAGTGAATATCCAAAAAGAACACATGGCTGTGAGCGACTGTCAAGCTTGTTAGCTGAGTAGGGACGCAGCCAGGGAAAACAGAGGCAGCCAAAGACTCGCAACTTGAAATAGTTTGGTTGTTGGTTGAAGAGTCGAGCATACGGTGAGTCGAACGATAGGACTGGTGTGGGAAGGCGATTGATCAAATAGACAGTTGTGAAGGCATACGGCCAATATTGTCGAGGAACAGATGCGTGATTGAGGAGGCTCAGACCAGTCTCGACTATATGCCTGTGTTTTCGCTCGGCTAAGCCATTGTGTTCAGGCGTGTGTGGCGGTGAGGTTAGGTGAGAGATACCATGAGAGGACAGGAAATCTTTGAGAGCCTTGAATTCACCTCCGTTGTCTAAGAAGAGAGTAACAATCCTTTCTCGAAATCTGTTCTCGACGAGTGCCTTAAACTTGATGAATGTTTCCCGAACATGTGGCTTGGCTTTGAGTGGATACAGCCACGTATATCTGGTGAAGTGGTCAACAATTACAAGATAGTATTTGCAATTGTCAACCGAGATAAGAGGAGAGGTCCAAACGTCAGTAAACATGTATTCAATTGGGCGGGTTGAACGAATAGTGGACTGGGAAAAGGGTAATTTGTGGCTTTTGTTTATCATGCAGTCATTGCACAGTATGGGTTTTGACAAGATTGAGATATTGGAAGTGAGAAGCGGGATATAGCTGTTTGGAGAATAGAGTTGGACGGATGACCAAGACGTGAATGCCAATGGTTGATGGACGTTTTTGGGTTAGTGGAGGTGACAAAGGTTGTAGGTGAAGAGGTTGTCGGATGAACTGGCCATTCATAGAGTTCTCCGCTGGTATGTCCTTGGAGAAAACGGACTCCTGTGTGGAGATCTTTCACTTGGAAGTGTGCAGGAAAGAAATCGACAGAAACTTGATTGGCGTTGCAAAGTCGATACACCGATATGAGGTTTTTATGGATGTTTGGCACACACAGAACCTTGTTGAGGGTGAGATTGTGAGGAGATGAGGGCATGACAGTGGTGCCGGTGTGGGAGATCTTGAGACCTGAGCCATCACCAATGATAACTTGTTCACTGCCCTTGTAAAGCTGTCGATGCATCAAGTTGTTTGGATCTGATGTTATGTGGTGTATAGCACCACTATCCAAGAGCCAGTTGTTGGCTGAGTGTTGAGGCTGAAAAATAAGATGAGCCTGAGATTTCCATGGTTGTGGTGAGAAACCAGGAGGTGGAGTGTTAACGGAGAATTGTTGCAGGTTTTGCTGCAGTCGACTGTGTAACACATCAGTTCGATTGTGTAACACGGGAGTTTGCCTGTTTGATGAGATTACACCATTGGCAGTGACTGAAATTTGAGGTTGTCGCAGAGTAAAGGTTGTTGACAGAGAGGCTGATGGCTGTTGTGGAAATCGACGTTGTTCCATTGACGACGGCTGTGTTTGACGAAGAAGGAAGTAAAAAAGGAAAGAAAAATAGGTCTTAGGAGCAAAGGCTCTGATACCATATAAGACTGAAGGCTTAATTCTTATTGATAGAGAAATTACAAATATATATACATTTCGACATAGAATAGGGTTTTAGCTAACTATACAATAATTACACAATAGACCCTTTATCTATTATACATATCCTTAACACACAATGCACTATATCTGATTTGGATTGAGCAGAATGAAAGAACATTCAACGCAACATCCAGAAACTCGGGCCAGCTCATCTTATTGGAATTTGAGCGAAAATGAAGAAGTGAGAAGCGAGAGAAAACTCTTTACGAACCAAATCAACACAGGACTTCTGCAGGTTCTTTTTCTCCGATTGGAATTTGAGAAGATCGGCCTTCGAATTCTCCTCAGCCTGTTTTAACTTACCTTCGAGGACCAGGTTATTCGCCTCCAATGCCTTCTTCTCCCCTTTCACCTTCTTAAGGAGCTCGTCCCGTTTGGTGACCGCGTCGACCATTTTCTTCGCACCCCATGAACTCTCCAAAGCCACGCGATTAGAGGCCGCGATCATCTAAAACAAAAGAAAGTCTCGTTAGATCAGCGGACGAAGTATAGAATCTAATAAAGAGAAACTTACGGTTGCTTTGGCATGCTTTAGCTTGAGGATATCATCTGAATGAGGCAGCTCTTCCAAAATCGGCCAATCCGATTCGTTTCCTCTTACGCATGTCAGCATATCAAAGCATGCCCTAGGATTGTCAATCAACGGAACCTCGCTTGCGTACTGATAGGCGAAATTGTGAATAGACGGGCGGACTTCCCCCTCTTTCACTTCACGCCCAGGTTGCACCAAAACGAGTTCCTTGAGAGAGGCAAAAGGCTTTGGGTTGCCAGACGAATCAGCGATAGTCCCATTGAATTCGTAGAATCGTTTCCACGGGTTTTTCGGCTTAGCTGGTTTATCAGAAGTCGTTATCTCGGTAGAGGCGTCTTCAACCGATTTGCCCGTTTTGGATGCCTTCTTCGCCGACTTCTCTTGACCCGACTTATCCTCCGCAGGCCTCTTTCTGGACGGGAATTTCGGCGGAAGATTAGAAGAAGAATTCGCCACTTGAGCGGTCAACTTCTCGCCAACATCAGAAGATTGGCTACCACCTTGAGTCAGTAAAAGTGCGTCCTTCTCTTTTGATGGCTTAACGGATGAGGACGGTTTGGATGAGATCTCCTTGGAGTAGTCAATAGAGTTGATTCTCTTCACCTTGCCCATCTTCTTCGGTTTTACGAGCTGTTCGGAAGCGACCTTCGCTTTGGTGTCCCACTTGACTAGAATGAAGGAAGAAAAAAAAAATTTAGAGAACTAGCAAAAATGCGCCTATCACAAAGCGGTAAACGAACCTTTGGATATTCGCGGAAGCGTCTTGATTATACGATCCCGAGAAAGATCTGACCACTTGCGAAGACCGAGATATTGGACCTCTTGAAGAATCGGGAAGTAGTTATCAGGATATGGCTTGAGGAAAGGATGATGCACTGCAATAACAAAAGAGAATTAAGTAAATTATCACATTTAAATGACGGCAAATTTGGGACGACATCTACCAAAATTCGTATTCCAAGACGTCCTGATAAGTTCCATGTGGTCGTCGGGAACGACTAACGAAGACATCTCAACGTAGAAGTAATATCTCTGCCAATTGTTGATCTTCTTGGGCGCATCTATCACTACACGATTGCCGCTTTTAAGTTTGACCGCGAAGCATCCTGGGCTAGTGGTCTTCATAGGATTGATTGACGTCATTTCCTCGAAGATATTCACGGTTATCGTGATATCAGCTTCGGCGCCTAGCACTAGAATACCGACCATGTGGCGAACCGCGACGGCCGAAAGCTGGGAAATGACAATTTCACGACGATGACAATACGAGACTAGCAAGTCGGGTAGCGGGAACCAGCAGCGGCAGCCCCCGGTGTCGGTGTTAATAAAGTACGACTCATAGAGAGTCATATATCCCGGTGGAGGATTCCAAGGACGATCAAGCGGGAAGGAGATGAGGAATTTGATCTTCGGATCTGCTCCGCAGCCCTGGAGCGTAGACGTGACCGACTTCGTGGTAGATCGGGTCCCGAAAATGTTACCAAACACTTCGCTAGGAGCACCCGGTAATCCAGAAGGAGGAACGTTGCCATCAAAACCGTCCTGATCGATATCAATGTCGTCCTCATCATCATCAGAGTCTCGCAATTGCGGGATGATAAAATCCTCCCGGCCAGAACTCTCAGCAGAATCAGTTTGCCGTGACGCCTCACGACGACGCTGGAGCTCTTCGACCTCGCGATGGACAGGATGGTTCCTCAAGGCGGAGGAAGTACTCGAAGACGTGGAAACGGAAGAAATAGACCGACGACTTGAAGAGTCATCCGCAGACAAAACGGTAACAACTTCCTTGTCTATGTTCCCCGAACAACGGATCAAAGACATGATTTGTCGAAGAACAGACGAAGAACGCAAGCGACAAATGGAGATTGATCTAAAAACCTAGAAACCTAAGGCGGAGCAGCGGCGGAGAGATGATCGGAAAATAAATACTGACAGAGAGAAAAATTACCTTTCGAACTTCTTCACTTGAGCGAAAATGAAGAAGTGAGAAGCGAGAGAAGACTATTTATGGTGAAAATGACGGCGCAGAACTCGAGGCAATAATTACCTAGGTGACGCTTCGTATCTCGCACCTATCCGATCAATTGAACCAAGGATTAATTCCGGTTTCGCATGGTTAATTCGAACATCCACCGGTTCGAATCCAACTACCCAATTCACAACCGGTCTAAGTCAAGCCGGATCGGTCCGACAAGTTATGGGCCTAAAATAAGGGCTCGACAGAAGAAAGATATGGGCCTACTAAATCACTTCTTAAACCATAGGTTAACTCCTCGTAATGCCGACTTGAATTCAAGTCGCCACACTGGGGGGGCTTATTGTTGGAGTCAAGATTAGCACTTTCCTAAAAGGCCTATTCATGAGTTTAGGTCGGCCCATAATGGAAAGTCGGTACAAGGCCCAAGGCGGTAAAACCTAGGTTTTACCGAACTCGGGACAACCGGCTTACATTAGGGTTTAGTGAGTGTTAGTTAAAAATAGGACAAAGGCGGCGCACAGCGACATCAAAGATATGGAAATATCCCGTATCTTGATGAAACCGAGATATTAGAAAAATATTTGTATTTATCTAGATTTTCCTTATTATTAACCAACTTTGTAACCTTATAAAAGGTGACTTCATTATTCAATAAACACACGCTTTTAATAATATTCTAGCCTAAGAGACTTACAGCATCGACTTCGACCTAATTTCTCTCCGGCGACTTTAACATTCTTTTTACCGGCTTCCATCACGGAAATACCGGCATAAAACCCTAATTTCCTAATTCTCACCGTGTTCTTTAATTCTTCTTTTAGATCCCTAATTCAAAAACCCTAAAATTCTTGCTATTTTAGGACAGACCGAGTTGAAATCTTACACTGGACAGGTTAGTCCGTAACAATATCACTGCACGATGTCAAAGAAAAAGCTTCAAAGATATCATGCACGTTGGTTATAATTTAAGAAGCTTCAAATCTGGAACTTCATCGCTTTGCTATCATGTTTTTCACATTTTTTTTGCCATGATACCAAGTAGGAGTAAAGCTCTTTTGTAATACTCACTTTTCATTAATTTGAATATTGAAAGTTTTGCAAAAAAAAAAAAAAAAAAACTAGCAAAGTGGAAAGGAAATGTATGAACTTACGGACTCTAAACTTCATGATATTCAATATTAGAAAAACTCTCAAGTCGGATTTAGGAACATAGGGATAACCTAAAATTACTAAGGCAAAACAAATTACCAAGAAAAATTAAAATACAACGATTAATAATAAAATAAAATAATAAAATAAAATAAAATTAAAAACAAAGATAAATACTGAAAATTATATTGACGATGACGAAGTGTAACGAGAAAGGTCCAAGTGTGCAGATGATCGATCAAAATCTACCAAAGTGCCCAACTTCTCCTCTCCACTAATTTAACTTTCTTATACCAAACTCCTAAGAAACCACAAATCAAAATCAAAATATTAATTAATATTATTTATTTCTTCCTTACACAAAAAGAGATAAACAAGTAACGTTAGGCCAAGTGTAAATACCACGTAGTATCTAAACATTTCGGACACGTAGCGATATACGGAACTACGGTCGAAGCAGAAACTAAAAGTTTCTTTGACCACATAGAGTTTGACACATCATCGTTTCTAGAGAGAGTAATCTAAAGAGTACAGACTCGCCAAAACCAAATAAATGCCACGTAACCAGACTCAACGAACTTGAGTTAGATACGATACGTTCAACTGCCACGTCACATGCCAGTTAATATTTCACTCACGTTTCTCAAAAACCCTCTACATATTCTTCTTATTTGTTTCTTTAGAAATTAATAAATAATCAAATCAAAACTGGTTTTCATTTGGTTATCAACTTTAAAAAGGAATTCACGTGTACACACAAGAACATATTTACGTGTTATTATATTCATAATAATTTTAATTATAGCGTTGGTAGATAAACTCGATGTTACCAAAAGTATACACTATCTAATCCACCCACATAAAAAAAAAATCCGTTCCCCCATTATATAAACCTTCTGTTGAATAGCAGCAGTGTAAAAAAGCAAAACTATACAAAATATAAGTTTTTCTCTAGTCTTCTCCAATGGAATGGACTAGAGGAAGAATCCTAGGCCGAGGCTCCACAGCAACCGTCTACGCCGCTACATTTCACAATTCAAACGAAATCCTCGCCGTCAAGTCCTCCGAGCTTCACCGATCAGAGTTCTTGCAAAGAGAAGCCAGAATCCTCTCGTCGTTGAACTCTCCGTATGTGATCGGATACAGAGGATCAGATACCAAGAGAGAGTCAAACGGAGTCATTACGTATAACCTTTTGATGGAGTACGCCCCGTACGGAACGTTGACCGATGCGGCGGCAAAAAACGGAGGCCGACTCGAGGAAGCTATGATCGTGAAGTACACACGCCAGTTATTACGAGGGTTGGAGTATATTCACTCGAAGGGAGTCGCACATTGCGATGTAAAGGGGAGTAACGTCGTTGTTGCGGAGAAGGGTGAGGCCAAGATTGCGGATTTCGGGTGTGCGAAACGGGTCGACCCGGGATTGGACTCAGAACCGGTGATGGGAACGCCGGCGTTTATGGCTCCGGAGGTGGCGCGAGGGGAAAAACAGGGGAAGGAGAGTGATATATGGGCGGTTGGATGTACGGTGATTGAGATGGTTACAGGGTCTCCGCCGTGGACGGAGGCGGATTCGAGGGAGGATCCGGTTTCGGTTCTTTATCGGATAGGGTACTCAGGTGAGACTCCGGAGCTTCCTTGCTTGCTTACGGAAGAAGCAAAGGATTTCTTAGGAAAGTGTTTGAAGAGGGAAGCAAAAGAGAGATGGACGGCGACACAACTCCTAAACCATCCGTTTTTGATAACTAAACCAGACATTGAACCGGCTTTGGTTTCTGGTTTGGTTTCGTGCTCACCGACAAGTGTGACAGATCAAACTTTTTGGAGGTCGGTGGAGGAAGAAGTAGAAGAGGAGGAATTACAGGAGGATTCAAGAAATCTTAACCGTTTAAAATTGTGCTCTTCTTATTACGAGAGAATCGGACGGCTGAGATGTGTTGGTGGGTTGGATGGGCCCAAATGGGATATGGAAGGTGGGGGTTGGATCACGGTGAGGATGAGTTGTGAAGGAACAATGATTAGTGGGTCACATGAGGAACGGAACATATATTTGGAGGAATTGTAAATTGATTTGGGGTCATTTGTGAACTGTAGAAAGTGTAGATGATTGGTTGATATTAGTGAAGATCTCTAATTTAAGGGAGATCAATATAGTAGCTTGTTAGTCTCAGAATCTTCGATTGATCACATGTACATATAATTGAAATCACGATTTTTTAAAACGAAATCAAATTGATATAATTTTGCAAAAATGTTGATTTCTATAGAGTTTCAAGGTTTGTTGGCCTGTTACATTGAATTCTTATTATCCCACGTTTTGTCACTGTTTCTATTTGACTACTCAGTTTTAGTCGTGAAAATAATATAAGCTTTTTCCCAATGTCTCAAATGTCTACTTTCTCAATTATATATCACATAAATGAAATTGTTAAACAAATTATTGAGAGTTATGGCTTAGACGATATGATGTCACTACTAGAAAACAGTGCATGGATCCAAATTCAATATTTATAACTTGTGGGGGAAAGCAAGAAGTGAAGGAAAGAAGAAAGTTACTAAATCGGTTCATTGGTTTGGTTGGTCACTTTGAGTTTTAACAGAACCTATAGAATCGGTTCGTTGGTTTGGTTGGATCCAAGCCCGGCTCAATCGTTAACTAGATCCGGTGTTATCACAAAAAGTCCTTGAATAAACTTTTCTTATCAACAAGAAAACATATATAATAAGCCTTAAAATTTGATGGACCATGTGCAAATGTACTTTCAACACATGCCTAGAACCGGCACTGGTTAGATCATTATCATCGAAGTTTGATAGTTTGGATATATTTTGTTGTCAAAATGTGCATGCCAAATTAGAATTTGATTTTTCATTTCATTATATAGTTTACTATAGTATTGGTTATAATTAGACCCATTTTTAACACAGTTCAAATCATTGTTGTAAGCTATGTAAAAACTTATGTTAAGTTTCATTCAAGAACCTTCTGATCATTATAAAAAACATTATTACAACAACAATCTCAGTGAAGATAAGGTGGTTAAGTAATGGGAAATAATAGATGAAGATAAGAATACTTTGCTTGCAAGGTAAGTTCATGTTTGGAGAGAGTTATCTTTTTATCTTAGAAGGTGAATAACGAATCTTTGTGTTTTATGCTTTTGACCCTTTTTGTGTAATAAAGTCATAGCCATAAATAGTATGGGCACTCCCCACACGAATGCTTAACTTCGAAGACGGTGGTGATGAGCATTCCATTTTTCGAATTGATCCGGCTAGCTAATATGTCTTGGTATTAACTTATTTTTTCCAATATGTGATTAAATATATAACTCATTTATACGTGATTATTCTGATTTTATATAGTACTCCCTTTTTAATAATTAGGAAGTTCCAAACCCATAAATTCGTATATCTACCTAGGACGGAACTTAAACTATGTTAAATTTACTTTCTTTTGAAGAAGATATATTTTCCAACGAAAATCAAACTCAAATTGGCGAAAAACTACTAACTGACATTTACTAACTGAGCCAAGTCTCGTTAGTTAGTCTTTTTTCTTGTTTTAGAAGATGTTTAATAAGTTTTTTGTTTCATTTTGTAAGATATTTTATAAACTTTTATGCAAAAATTAAATGTATTTGATTTTATGATCATTTGATTTGTATTATGTATTATTTTGTATAATAAGCCAAAATAATTTTCACTAAATAGTAAATGATGTTTTCAGTGATAAAATGAAAAGTGTTTTTTTGTCATTTGGTGTTTTACTAATTAATACATCATTACATGAGTAGTTTATAGAAAAGGGACAAAACTCGAAAAATAGATAAATGATCTAAAAAGAATCGGAAATCGGCATTTCAAGAACATACAAAATTTTTGGAAACGATTATCAGCGGTTTAGTAAATACAATCTTGGAGACGTAAACAAAATAAACAAAACCTAAAATAAACTAGAATGAACCAATAACGTATATATATATATATATATATAAAAGTTTATCTCTCTTCATTCTCTCCTCCTTCTTTCTAAGAAGTTCACCGTCAAAAAATTTACGCTTCTGTCGGCCACCGGTTAGTGGGCTTCCATAGCCACGCCGGTGGTCCGACCCTGTATAATACTTTTTGGTTGGTGTGTTTTCTTCCCGGTGCTTTACCGGTTTTGTATTTCCCAGTTTCTGTCGGTCTTAGGCTTCCGGGCTTCTCCCGAACTTTTTCTCCGCCACTCTCGGCGACTTCGGCTTGTGGCTTTCTATGCCACACAATAAAAATCGATCTGTTTCTGGTGGTTTCAGACTCATCGGCTCAGGCGTATCTCCTTCTTCCTCGCATCACTCTGGTGGATGGGAACAAGTTTTCGAGGTTCGTATCTCCACGACATGTGAACGCGGCGTGCTCGGTTGGAACCAACTGCTCGGAACACATTTCTGGTCAGTATATTGGGCCAATTGGAGTTTCCTCTTCCCCAAATCCACGGTGGTTCGAAGATCGGGAGTTTCATATCGATCTTCGCTTTCTAAGTTGGCGAGTCTTCCAACGGCGATAGATCGTCAGAACGGGCCTCTAATTGCATGGTGATCCTCCGGCGCCGGCGAATCGCGTTCCTACCGGTGGCAGTTTGCATGACAGAATTCATGGGGGTGTGACGCGTGTCCGTAAGTCACCCTTACGTGGCTATCACGGAACCTTCACGAATTGTCTAGATTTTGTTTGGGCCGCTTAGTCCGTTTAGATTCTAAAGCCCATGTAATTATTGTCTCTTCTGTATTTAGCCCATTGGACCAGTTTCTAATCTATTAATCTATTATATAATGGGAGCTTTTCTCTCCATTTAGCTATGCCACGTGTCCATATTATCAACTAAAACTGATGGGCTTCAACGAAAATCTTCTACAGAAATGGCCCAAAAAATCTACAACTTTGTTCTGACGGTTCTAATTCTTTCTTCCTCATCTAAAACCGACATCCAACTCCTCTGTATTCACATGGCTACTTAGCTTCCTCAAAAACTCCCAAAATCCTTCACATTCCCAGGTGGCCAGGTCAGGTTAAGAACTACAAGCTTTCGAAAAACGCATAATGTAAGTGAAACTTGGGTTGTTAAGCGATGGCGAATAAGATTGGAGTGAAGTTGGAAGCAGGGAACGATGGTGTTGCTGTCATTACCATTTCCAATCCTCCTGTTAACTCTTTGGCCAGTCCAAGTAAAGCTCGAGGCTAAGACCGGCGAAGGAGCCGCCGAGGGAGGAGTAGACGAAACGGCAGTTGTGGTTTTCTCTCAAGGGGAAACTCATATCGTTTGGCTTCCCACGTTCGCCTCCGTAAGTCCCGACATCGATTCTCTTCTCATCCCACTGATCAATCTTCATTCGTCTCTTATCGCAGTTCCGGAATTAGAAGATGAAGACCACTTCGATGACGAATTACGTTGCCTGGTGGTGCTGGTACCAAAGGAGATACGGAGGACACTGGAGGAGCACCCCGAAATTAGTGAAATCATAGAGGTAGTGTTGGATTTAGGTCGAAAGCCTCTCGCGCGATCTCTTATGGAGATTTTTTAATCATCTCTAAGCCGTTGTTAGGGTTAAGGATCTTGAATTTGCTGTCTCCTGTAGAGATGAAACATCTATATAGATGCTTAATAAGACCATGAAATTTCTCAGGTTGTAGAGTTCACTAATGATAATCGAGCTGGAATCAGCCAGACGTTGCATCGGAATAGTTCCATAAGGAATCGGAAGGGAGAAATTATTGGCTTAACTTTCCGTGTAGGTCGATCTGTCCGAGAAAGCGCCAAACTGCTGCGTGATCTTGTCCAAGATGGGAAATCTTTGTTTCTTATTGGTCCACCATGTGTGGGTAAAACTACAATCATTAGGTTCGTGTTAGTTTCTTTAACTCTTCTCATTGTTCCTTTTACAGCATTGATTTGATCATCGTTGCTATTAGCAGGGAGGTAGCACGAAAGCTAGGAAATGACTACGGGAAGAGAGTGATGATTGTTGATACTTCGAATGAGATTGGTGGTGAATGGTGATGGTGATAAACCTCATCCAGGGATAGGCAATGCTAGGCGGATGCAAGTCCCTAACTCCGACATGCAACTCAAGGTTTAGTAGATAGCTTCAACTTTGTTTTCGTGCACTGTTTTATGTTTTACAATTTTCTTACATTCAGGTACTGATAGAAGCAATACAAAACTGAGAATGTGATAACTGATGATTATTATTGATTGTGATTGTGACTAAACTTGAAGCCATGGCTGCAAGTACAATAGCAGAGCGTGGAATACGGTTAGTTGCAAGTGCCACAGCTCATGGAGCGACCATAAAGAATTTGATTAAGAACCC
Organism: Orychophragmus violaceus; assembly: GCA_030180135.1. Lineage (NCBI taxonomy): Eukaryota > Viridiplantae > Streptophyta > Magnoliopsida > Brassicales > Brassicaceae > Orychophragmus > Orychophragmus violaceus. The sequence continues at coordinate 79,179,786 of CM058236.1, read as the reverse complement.
TTCATTAGACCTCGGCCACAGGTTGCCTCCCGATAAGATACAGTTGCCAACAGTTGCTCCCTTCGTTTGGAGGTCAAGGTACCTGCACAAATAATGCTTGAATCGAGACGATGGAGAAAGATCGAGGAGAAGCGATCGCTCTTGAAATCTCAACGGAAATTCCTCCGACCGTGACGAGAGTTCCTCAGAGGATTCAAGAGAGGCTGTCTCCAATATTGAAGAGAGGCAACAATAAGATATAGCACATGTCTATATTCTAATTTTCCACTAATTTTTGCTATGAATGTCGTTCATGAAATGATATTTATCATGATGCATATGAAAAGTCATTTGTGACTCCAATCCTTTTCTCATGTTAAAAAGGTGAGATTTGTGCGCAGGAAACATGGATACGCTTCATGTACGACCCCAAACGAAAGGAATGCATACAACGAGTGGGCTTATTAAGTTTTATGAAGATCACTATTCTTCAAAACATCATGCACCTGGTTATTCATGCTAGAATGCTTCTGAGATTTGCTATTGCTTTTCTGCTGTTCCCAAAAAGGTTGATTGATTTGATTCTAATAGGTAAAGATGCAAGCTTCGATTCGTTAGTTTCTTCCGGTGGAAATGTTGTCAAAGCTAACTTGAGCTAACTTGAGCTAATATGTGAGCTAATTTAGAAATGAGTCCATATAACAAAAACTAATATTTACTAAAGCCAGATGAAGGAGAACTATCAAATGCAAATGGACTAAAGAAGACAAAAAAATGCCAGATCTATGGAAACAAATAGAAATACAAAGTCTAGGTGTGTAACAAAAAGAAATATTTTCACGGCTTAAAAAGGATAATGAACGTACTGATTTGGCCAACAAAAATAAATTACTTAAGCTATATCTAAGAAGAATATCAAGTATTAAATGAACCCAAAAAAATCTAAAATATATAACATTTATGTAACGAAAAAATCAAAATAGATACAAATAAAATAATAATAAAATAAACGAAAAGAGCAATATTATATTACTAAAAAAATATAAAAGAATGTAATCTAAAAATTAAGTAATTATATAAAAAAATAAAACTAGAAGTATAAAACAAACAACATAAAATATTTTTTTCGTAAGCTATCATAAAGAAGAATATCAAGTATGAAGGGATCACAAAAAATATAAAATGTGTAGTTTTTATATACAGAAAATATGAAAATAATAAAATAAATAATTAAGAGTTTCTCGACCGAAGAGTAGAAATAACGGAAAAAAAATACTAAAGAAAAAAACATAAAGAATATAGTCTAAAGTGAAATAGTTATAAAAACAAAATATAAACTCAGAAACACAAAACATACAACAGAAAACAATTTTAACTTAATTTATACTAAAGAGGAATATTAAAAACGTGTTCTTTTCCAAGACTCAGCGGTAGCGTCAGCGTCAATATAAAAAGCAGTATCACAAACACAAATTCAGCACCGGCGATATGTTGAGATGAACGCAGCGGCAAACATATTACTTCAATCTATTTAATTCCTTGCCGCTGCAATTTTACGGCGACACCTAACTCTGCCGTAGAGTATCCCACAATAACCTTCTTCCATGCTTGCAAAGATCATGCGTTCCAATTAACATAAAATTTCACGCTATTTTTTGTACGGCTGACGCTGTCGCTGCGTCTTCAAAAAGAACACAGCTTAAGTAAAAATGGACCACATAAAACTTAAAATGTGTAATTTTTATATTAATAAAAAACAAAATATATATAAATAAAATAGTTAAGAGTTTCTCAACTAATGAGTGCAAAAAAAAAGAAAAGAAATAGTATACTACTGAAAAACACACAAAAAACTAAGATTCAATAATTATAAAAGAAAAATATGAAACTTAGAAATACAAAACAGAAAATATTAACTAAGCTAACTTAAAGAGAAATATCTAATAGGAATGAATAACACAAAAATATGTAAATTTTATATGAATAAAAAAAATTTTAAAAATAAAGTAGTTAAGAGATAATCATGTAAGAACGTACTGATCACATTTTAAAATTCAATTGCAAGGCAGTCGTGTAGGACATTGTATGATTAAGTGAGTTCATGGTGTAATTATCAGGTTACATCCTAGCACATAATCAACTAGGATCTAGGTGATTTGCAGTTGAATCATAAACAGATCAGGATTATTACCTTGTGATTGCAGCGGATTTATCAAAGGAATATCGAGATCTGCAAGAGCTGATGATTACCGGCTCCTCCTAGGTATCCACACGCTTACAAGCTACTGGATCAGGCTGCTAGACCAAGCTGGAATCAACAGAGAGAGAGAGGACGGCTCAAGCTGAAAATCGCAGATGGGGTGATCCATTACCCTAGGCTGCGCCTCTGATCCCTTATATGGGCCCAAGGAATTATCCTAATGGCCTATTGGGATTTTGGGCCCAAGACACAAATCAGACAAAAGCCTGTATTTTGTCTGGCCCAATTCTCTGTACTAATACAGTAAATGTCTTGCATCTTACCGTATTAATTCCATTTAACTTTCCCGTTAGCTATGGTGTGTGACCCTTTGGGATCATACAATACTGGTAATAAGTCCTAAACTTATAGATCAAGAGCGGACTCTAGCAAGTCATCATGATCACCCAGTATTTATGACTTATGTCTGATCTCGACACTTATCATACTTTCTAGAGATAGTACGGTAGATTTCAGGATATTCTCAACAGACATAACATGAGAAACATGAAGGGTGAGAAGGAAGACATTCCATTAAGCACACAGTGTTCATAATCTACATATATTTAAATCTGCTTATATATTGATATTACTTAAAAAAAGATTGGATAAATATTGTAAATGGTTTTTTAGTTGAACAAGCATTTTGTATAACCTCGGCAACAATGAAACTCCAATTAGCCAAAATATTCAAATTCTTTGGTTGCGGACACGAAAATCTATATTGCACGAACTTTTAACATATAATTCAAACAACAAGATAAATAAACATGTTAATATATGTTGTAGCCAACTTTCAAAACTTCTAAAAAAACAACACACAATAATTACTATACATTGTCAAGAAGGAAAACATCTATAAAAAAAGTCAACACAAGATTGACTACATCACAAATTATAAAAAGACCAAGAATGTAATAGAACCCCCGCGCACGCGCGGGGGTGGACAGTTAACTAGTAATAACAATCTAAAAAATACCAATGAACGATTGTGACTTTTCGTATTTATTTCTTCGCACCTTTTCCTATATAACTTTCATTTAGTCAAAAATACTTCTTTTCATTCTATGGTCTCTTTATTTAAAAGTATCTTTTAATCGCAACCTTTCAAATTCTATATGTAGTTGCAAACATCATTCATTTTAACACAAAATTTAGGTCTTCCATTTCCATTTGTTCCTCCAAATACCGATGAACGGTCGTGTCTTTTCATATTTATTTATTTGTACCCTTTCGTATATAACTTCCATTTAGTCAAAAGTTTTTTCACTCTACGGTCGTGTCTTTTAAATGTGTCTTTTAATCGCAACCTTTCAAATCATTCTATTAATAATAACAATCTAAAAAATACCAATGAACGATTGTGACTTTTCGTATTTATTTCTTCGCACCCTTTCCTATATAACTTTCATTTAGTCAAAAATACTTCTTTTCATTCTATGGTCTCTTTATTTAAAAGTATCTTTTAATCGCAACCTTTCAAATCCTATATGTAGTTGCAAACATCATTCATTTTAACACAAAATTTAGGTCTTCCATTTCCATTTGTTCCTCCAAATACCAATGAACGGTCGTGTATTTTCATATTTATTTATTTGTACCCTTTCGTATATAACTTCCATTTAGTCAAAAGTTTTTTCACTCTACGGTCGTGTCTTTTAAATGTGTCTTTTAATCGCAACCTTTCAAATCATATATGTAGTTACAAACATCATTCATTTTTAACACAATCTTCTATTTCCATTTGTTTCTCCAAATACCAATGAACGGTTGTGACTTTTCATATTTATTTCTTCGTACCCTTTCGTATATAACTTCCATTTAGTCAATAGTCAAAAATCTTCCATTTGACTAAATGGAAGATATATACGAAAGGGTACGGAGAAATAAATACGAAAAGACACGACCGTTCATTGGTATTTGGAGGAACAAATGGAAATGAAAGACCTAAAATTTTGTGTTAAAAATGAATGGTGTTTGCAACTTCATATAGGATTTGAAAGTGCGTCTTTTCATTCTACGGTCGCATCTTTTAAATGTGTGTTTTAATCGCAATCTTTCAAATCCTATATGTAGTTGCAAACATTCTTCATTTTTAACACAAAATTTTAGGTCTTCCATTTCCATTTGTTTCTCCTTTGAAATCATTATTTTTTAGAAAAAAAATTTAAGTTATATTTTATTCATCATCTAACCACATTATTTTTCTTCCTCTTTTTTTTTTGTATGCACTCTACTCTTTTTTTAACAAGCATATCCTTACTTAAAACAACACTTCATACCTATAAAACCTCAAAGAACTTTACCACAACATTATTCTCAAGTATATATGATAATTTCTTATATAATTTCTACTTTCGTCAAAAGGTATGTTTTTATTGTACTTTTACACACTTTAGTTTTGTTCTTCATTCACAACATTTTATTCATCTTACCGGTTTTTCCTTAATTTTCTTTTTCAAAATTTAAAAAATATCAATGAACGGTCGTGTCTTTTAGATTTATTTCTTTATACCCTTTTGTTTATAACTTCAATTTAGTTTAAAATATGTGAAAGGGTACGAAGAAATAAATATGAAAAGTCACAACCGTTCATTGGTATTTGGAGAAACAAATGGAAATGGAAGATTGTGTTAAAAATGAATGATGTTTGCATCTACATATATGATTTGAAAGGTTGCGATTAAAAGACATATTTAAAAGACGCGACCGTAGAGTGAAAAAACTTTTTGACTAAATAGAGTTATATATGAAAGGGTACAAATAAATAAATATGAAAAATATGACCGTTCATTGGTATTTGGAGGAACAAACGGAAATGGAAGACCTAAATTTTGTGCTAAAATGAATGATGTTTGCAACTACATATATGATTCGAAAGGTTGCTATTAAAAGATACATTTAAAAGAAGAGACCATAGAATGAAAAGAAGCATTTTGACTAAATGAAAGTTATATACGAAAGTGTGCGAAAAAATAAATATGAAAAGTCACAACCGTTCATTGGCATTTTTTAGATTGTTATTATTAAACAAAAATTATTAAAGTAATATTTGAAACTATATTATTGGTGTTAGAAAGTTACCTCAAAGGAGGAACAAATGGAAATTAAAGACCTAAATTTTTTGTTACAAAAAAATGAAAAATGTTTGCAACTATATGAAGGATTTGAAAGGTTGCGATTAAATGATACATTTGAAAACCACATATTTTAAACTAAATTGAAGTTATAAACAAAAGGGTATAAATAAATAAATCTAAAAAGACACGACCGTTCATTGATATTTTTTAAATTTTGAAAAAGCAAATTAAGGAAAATCCGTTAAGATGAATAAAATGTTGTGAATGAAGAACAAAACTAAAGTGTGTAAAAGTACAATAAAAACATACATTTTGACGAAAGTAGAAATTATATAAGAAATTATCAAAAGATTAATCCGAAAAGATACTAAAACTATATACTTGAGAATAATGTCGTGGTAAAGTTCTTTGAGGTTTTATAGGTATGAAGTGTTGTTTTAAGTAAGGATATGCTTGTTAAAAAAAAAGAGTAGAGTGCATACAAGAAAAAAAGAGCAAGAAAAATAATGTGGTTAGATGATGAATATAATATAACTTAAATATTTTTTTCTAAAAAATAATGATTTCAAAAGAGAAACAAATGGAAATGGAAGACCTAAAATTTTGTGTTAAAATGAAGAATGTTTGCAACTACATATAGGATTTGAAAGATTGAGATTAAAACACACATTTAAAAGTTGCGACTGTAGAATGAAAAGACGCATTTTTGAGTAAAGGAAGGTTATATACGAAAGGGTACGGAGAAATAAACACGAAAAGACACGACTGTTCATTGGTATTTGGATGAACAAATGGAAATGAAAGACCTAAAATTTTGTGTTAAAAATGAATGGTGTTTGCAACTTCATATAGGATTTGAAAGGTTGCGATTAAAAGACACATTTAAAAGACACGATCGTAGAATGAAAAGAATTTTGACTAAATGGAAGTTATATACGAAAGGGTACGAAGAAATAAATATGAAAAGTCACAACCGTTCATTGGTATTTGGAGAAACAAATGGAAACGGAAGATTGTGTTAAAAATGAATGATGTTTGCAACTACATATATGATTTGAAAGGTTGCGATTAAAAGACACATTTATAAGACGCGACCGTAGAGTGAAAAAACTTTTGACTAAATGGAAGTTATATACGAAATGGTACAAATAAATAAATATGAAAAGACACGACCGTTCATTGGTATTTGGAGGAACAAATGGAAATGGAAGACCTAAATTTTGTGTTAAAATAAATGATGTTTGCAACTACATATAAGATTTGAAAGGTTGCGATTAAAAGATACATTTAAAAGAAGAGACCATAGAATGAAAAGAAGCATTTTTGACTAAATGAAAGTTATATAGGAAAGGGTGCGAAGAAATAAATACGAAAAGTCACAACCGTTCATTGGCCCAAACGATGTGGGCCAAGTTTTCTTTAACATGATTTTATTTTCAAAAAAAAAAAGAATTTTGAACACAAGTCTTTGGATTTTTCATTCTCACATCGGTTTTTTTTCACGTTTCCGCTACATATTTCATTATTTTGTTTTTTTCTAACAAGCATATTCTCATTTTAAACAAAATCTAACACCTACAAAAATACAAAGAACATACCCACAACATTAATCTCAAGTACATAGTTTCAGAGTTTTTACACAATTGTAAAGTAAACTAAAATATAGTTAAACATTTTATATATTAAACGTACAATTCACCGGTAAAATATAATAAAGTGGAATTGTCTTTTTCATATAACATTTTGCCTATTACTAATTGTGCAAGATCTATGATTTCATTATTATTTAATGATGAATGTATTTTTTACCAAGCCTGTCTAACTCAATTGGTAGAACGCAAGGCTCTTAACCTTGTGGTCGTTTAGACCAAAAATAAATGTATGTCTAATAATAATAAAAATCTGAATATATAAATTTGAGATTTGTGTTTTTTGAATTCGCATTTTAATATGTTTTGTATATAATTTCTATTTTTTAAAAAAGTTGTGTTAGTAATTATATGTTTACTTTTCTAATCAAAACTTTATTGATAATACAACATAAATATCTTCTGAAATCAATAGTCACAAAATTGGTTAATTGAAATATACACATATATATATATATTTATTATAACATATTTTCTTCTATATCAAAAGATGATGAGATTAGCAGAAATATATATATATATATATATATATATATATATATATATATATATATATATATATATATATATATATATATATATATATATATATATATATATATGATCAAAAAAATTGTGGATAGTCAATCAAAATCTAATGAAAGATATGATAAGAAAACAAAACACAAACTTGTCAAAATTAGGCTTTGACGATCATTACAACAATCTAATTAATCACTACAAATTCATGACACCATCACTAACCTTACATATTTTCATGATGTTGTATACGAAAATATGTTAGAGCAATAAGTAATTTAAAATTCTCTTAATTCATGAAATGTTATACCAAAACATGTTACTCAACATGCAATTATTAATTTATTTACAGATGCTAACATTTATAGAATATACAAATAACAAAGAAAAATATAAGATGTGTGTGATTTGTCAAGAATACTTTGTTATTTAACAAACTTTTTTGGATTAACTTTTCAGTTATGTCTTTGGTGTTAAATGTTTGTAAGATTTAAAACAATTTACAAATGTTATTGTTACTGTTTCAATATATATTCTTAGTTTACAAAAAGGAAATATTTTTGAATACATTATCTATTTATTACAAATAACTAATTACGAATAATAAATAGTTGCAAATATATTAAAAATTAGTTTAGAAATATTAAATTTGAAATTTATTTATTTATGTTTAAATTTTATATTTATTCAAAATGAGTTTCCGCGCGAACGCGCGGATTCCGTACCTAGTGAAATCAATAGCGAATATATATATATGTGTGTGTGTTTTAATCAAAAAAATAGTTTTCTGGTTTTCGATGACCACAATAGTTTTACTTTTTTTTTTGGTCAACAAAATAGTTTTTTTTACCATAAATTTTGTCACACTAATCACTAAACGTTATATTTACATATTCTGTTACATACTTGGATTTTTTTCCTGTTATATAAATTTTTAACTCTGTGCATAGCTCATGTAACACCTGATATCTTAAAAAATATTTTCAGTTTACATTTTAAAACTAAAAAGTTGTCAATTTCATAGTTCATCAAAATGCATGCAGCGTACATAGGTTTCGTAATAATCTATTCCCAAATATGTTAGGCCCCTAAAAAGCCCACCAATATGAGATAATGTCATTGAAGAGCAAAATCAATGCTGGACTTGCATTTGTAACAAGGCCCATTTACAACTATTTTCAACAACAACAACAAAAACCTGGTGAGAGATTTGTTGTCTGAGTTTAATTGAATCCCATCCACATACACACAGAACAGCCAAATCACGACTCTGTCTTACTCGTTATCTTTACTCTGCTGCCTCTATCCAATGGCTCCAATCATTCCACTTCACCGTTCGCCCCCAAAACCTCCAGTTCTCCCGAAATCATGCTATTAAACATTTCTTCTTCTCCAATTTCTCATCGAAATCCTTACTTCCGCTCCAGTTTCAACAATCATACTTCGTATCTCCCTCGGCGATCCAAAACCCATCTCTCAAAATCTCATCTTTTCCCTAATCTCTCTGCTTTACCGAACCAGACCCTCAAGAACAGAGTATCATTCGGAAACAAGAGGTGCCCAGATGGAGAACGGATCGTTTTCAGGTCAAGAGCCCTCGCCGGGATTGATTTGGGTAGCTTCGAATCTGTTCTAGAAGCTACAGCTGTTCTAACCGCGATCATCGTCGTCCACGAATCCGGTCATTTCCTGGCGGCTTCTCTCCAAGGGATTCATGTGAGTAAATTCGCAATTGGGTTTGGTCCGATTCTAGCTAAATTCGATTACAACAATGTCGAGTATTCGCTTAGGGCTTTTCCTCTAGGTGGGTTCGTTGGTTTCCCTGATAACGATCCCGACAGTGAGATTCCAATCGACGATAAGAATCTGCTCAAGAACAGACCGACTTTAGATAGATCGATCGTAGTTTCAGCTGGAATCATCGCAAATGTGATCTTTGCTTACGCTATAATCTTTGCCCAAGTCTTATCAGTTGGTTTGCCTGTACAAGAAGCGTTTCCTGGTGTTCTTGTTCCCGAAGTCAAGACCTTTTCAGCTGCTTCCCGTGATGGGTTGCTTTCCGGTGACGTAATCCTCGCCGTGGACGGCACTGAGCTCTCTAAAACCGGCCCTGATGCTGTCTCTAAAGTTGTTGACATTGTTAAAAGAAACCCAAAGAGTGATGTGTTGTTTAGAATCGAAAGAGGGAACAGAGATTTGGATATTCGGGTCACACCGGATAAGAACTTCGATGGGACGGGGAAGATTGGTGTTCAGTTATCTCCAAATGTTAGAATCACAAAGGTGAGACCAAGGAACATCCCAGAAGCATTTAGTTTCGCGGGGAAGGAGTTTATGGGGCTATCCTCTAATGTCTTAGACGGTCTAAAACAAACGTTCTTCAACTTCTCTCAGACAGCAAGTAAAGTAGCAGGTCCTGTGGCGATCATTGCAGTAGGAGCAGAAGTGGCGAGATCAAACATCGACGGGCTTTACCAATTCGCAGCGTTGCTGAATATCAACCTCGCGGTGATCAATCTCTTGCCATTGCCTGCTCTTGACGGTGGGACATTGGCTTTGATATTGTTGGAAGCGGTTAGAGGAGGGAGGAAGCTTCCTGTAGAGGTGGAACAAGGGATAATGTCTTCAGGGATCATGCTTGTGTTATTCCTTGGATTGTTTCTCATTGTCAAGGATACACTTAGCCTTGATTTCATCCAAGAAATGTTGTAGTTAAATCTCTTTGCCAGAACAAAAAGTATTTTGAGTAATGTCTTTAGTGTGAAGAAGTTGAGAGTTTAGATTGAGAACAAAATTGGTTTCCAGCACAAACGAATTGATGGTACATATCCATGTAACATCATCTGACATCTCTACTCTGTTATCCACTATAAAAAAAATGTTTTTGTTTTGTTTTTTTTGCAAAGAAAATCGTCGAAATTGGTCGTGAATTTTACCGTATTTTCATCTCTAGCGTGATAATGTGATATATAGGCTTTGAATGGTAACTGCGGTCAGGACGGATTAATCAGGAAGTGGTCAAGACAGTTTATTTTACCATTCGTAATTTTTGATCAAATCCGCTTCGAACAGAAAATTATCAAAGAAATCCCAAAAAGAAATATTATAGTCCGCAGTTAGTTTTGTCCGTCCTGACCACAATTACCATTCAAAGCTATAGAATGGAACTGGTTTGTAATTCGGTGAATAAGGAGGCTCGGTCTTGAATTGATGACTCTAACCGCTTAGACGGCAATGCTTTCTCAACACAAGTGTGAGTTACTCTAGATAGATGAATTGGTGTATAGATAGTGGAACTATGATATACTTGTATTTTCATGCATTTAGGCTATTGTTAGGATCATGTTTTACTTCTTTTTAGTTTCCTTTAGCTTCATTTCTTTGGTCATTGGTGTGTTTAGAGTATAGGATCATCTAGAGCTAGGTTTAGACATTCTAGGCTTGCATTTGGAGTGTTTCCTATGTTTTGTAGGTTCTTGGAGTTGCTAAGGATGTTTGGAAGAGTTTGGAGGCCAAAGGAGTGATTGCAAGTGAAATGGTGATGAAAGACCAAACCGATGAGCTTGAAAGATTGAGTCATATGAAGATATTACGTTGACTTTTAGCTCTGGGTTTCGGAATAAAAATCATGGGAAATTGAGTTAGCTTTCTAATGGAGGTGGTTTGAAGTCATTCGGAGATATATGGAAAGAGTTATGCCTGATTTACTGGATGCATCTCAACACAGTCTTCATATCGGGTTGCATATCGGCCAGCCAACCGATACGACCTCTCGGATTAATTTTTGTGCATCCATATCGGTTGGCATATCGGCCAGCCAACCGATACGCTCCCCAGAAACTGTTTTGGATCCGGGTCAACACCCGGTTTGTTCCGGGTTGACCCGGCTCGCACCCTATTGACTATTTAAGCCAAAAACCTATTTTTTTATTGTATCTTAAGCTTTATTTTATGTTCTAAACACTTTGTAAGAACAAGTTTGGATTTCTTTGAGTAATCTAGTACTTCTTTTGTGCTTCCTTCATCAAATCTCTCAATCCATCATTAATCTCCGATGATCAACTCTATTTCTATGAGTTTAGTTGATCTAATGATGATTAGTGAGTAGTTCTTCATAGGACTTTTGGGTTATGTAGGATTAGGTTGATTAGGGGTGATCAATGGATTTCTAATGTTTGATTGTTTAAAATCTCGTCTATCAAAGTGGGTTTATTGCCTAATTAGCCTTGATCAAGTTGATTAGGATGTTTAGGATTTCTTGCCCACCATGTATTCGATGAAATTCCAGTTTCTAGCTTTGATAGGACTTTCACATTCTAGCACATGAAAATGTATGTTTAGAGTGATTGTTGGCTGTTTGGAACTTGTTTGAATGCTTTCTTGACTTTAATTCACAAATGATAATTTGTTTTTGGATTAGGATTAAGTAAAGAGATTAGTATTAAGAGATTAAACTGATCAACTTATTGTGTTCCTTGCTAGGAGATTAGCTTCTTTGAAGTTTGAATTAGGATCCTTGATCATCCCGAGTCACCTGTCCGTTGACCTTAACCTTTAGGCCTTATTTTTGTCATTGATTGAATCCACTTGTTTACTTGCTTTTATTTACTTCTATTTGAATTGTTTTCGTTAGGATTGTTAGAACAAAAACTCAATTGTCTGATTTGACTCTAGAGGTTTAGTTTGTGCTTATTGGTTTTATCCATCCCAAAAAGGTTCGATACCTCAAGACTACACGATAAGCTTGAGGAATTGGTACCTCAAAGGATTGCAAAAATCTTTGTTATCAAACTATCAAGTAGTATGGGGGTTAATAAGAGTTATTAGCTTACTGTTACTCATTTAGTTAGCATTCTTCTTAAGGACAGAAGCTAAGAGCACCTCTAGTTTCTTGGGAGAGTTTCTCGTATATTAAAAATTTATTAAAACAAAGTAATAATATTTATTTTAATATTTTCTGAAAAGTTGAGAAACTATGCTGGAAACTGTCCATAATGGTGCTCTAAGTTTAACATTGTATATAGTTCCAAACTAGACATGGGCATAAAAACCGTAACTAAAGAATTCAAACCGAAAAATCGATGTCTGGAATCGTTTTTTTTTAATTTGATTCCACCTACATTATCTAATGGATCCTGAGTTAAGGAACCGTGGATATCAGATAGGAACCGGAATCAAACTGAGAACCGAAACCAAGAACCAAAAAAATGAATTTATATAAGGTCTAGTAAAAGTGTTACCCATAGTTTCGACACCAACATAAAAAATCATATGAAAATATTGTTAGTTTCATTGAATTTATGTTTATGTTATGTAATTGACTCTGAATCGTGGACTTTTTGTTTTGTTTTTTTGTTAATGACTTGTTGAATTAACATAAATGTGTGTTTTCTTTTTGTTGATTTCAAATATTTTTTATTTATTACGGTATTTTTTTGTTGATTTCAGATAAAAAATGCTATTTTGGCTGTAAAATACCTAGAACCATTTAAGAACCAGAAATTTTGGGTATTTTATGGTTCCTAAAATTGGGGGACCGAATCGGAACCGACAAGAACTGAATCGAAACCGACAAAAACCGAATCGAAATCGAATTGGAAACTGTAAAGTATCCACTGGATCCTAAATCTATGGAACCGAAATAATCAGAACTGATTGATTCCCTCTGAAACCGAACCGAATACCCGAATGCTCAAACCTATTCCAAACTATAGTGTAAAGTGCCATTGACTGTTAATATAAGCTCTCGTTCCCTTCTCCAGCTCGTTTTTTGTTTAAGGGTTTTCTTCTCTATTTCGAACCGCATCTTAGGCCTAGACATTTTAACCGGAACCGATTACCCGAACTGGAACCGAACCGAAATGGACCAACCCGAAACTGATATGGTTATATAATATCCATAACCGAAACGATACCCAATCGGTTACCCGAATACCTGAAATATATATATACATATATACTAAACATAATCCAGAAAATATATAAACCAGTGTTCGAAAACTCGCTAGGCATTGTACGTGCGGCTTACGTGAACCTAACGAGTTGTCAAAAATTTGGGGATTAAGCGGAATTTACGCGGGGCAAAAATTTTAAGCTTTTATATTATATATATATATATATTATTAAATTGTTAAGTAAGACGTGAAGTCTTCGGTGGTGAAGTGGTTTAACGCTTAAAAATTATCCTCCTAGTCTTGGGTTCGAGTCCCCTTAATACATTTTTCGTCAATTTTAATTAAAACAATTATTGAAGGACAAAAAAGATATTTCCATGTCATTTTCCTCCTTGGTTCTACACGACCTGTAATCCTAATGCGTCCGCTGTCTTTTTTTTCTTTTCGTTTTTTCCATCACTTTCTTTCGTTTTTACTTGTTTTGATACTCATAGTTGTTAGATCTGCTTAAAAATACTCGATTTTGAAGTTTATATGAACAAAAATCGAGTTTTCTTCAAAGCAGCCGAGTTTTAATCTGAACAGCTCCAAATCGCGGTGGTCGGAGTCCACCGCGATTTTACTAAGCTCAATTATTTGAGATGATAAGTTTTAGAAGAAAAAAACATCTATTTATAGCCAAAATTTTACCAAAATTTTCATTTTTGTTTCTGATGTGGGACTCTTACCTCTTTTTTCTTTCAAAAAACATTTCAGTAACAGACTTATTAATGGGCATATATGTGGTATTATAAATCTAGTACACCCAACTAACCGACCGTTTTCTTTTATTTTGTGAGAATTTTTTTAGGAGTATTTGGAATCAAACTGAAATCGACAAAAACCGAACCGAAATTAAACCGAAAATTGTAAAATATCCGATGGATACTAAATCTCTAGAACCAGAATATCTAAAATCGAATAGTTTTTATTCGGAACCGAACCGAATAGCTTTGTGCATGTCTCTTGAGCTTGACAGTTTGCCACCTGATACAAATTTAGGCTAAAGCCCATTAGAAAGTATATATAAAAGTCATTCAGTTCCTTTACAATTAGAAGCCCAATGTTTTTGTTTTTCCTCTAACATATCAGGACAGACACACGCAACATCTATTCTATTAAAACAGGAAAGTTTTAAAAAACTAACCTTGCCTTCACGTGTTATTTACAAGACAAGCCATTAGAAATTAGGAGTAATTAAATAGATTCATTAAGGGTAATAATGTAAAACTAAATTATAATTAATTAATTATAATATCTTGCAATATCTTTATTACTTTAAATATAAATGAATATTTCCTTTTTATTATTTTATATGATACAACTCATATTAGAACTTATATATGAATCGTTATTTTAATCTCTTTATCTTTACGATATCTCCTCCCAAATAATACAAAATTTATTTTTTAAATCTAAATTATTAACTCACGTTTTATAATATGGGTTAAACAATTATAAATAAAATTATATTATATAAATAAATAAAAAATTATTAACAACAAAATAGCTAAAATTTTAAAATTGTAAAAAAAAAAATATACTCGCGTTCTGAAAACGCGGATCAAAATTTAGTGACACTTAAACTAAATTCGGTAAGAATGGGACAAGGACGTTTTTACCAGTACGTCTAATTATTACTTAATCACGTATATTTCTGAAATCAGCTAGCAATTTGTACCAAAGCTAATGCTTATATAAGAGTAATACTTGGGTTCACCCCTAGAGGTGAACCCTTTTGTTTAGCTCCACCTTTTCTAACCAATCAAATAATTCCGCATAATCTAATATTAAAAATAATTAAAATTTTAAAAATGTTTTAAGAATAAAAAAATAAAAAACGAAAATAAAAAAAAGAAAATATATTGTATTTCGGACAAAACTTAAAAATAATTTTTTTTATAAAAATACTAAAACCTAAATCTTAATCTCTAAACCCTAAATTCTAAACCCTAAACCCTAAACGATAATTTGAACCTAAAACATTAAAACTAAATCCTAATCCCAATATGTAAATCTTAAAAATAAAAAACTAAACCCTAATCCCTAAACCCTAAACCCTAATCCAAAGAGCTTAAACCCTAATCCATAAACCCTATACCATAAATCCTATACCATAAATCCTAATCCCTAAACCTTAAAGGTTTACATTCAAAGGGTACTTAAAATATTTGAATGTCTTTAATTCCTTAATTTTAATTTTATAATTTTATTTAAAAATAATATTACATGTCATATTTTTATTGGTTAAAAAAGAGGAGGTGAACAAATGGGTTCACCTCTAGAGATGAACCTAAGTATTTTCCCTTATATAATGAAGAAATGATAAATATAGTAATTTGTGTCAAAGTAAGAAATAATATAGTAACATGGTGAAAATGAACGTTGTTAAAAAATGTATATTTTGTAAGAAATATTTAAAAGTATTTAAAATAATTTATAGGTCAAAAGCGTTAAACTATATTAGTTAACAACTAAGTTTTAAGAATTTACGACGGCTTAGTGGTTGAAGTGGTTGAAGGGATAAAGAATGAACTAGAGTTCGAGCCTACGCAACAACTCAAAACCGAGTAGTTGTTGCTTTCAATAAAAAAAAGGTTTTAATAAAGTTTACTACACCCTTCGTAACTGGGTAACACCCTGGTAACATCTGATCTAATTAACCAAATTTTGAGTTACAACTGTCAACTGGTATATATGCATCTTCATATGTATTTTTTATTTTTTTGGTTAAAGTATCTTCATAAGTATTATATTAGTGCCCTTAGTTCAGCTAGCATAGGAAATAAGAAAACATCAACGAAAGTCGAATTATATTATTTTTCAGGTCTAATCTCAACATGGTATATAGATTACACATGTCCTACAAAATCAATTTAATAAGTTTGACATTCTCTATTTTTTTTTTTTTTTGTCAAAGACCATCTTTATTATACATGATTACATATAATAAACTTATAGGTGGGTCTTCATTACATTTTTTGTTAAGCTTTATCTTTATGGTTTATTAAGTCAAATTTTTAAATTTAAAACTAACAACAAAATGTATTAAAAACCTCAAGTTTATCATAAAACTTTGTAGAATTTCCAAACTTTACTATAGTTTATAGATATCATAAGTAAAATGAGTCCAAATTTAACAATATGTTTTCAGTGGATTCAATTTATTAGAAATATTATCAAAATATAATTGTAGTGATATATTTACAATCATTTTACTATTATATAAACATCATAGTATTAAATTAATTATATGTTGACAAAAAATAATAAAAAATTATATATTTTATATTTTGAAATAGTTTAATTTTTATTATGTACATTTTTAACGCATAAATGTTATTTTCGGAAGTAAATGTGTTTATTTTATGGAATAAAAATAATAAAATAATGGAACAAACCGGAAAATATAAAATGGATTGCATAAATTCTTATATAGTTTTTTTAAACGAGAAAATTTAAAATAAAGAAATAAAACCATTCTAAACTGAATTTCATATAGCTTTATATGATTTCACTTTTAATAAAATTGATACTCTGTAGAAAAATCAAACTGAAACCAATCCAAAAACCAAAATGCCAGCCCCTAATTTGTACTAGTTGAAATGTTTAAATTTTAAAATGTTTATAAATAGAAAAGTTGAATGCATTTGGTGCTATTTGATTCTATATTTTCCAACGAAAGAAAACGAGACGCGTGTAACTTGCAAAATAAGAATATACGTTTTCAGTCAAACTTATAATTATTTCTAAATTGTAAACAAGTAAGTCCAAATTGCACTGGTCAATCAATGATAACTAGATTTGTTTTTATAAGAAAGAAAAAATAAGTCATGTAACGCGTGAACCGTGTATATACGACAAAAAAATAAACAGAAATTTTAATAAAATTACAGTCATTACCTTCTTTTTTCTTCTTTTTGTTAAGAGCTATTAATTGTTTACAGCTTATCATTTGAACATATCCATATTACCTCTTAATAGAGAGCATTAATGAAAAGAAAAGGTAAAGAATCTTTGAAGAGGAGTGTTCAAATACAATTTGACACTTTTGGGGGCATTTTGCTCTTCAAAAGAAGTATTTGCTTATAAGACTCAAACTCCTATGATAAAAAATGTGCCCATATGAAAAGTGATCATGCCAACGTAATTTTGCATGAAATATCGCATAAAATAATGACCTTTTATTTATCTTTATTTTCCTCTGTCCTAAAAAAAATATAATAATAAATCATTACATTATTTGTTCTCAAATATTTTTAAAAAATATAATAATAAGGAGAAGAAAGACAGAAATTGCGTGGGGGAAAAAGAAAAGGAGTAGGAGAAGAAGTAAAATAAAGAGAAAAACGCGTCTTTGAAGAGAACGTCCCATTCCATTAGGCATGCAACGCGCGACCGTGAAAGAAGCTCACTCCTCTCCATTTTTATTATATTTATTTATTCTATAATTATATGTACATATATCCAAACATTAATTTATCAAATTATTAATTTATAAAAGTTATATTCAAGTGTTTGTTTATGTTTCATAAAAGTTTATATGAATGGGTGTAATAAGTCACTTTCCAATAGATTCTCTCTTAGCTCAACATGAAATAAACGGCTTTGACTAATAAACATACAAATAAAATATGGAAAAATATGAAATTAAGACTCTAAGAGATGAATTTTTCTTAACAAGAAAACATATAGACTTCTCATAATTATCATTTTACAATATTTCTTTTAATATATAATTGGTCCAAAGACAGACAATTATCTTATCTTCTCTATAACTCCTTCCTGTAATGGCTTGAAACCTTTCTGTATTATTTCTATGGAAAGACCAAAGAGGCGATAGAAAGAGACAAAAGAAGCCATTAATGTTTAAATAAAGCACGTAATAACAACAAATTATTACGTAATAATAATTATTACAAATTTATTATCACTTCCAAATATACACCAAACACTCTCAAAATGAACATTCACCCTTTCTTCCTTTCCTCTATATATCTAATTCATAGCACACAGACATATTTATATATACAAATATATACACCTATACAAACATCGTATATATCAAGTCACAAGAGAGAAAAATTCTCTTTTTTCCTCCTTGATCGGAGGGTCACCGTCTTCTATAAGGATATGGACGGTGGTGGAGAGATCACGGCGAAGGAGGCTAAGGGGCTGAAGAAAGGGCCATGGACAACGACGGAGGATGCGATCTTGACGGAGTACGTGAGGAAACATGGTGAAGGTAATTGGAACGCCGTGCAGAAGAGCTCTGGCTTGCTCCGGTGTGGGAAAAGCTGCCGTCTACGGTGGGCGAATCATCTCCGACCAAATCTGAAGAAAGGATCTTTTAGTCATGATGAAGAGAGGATCATCATCGAGCTTCACGCTAAGATGGGAAACAAATGGGCTCGTATGGCTTCTCAGGTTAATTAATTTTCTCATTAAATAATCATTTTTCATTTTAAAAGATTAAAGCTTTTTTCTCCTTATTTGTTTCTTCAATTCTAGTAATAAAGAGCTTTAAGCTTTTATATGCAATTAATTTTTTCTAGTTAAACACACAATTTGCATGTTTGAATCTCTCTTTCTTGCTTCTCTTCTATTATTTTTTTTTTTTTGTTTGATTCTTAATTGTTTATTTTATTTTATTTCTTTGGATATTGTAGTTACCTGGAAGAACAGACAACGAGATCAAGAACTATTGGAATACAAGGATGAAGAGAAGGCAACGAGCAGGTTTGCCTCTATACCCTCAAGAGATTCAACATCAAGGGATTGATCATAATGATAATGATTTTGAGTTTGAGTTTAGTTCCTTTCCATTCCAAAACCAAGACCATCTTAATCACCAAAATATGATTCAATACACTAACTCCTCTAATACTTCATCATCCTCATCTTCATTCTCTTCTTCGTCTTCTCAACCTCCAAAAAAGCTGTGTTTAGATCCCTTAATCCCTACTAATCCTGGCCTAAACCAGATTCCTGAGTCTCAGATGAACTTTCCAATGTACTCTCTTTACAACAATAGCCTTGAGAATGACAGCAACCAGTTTGGTTTCTCTCTTAATCCTTTGTCCTCATCCTCATCCTCCAATGAGAATCCAAACCAACTTCTTGAGCTCATCTCCGACAATTCGGACACAAACAATACCAATATGAAAGACATTGATGGTATGAGTTATAGTTCATTGCTTATGGGAGATCATGAGACGAGACCGAGTTATTTCCCTTTAGGACTAGACAATACCGTCCTAGAGCTGCCTTCATATCCAAAACCGACCCACTCGGTCACTTCTAGTACTATACGTGACGACGGTGTCCATCGTGATCCACCTGCTGCGAGAAACAGTGGATTGCTTGACGCTCTCTTGGAGGAGTCTCAAGCCTTGTCTCGCGGCCGAATCTTCAAAGACGGTCCTGTTTCCTCGAGTGGTCTATGTGAGGATCAAGACAAGAGAGTGGAAATGGACTTTAAGAAACGGTTGATGAACCATCAAAACTCTTCTCATCAATCATCATTCGGTAAGAACTTATATATGAGTTTAACCATGTTCACTTATAGATTTTTTTGTTGGTATAATCGTTAATTTTATAAAACAGTAATCAAGGTGAAACCGAATCTAGTATGGAACTTGGGTAATACCGAGGATATATATTGGATTTTTTTTCTTCTAATAGTGCTTTCATTTTATTTAATGTTTAATATATATTGTGAAATGGACAGAAACAAACCCTAATCTGTCCAAGAGGTACAATGAGCCAATGATGGTGAATGCAAAGGTGGATGATGATGACGACATATTGATGAGCCTTCTCAATAACTTCCCTTCCACCACACCGTTACCTGATGATTGGTACGGGACGGGAGAAATCCAAACGGAAGCCTCACAGAGCGGAATCTTGATCGGAAACCATCAAGGTAACAGCATGGTGGAACCTCTGGCCTCGTTGGGGTCATGCTACTGGGGAAACATGCCTAGTATCTGCTAATTTGATGAGTCTCCTCATGAGCAAAATCATTTCTTTGGTGTTTGGAAAGGAGGAAAAGAGAGCTAATTGTGAGCTTAATAGTCTCTGTTTGTGTAAAATTTTTCTTTTAAGTTGTTCAGTTTGGGATGTCGAACTTTATGTTAACATGTTTTCATGTTACCAAAAAAAACAAAAGAGAAATTCATATGAGATGAGTTTGAACTTATAGTTTTCTTTTTGTTAACTCATATGTCATACTAAATTATATAGTTTTTTTAATCTAATTATTAGGCCCATAATATGCCCATATCCGCCATTTGGAAATTTCGATTAAAAAGATAATAATTCGAGCAGCACATGTGGGTTAGTGGTACTCTATCTTTGATGTTAATATTAACAGTTGTAGAGGCTAAGGGATCGACTCTATCCATCCTCCGTATATAAAGAGTTTCTCTTTATGTGAAGAATATGGCTAATGGACCGCCCGTTGTAGCCCAAAACAAATCGGCAAAAAAATCTGTATCAAAGGTATTTTAAATTTGGAACTATTATATATGATTACATATAATAAACTTATAGGTGGGTCTTCATACATTTTTTGTTAAGCTTTATCTTTATGGTTTATTAAGTCAAATTTTTAAATTTAAAACTAACAACAAAATGTATTGAGAACCTAAAATTTATCATAAAACTTTGTAGAATTTCCAAACTTTACTATAGTTTATAGATATCATAGTAAAATGAGTCCAAATTTAACAATATGTTTTCAGTGGATTCAAAATATTAGAACTATTATCAAAATATAATTTTAATGATATATTTACAATCATTTTACTATTATATAAACATCATAGTATTAAATTAATTATATGTTGACAAAAAAAAAAAAAAAAAATATATTTTATATTTTGAAATAGTTTAATTTTTATAATGTACATTTTTAACGCGTAAATGTTATTTTCGGAAGTAAATGTGTTTATTTTATGAAATAAAAATAATAAAATAATGGAACACACCGGAAAATATAAAATGGATTGCATAAATTCTTATATAGTTTTTTTTATTAAAAGAGAAAACTTAAAATAAAGAAATCAAACCATTCTAAACTGAATTTCATATAGCTTTATATGATTTCACTTTTAATAAAATTGATACCCTGTAGAAAAATCAAACCGAAACCAATCCAAAAACCAAAACGCCAACCCCTAATTTGTACTAGTTGAAATGTTTAAATTTTAAAATGTTTATAAATATAAAAGTTAAATGCATTTAGTGCTAATTGATTCTATATTTTCCAACAAAAGAAAACGAGACACGTATAACTTGCAAAATAAGAATATACGTTTTCAGTCAAACTTATAATTATTTCTAAATTATAAACAAATAAGTCCAAATTGCACTGGTCAATCAATGATAACTAGATTTGTTTTTATAAGAAAGAAAAAATAAGTCGTGTAATGCGTGAACCTTGTATATACGACAAAAAATAAACAGAAATTTTAATAAAATTACTGTCATTACCTTCTTTTTTCTTCTTTTTGTTAAGAGCTATTAATTGTTTACAACTTATCATTTAAACATATCCATATTACCTCTTAATAGAGAGCTTTAATGAAAAGAAAAGGTAAATAATCTTTGAAGAGGAGTGTTCAAATACAATTTGAACTTATAGTTTTCTTTTTGTTAACTCATATGTCATACTAAATTATATAGTTTTTTTATCTGAGTATTAAGCCCATAATATGCCCATACCGCCATTTGGAAATTTCGATTAAAAAGATAATAATCCGAGTAGCACATGTGGGTTAGTGATGCTTTATCTTTGATGTCAATACTAACGTTTGTAGAGATTAAGGGATCGACTCTATCCATCCTCCGTATATGAAGAGTTTCTCTTTATGTGAGGAATATGGCTAATGGGCCGCCCGTTGTAGCCCAAACAAATCGACAAAAAAATCCATATCAAAGGTATTTTAAATTTGGAACTATTAAATGATATATATGCTTTTACTTATTCATTTCTGGCCAATCCTAATTTTAGATTTTTTAGTTTAGATTTATCAAATCTCTCTTTATAAAATAACTAGGAGAGAACCCGCGCAAATGCGCGGATTTTGCTTAAATTATTTTATATATCATATATTATAATATTTATTTTGAGTATCAATATTTTTATATGTTTTTAATTTACAATTTTGGGTTTTTTAATGATTATAATGTTTTTATTAGAGAATATGCGCTAACATACGATTATTAATTATTATTTTTTTATAAATAAATATTTTTAATTATCAATTTTTAATGAGATTTTTATAAATTTTTATTTCCTTCAACCTTTTCATCATCCTTTTATTTTCTATAAACGATGTAAAATATATATACTTGTTATTTATAAATTTTCATTCATCAAATATTTTTATTTTCATTTATAATAATTTAATATTTTTAGTTATTATTTTAAATTTTTTTAGTTTTATATATATTTCAATGATTGTTTTGATTTTTTTTCCTATCTTCTTATATTTTATAAAAATTTCATTTTTATTATCATTTTAACTCATTTTGGAATATTTTCTTTCTATTCTTAATAATAATGATTTCTATATTTTAATATGTTAATTTATTATTTTAGATTTTTTTAATTTTAATATATTTTCGTTGATTTTATTTGATTTCTTATGTTCTTATATTTTGTATAATTTTTATTGTCATTGTATCTGATTTTTATAATACTTTCTTTCTATTCATAATAATTAATAATTTATTATTTATATTTTGTTCTATGGTTCCTTATTTCTAATTTTCATTTATTGTAAATTTTTAATAATTTTATCTTTATTTTTAATTTTATAATTTGATATCTTTCTTTTATTGAGATTTATTTTTTTTGTTTTTTATTGCATAAAATATAGAAGATGTATTATAATATAAAATATTTATATATTTATGAGATTCTAAATTTAAATTAAATTTTAAAATTTATGTTTCAATAATTTTATTTAATTACATTTAAATTAAATAATATTTACATTAAATAGTATATTTATTTTATCTTAATGATGATGTAGGAAATGTTGTTTAAAATTGACCAATCAATGGGGAGCTGACGTGTCAGCTTGAGAGAGCCCCCCTTCTCTCATTATATATAGGATAATGAAGTTTACCATCTCACTCAGTTAAGTTTAGTAGATTAGTCCATAAGTTTTTAGTTCTTTATATTCTACAAAATAAAAATCATTGTCTAATTTAAATATATTTTGTAAGTATATAGCATAAACAACTATAAAATAGCTACGAAAGTTGATTAAATCATAATTAGCTATAGCTATTTGTGGTTAAAAAACAATTATAGATTATGAAATTATCGTTGCTAATCCGTAGCTATTTACAATTTTTCTATACTACATTTTTGAAGATCTAAAAGTAGAATAAACGGCGATGATTAGCGCCACTTGATTTGCTTAGATATGTAATTTGGTTTTTAGTAAGAAGAAGAAATATGTATACACGTTATGAAGTTGAACAGAAACAAGGAAGAACTATATAGTATAAAGTCGGGGAAGAATAATGTGATTGGGCAGTGAGAAGTCTTAGCTAGTTGCATCCACTGCCATAGGCTTATGTCATTTGCAAATTATTCCACACTCTTCCAAGAAATAATCTCCTTAAATTTCGGCACACCAAGAAAGAAAAATTAAAATGAAGATAAATAATAAGAGATATATGCAAGTAGTCGATGACAAATATTTTTCCTTAGATCTTTTTATATACTTTGCACCTTATCTGAGTTCTGACATCACACTACAGTTCTTAGATCAGAAGAAGTCTCTTTTATTCCTTCTGCATTTCACTTTGCTTTATTTTTCATCTGTCACTCCAGATGACCCTGGGGAAAAGGGGATAAAACGTGATCATCAAAATATAGTTCCTTTTCTCAAAATATAGTTACAATTTGATATGAACATTTTACACGGGATTATGATATTAGAATTTAAATCGACCCCAAAAAGTCAGTTTGGATCAAATTCGGATATGGATATTTTGTCGTATTAAGTATTTATGTGTATTACTTAGGACTTATTAGACTAAGAATTTGAGAATATTTTAGTTTTTTTTTATCTCAAATCGTTTTTTATTGGATTAGAATTTGTACAAATCTTTCAAAATTAAGTTTATTGGATTAATCATTCGTGCAAATTCTCCAAAATATCAGTTTATTGTAAATTTGATATTTCAACAATAAAATCTATCAAATAGGATTTTGAAAAATTTGGAAAATAATTTTTAATTAAAAATTAATGCATACAAATATCACTTCTTATGATGGTATTTGATTTTTTTTCTAAAATCATTTATCTTAGAAAAAAATCAAAACTTTTTAAATAAAAAAAAATAATAATTAAAAATCACAAATATTAACAAACAATCAAAATTTTAAATTTTCAATATCATCTTTTCATTTCAATGGAAAATAAAGTTTGAAAAAACTAAGTAAGATTATATTTTATTTTATATTTTTAAAAAAATAATAAAAAATTTCAAATATCCTAAAATTCCACCGAAATATTAAAAATCTTCAAAATTTTAATAAAATCACCTCAAAAATCCTCAAAATCCATTTAAAATTCCACCAATTATCTAAAATCACCACCAAATCCTCAAAATATGTTTCGAATGTTAAAACATATTTTCTACTTTTTGGATTTTAATATATTTTCCGGATATTAAAGGTACATTTATCTAAAATGTCACGACATATGACACTGAATCAGATAGTACCTTGGGGGAAGTACTATTTTTAAAGCTAAAAAGTACCTTGACACTCTAGATTCTATACTCTGGTCTGGTCTGGTCTGATTTCTGACATACCTGGTCTTATGTAGACTGATTCCAAAAATATATTTATGTTTTGATTTTTAAAGACTCGGCCAAGCCTCCGAATGAATACAATATACCATTCACAACCATTGACAAAGTCATACAAATCTGGAATTGAGTGAAAAAGTTGTAATAGGGAAAAAAGAAAGAAAATCAATTCTATAATACAAAATGAAATCACAATTGCTCACCAACAAACACTTCATCAAAACTATACACACAACTTAAGAATAATGAAACAAAAGACTACAAATGTGGAAACTAGAACACAAAAGAGCATTCCGATATATTTGCTAAGTGTCACATCGGTTTTTTATGAGACTGCTTTGAAAAACAAACACACTTAGCTTTCATGGCTTCCATTTCACTCCCATATTCCCTAAACTTATATTCCTCCTGCATTTTAAACGTTGGAGGAACCTTCCCTTCGCTGTAACATTGGTTACAGAGACTAAACCCGGTTTTCACTTCTTTAAACCGGGAACCAATGATCGGATACCGACAAACCGAACACACCTGGTTCCCATGTCGATTCCTATCTCTTGTTTCCAGTTTCACAACAGTCGACATGATACCAAACCCCCACTCTGAATCATCAAACATCCCTAGAAACTGGTTGAACGTTACCGTCGAACCATCAGTTTCGGTTTCACCATGAACTTCTAACATCTCACTCATTCCTTGTGAAGGAATGTAGACAGCTCTCAACAGTTTGAAGTATTTAACAGCTTCCACTTTAGTAATCTGAGAGCTCCCTTCGTTGTTCGGTCTCCAAAGAAGCGCATCAAATGCAACTCTTTTCCTTTTGTCTGGATGTCCACCGCATAAAGGAGCAATCACGGCGTAGAACATTCCTAAATCAACTCTTCCTGAAGCTGAATCATCAAGAACCGAGATGATTTTCTCGTTTATGGCCTTGATAGATCCTTGAAAAGTTTCCGGTTTCAGGACCTTAAGCAGTCGCCGGAGAATCTCTTCTAAGTTTGGTTTCCTTATAGATTTTGTCGGGACACCATTGCCGGAATAAGAGACAGGAACATCATTGTCTCTCATCTCTTTTCTTAATGCTTCAACATCGCATTTACTCAACCTTGTAACTCTCTGGAAGGCTCTAATCTGAAGAGCTATAGCTAAATCTGGTCTCAATGTAGTTCTTTCGCCTACCGTCTTGAACTTGAAAGGCTCCACGACGATAAATGGACCTTCTTCGCTCGCACTATTAACCTTCTTCTTCTGTAACTGCTTCAGGTGAGATATCGCATCGTGCAACTCAACCCGGTTTGTCATTTTCAGCGCCTCCTTTAACGCTCTTTTAGCTTCTTCAGTCTCACCAGCACCCAATAAAGACACAGCCTTGTTGATCTGAGCACGCCAATGGTTAGGCCACACAGTTAAAACTCTAGTGTACATCTCGGAAGCTCTCTGAAACCTACCCAAATCCATATAAAGCCCACCGAGGTTATACAGCGCATCGACATGACCAGGTTTCAAATCTATAGCTCTTTGGAAAACCTCAATAGCTCTCTCATCCTCACCCATGGCATGAAGAGACGAAGCTAAATCACAATGTGCATCAGCATAATCCGGTTTCAAATATATAGCTTCCTCCAGAGCCGGTCCTGAGTTTTTGAAGGCCGCAAGCTTGAAAAAAAAAGGTGGCCGGTTTATACGACTTCATAATTTTTAAAAACTTGACAAATAAGATTATTTGTTATAACAAAAATCAGAAATATTTTAGAAAAACAAAAGACTAAAATATTATTGTTGAAATATGAGTCTTCTCGCATTTCTACTTGCGAAATCATTCATCAAACTTGTATAATCAAGTTTTTCAGCCATGCGCTTTTCAATCGACAACATCGACAATCCATTCAGCCTCTCCTGTGACATAGTCGACCGTAGATAAGACTTTATTAGCTTCAACTTTGAAAAACTTCTCTCTGCAGAAGCAACTGAAACAGGAATCGTCATCATTATGCGGTATGATGTCCATGTGTTTGGAAAAATACTTTCCATCTTTTTGAGGAAATCCAGTATTTCAACAACCTTCTCAATTCCTTCTGGTAAAACGCCTCTTAGATACTTTATCTCCAAAAATAAATCATTGCCATCAATATCAGAATAACTGCCATGCTTCAGAAAAGCTTCAAGGTTGGCACAAGAAGCTATCAACTTGTCATCATTTGCTAACTTCAGCTTTTTCAAGTCAAATAAAAATCCAAAAGTCTTTTCATAGCTTTGAAGTTGATCAAACCTTGTCTCAAGAAAAACCAAACCTTGATCCACAATTTTGATGAAGTAGTTGACTCTAAAATTTTCTTCTCCTGTTAATATAACATCTTCCCCAACAATTTCAGGCTCTTCATCATGGTATCGTTTCCTTTTGGTGGGACGTTTTGCTTTCACAGAAAAAACAGGATCAATTTCCATTTCAATAGCAATCCGTTGAGCTTCTACTTTTGCGGCTTGGAAGCCTGTTTCTCTATAGCTCTTAAAAAAAGAAACAAGTCCTTTTACTTGAGCAATCGCAATATCAATATCCATATCCATTACTTTGGAGTAAACTAGCCATCGCCTATCTTGTTTTTCTCCATTCCTTATTTCTCTTGTATAAGATGAATGTGAAAAACATCTGCCAATACAATCTCTTGGAAAATTATAATCAACTGGAAGCCTTGTAACTGGACCTTTTTCAACCAGAAAATCCCGCATTCTACTGTCAACCTTTTTCCAATTTCCAGGATCATTGATATCTCCACCTGTCTGATCCTTAACACCAGATGTTTCTTCCTCTGCATCTTTATTCCCATTCTCATGTTCCCTATCACTGTTTTTCTCATTCTCGTTCTCCTTTTCATATTCATTCCCACTCTCATTCTTATCATATTCATGCTCGGATTCAAACTCATCACCATGTTCATCAATGTTTATATCTTCCTCTTTTTGTGAAACATCAACCTCATCTATGTTCTCATGTTCCAAAACCTCATCTATTTTAGAAGTTTCAGATTTTTTTACATACCTCAACATTGAATTGGCCATAGATTTTGTCAATGCCTCTTCTCTCTTCTTTTTCCTTATTTTCTCTGCTCCTCCCATCTCCTTTCTTATTCTTTTGGAAGACATCTTTGCACACAAACTGATTAAACAAATGAAATAAGTTAATATGCCATTAATAAGAACAATAAAAAATAAACAAAAAGAAGGCCACTGGCCACGTAGAAACAGAAGGTAAGGCAAACAAAAAGTATAATTGATTTATGGCACAATATGTTTAATAATCTAGACAGTATTGGCTCTGCTCTGCGTACGAAGAGGAGGAATCTATCAAATCGACGGCAGTAATTCAATAGAAGATGATGAATGATGATTCAATGCTCGAAATCAAACCAAATTTTACCAATAGAAAATTGATAAACAAGTTAAAAACTTAAAAATCAGAGCATAATCACCTTAATCCTTTTCCAGGAACTTTAGAGATGATGATTCAAGCTTTTTAAAAAGAGGATTGTTTGCAGATGGCTATTTGCTAGAGAAGGAAAAATAATTTGGGGGGGTTTAGGTTTAGATAAAAGTCGTTTGGGATTTAGGCTTAGTTAAGATTTTTTTTTTTGACATTTTTTCCTTTTCTAATTTATTTATGTATAATAGTTTGGATTTAATTTAACTGTTTTGGAAAAAAAAAATTGAGTGCACTACGTTTCGAACCCGGCCGTTTTGGAGCTGGTGCGAAAGGAGATATGACCACTAGACTAAAGATAGTTATTAAATTTTGAGGCCGAAAATTATTCATAAATTCACGGCCACAAGCCAGTGCTTGTTGGGCTTGGCCTCAGGGCCGGCTCTGGCTTCCTCTAAGGCCTTCACAGCCGCTCTATACTCTCCTACACCAAACAGAGCACTACCTAGAAGCTTCAAGGCTCTATAATGCGTTGGACATAGAATCGCAGCCTCTCTATAATACTCACAAGCACTCAAAACCATACCTTCACCTTCAAGGGAGATACCAAGATTGACATAAATCTGAGGAAGCAAGTAACCCCATTGACTCCCACCGGACTCAGCAGCTTCCAAAGCCAACAAGAACTCGTCTTTCGACTCTTTACATTTACCCAAAACGTAGAGACAGTTCCCAGCTTTGAAATGAGGTCTCACATCCGTCGGTTGTAACTCACAAGCTCTCTTGAAGCTAACGAGAGCTTCTTTGAACAATTGGTGCTCATACAAAACCTTACCAATCGCCATATGTCCATCAAAGGCTTCTTCTCTTGATCTAGCACCGTCAGCTTTGCTTCTCAACGCTCCTAGTTCCTTTACCAACACAGTGTAGTCGTGGCTTGATTCTTCCCAATAGATTCTCTTGTCGGATAAGTCCGACGACGGACCCAGCTCTCTTGACCATCCGGCGTCGGAGAACGCATCAAAGTTATCGGCTTTGAGTTTCCCGTCTTTCGATTCCAATCTCTTCACTAGAATCTCCAAATCGTCGACGAGCTTCCACGTCTCGTCGAAGACGATGCCGTGGTTAGGCGCAACCGCCCAAGCAGCCGTTCTATGCTTCCTCTGCGCCTCCACGGCTGTCTCGTCGGTAATCGAAGACGAAGAAGCTTCCGAGCCCTTTGTCTCGTCGGCGTTGAATTCGAGTCCTAAAGCGTCGAAATCTCGTTCGACATCTCCGGCACCGTCGTCGTAAGTCCGGAGAAGACCGTCATAAGTCAAACCTTTGTCTCCGTCGATGAATTCAGCGTAGGTTCGAAACACTTCGTCGAGAATCGCGCTAATCTGTTCGTCGCTGAATTTCACCCTTGGGTTAACAGCCACGACGAGAGCCGACATCTCTTCTCGGCTTAACCCACCGTCGCGGTTTCCGTCGAATTGGTGGAATATCCTCTTAACTTTCTCTGATCTGCTTCCTCTGGTCGTCATTTTCTTCACCGGGAAAATAAAAATCCAACCTTTTTCCCTCACCCCCCACTCCCCAGAAAAATTGAAATTGAAGTGAGGTGAGGTTACAGAATCCAATGTAGCAAAAACCGAAAACACTAATTACGGATTAATTTCAGGGGATTTGTAGCGACAATAGTGATTATCCCTGACCTGTTGTAATGAAAAGTTTCTAAATTTAACAAAGATAAAAAAAAAAAAAAATGAAGAAATCAAAGGTCCAAGAGTCGTCCAAGCTGTCTATTTGTTGTCTGTCTCTAAACTCAGAGTGGACAGGGGATAACGGTGTTGTTGTACTAAGCTGTGTGGGCTTTACTTACTCTGTTTACCTTTTAATTATTTTTATTTCTTAACATAATATTTGTCTCCTAATTTTAATTCGAGAAAAGCAAGTACAACTATATCATAATTAATTAGTCAATACCAACAACTCAAGTTTTCATTTTTATTTATTAATAAGTCAATTCTCCAGTTGTAATGAAAGAGATAAAGGGTCCGATTGGTGAACCAAAGCGGAACGGTTAGATTAGCGGGTAGCGGAAGTGGTAAGCGGTTGAATAGTGCAAAACTGTAAGTGAAAGCTGTTAGTGAAAGCTGTTAGCGAAAACGGTAAGAAAAAGCTGAGAATAATCGTTTTTACTGTAGCTTTTATAACGTTTTCGTGATTGGTAACAAACAAAGCGGTAAGTCTCTAACGTTTTTGTTATTACGTCACCATTCGCACCCAAAATGATGTATTTATTGACCATTTTTTTTTGTTGATCAAGTATTTATTGACTATTAAATGCGAAATGAAGAAGAAGAAAAAAAAGCTCTTTCCTTTTCAAGACTTTGAGTGATGATGCTTATTTTAGTTATAAACTTATACTCTTCTGTTTCACAATAAATGTCGTTTTACAGTTATTTTCTCGTTTCAAAATAAGTGTCGTTTTAGATTTTTAATGCAATTTTTGACATAGATTACATACTTTAACTTCAATATTAACCAATGAAAAACAAAGATACCAAAAGTCAAATTATTTATTAGGAATATAATAGAAAATTTAATGTGTTTCTTAATTTGTGTGAAAAAATGTTAGAATGACACTTATTATGAAATGGAGGGAGTAATAACCAGTCAACCAAATTTGAAGTTAAACCGAATAAGAGTTTTATCATTACTATTGAAAGTCCATGAAACTATTGGATACATAGTTTTTAGTAAACCGAATTCAAACCAAGCCGCTTTAGATTGAGTTCTAAGAGGAGAGCAGAGAGGAAAGGAAACCATGAACCTGAGAAGAAGCTTATACATTTGGAAAGCGACCTACTCTACTAGTTTGAAGTGATTTACGGCGTCGTTTTGGTGATTCTTGCCAAACAGTTATCTTTGGGTCTGGTGTGAGGCAAAAACATCACCGGACAACCAGGATTGCTCCGCTCCACCCTGCAATTTCACCATTGGAATCAAAACATTATGAATCTGCAGCTATATATGTATGAAAAATGAGAACTAGAAAGCTAAGCTATATGCAGAAATGATGAAGACTTACCGGTATTTGAGGAGGAAATGATGAAGAAAAATTGAAATCTCGAGCTTGGCAAGATCGTTTCCTGGACAAAGACGGCTTCCTAAACCAAAAGGAAGGAATGTTCCTGGTTTTGGTATGTATCCCTGTAGAATGAACCAAACGATGTTCAGTTACTTGTTGCAACACCAACTGCAAATTACAAAGACAGTTTAATTGTCTACATACCTCCCATCTTGAAGGATCAAATTTCTTTGGATCCGGGTAGACCTCAGGATCCAGGTGAACGTTCCTGAACCAAGCCAGAACCTTCCAGCCTTTTGGTATGATATAGCCTACATACAAAAACATAAGAAATGAATATACAAAAAGGTTTCAAGATAATTTACGGTGTTCCATGCAGGTGATGAGCATAAACTGACCGTTCATTTGGACATCACACTTTGCTTCCCGGAAGGCTGTTAGAGAGAATGTTATTACTCGAAGTGTCTCATCAATAACCTGGTAAAAAAAAAGCCTCTTTTCTATTCAGTAAGAGATTGTGTAACGAATCATACCATGTTATAAACGCCAATAACATGTGTTGCAATAAGGCACCTGAGAAAGATACTCCATTTCACGTGTCTCTTTAAGAGTCAAACTCTGGCCCGGTGCTCTCTTTTTAACAATCCTCTCTTGTTCTTCCTGTGGTACAACGAAGATCACAAACTCAAGATTGTAAACTGAAATGTAAAAGAAGTATTAAAAGCATATCTTTTCAGTTTACCTTTGCCTTTTGTAGGATCTCAGGGTGTTCCTGCAGGAATATAGTAGCCCACATAATGGTGTGTCCAGAGGATTCATGACCTGCATTAAGATACATCAACAAAACGTCGATAATTTCCTCATCCTCTAGAGTTCTTCCGTTTTCATCTTTAGCATCTATTAGATTATCCAGCATATCTTTCTTATTGGATGATACATTCTGCATCCTTCGGTTAGTCACTATGGACTGAAAGGCAGCTACAAGTTTTTTCCTTGCCTGTATAAATGGAAAACACTTAAGCCTCAGATCCCCAGAGATATGCATAAGAAAAATGTTGTGTACCTTGAGTGCTTTATGATAAGCAAAGCCAGGAATATTAATAGCCATTGCTCGAACTCCATAGTTAAGGTTGGTATATTCTCTTTCTAAGGCATCCATGACATGCTCACTCTCACTGCTCAGAAATATGTACATGATGATCCTAAATGTAAGCTTACGGACATGAGTCAAGAACTCGATTTCTCCCATTTTGGACCACTTTTCTAGAGCAGTAACAACAGTTTCTTCAATGTACGGTATGTATAGAGAGAGAGCTTCATGGCCATTAACAGGAGCAGAGGTCAAACGCCTGAGCCGCTTGTGTTCTTCATAGGAGATACCGATAAAGGACTTCCTACCAATGAGTTTCATGGTAGATTTTGGCCAGCCTGAGTGGAAGCAGTCATCATCTGTTAGAACTCTCCGACAAGTCTCCGGTGTTGTTACTATTACACTTGGGTTCCCAAACATGTGTACTTTATAAACACCGTTACGCCCATACCTAACAGAGAACATGTCTTAGTTGTCAATTCTTCAATATGAAGAAGCAAGAGAGAAAACAAAAATCTTAACTTTATCTAACAATCAATTCTTTTCTCAATCTAAGCTGACAAAGATGTACCTTGTGATGTAGGATCGGACGAAGGAATCAGGATCAGATGTTTTGAAAGCTCTAAGAAAGGACAACATGTTGCCTATGAAAGGCCATCCCAAATCTCCTGGTGGAAGATGGTGTTTTTTCTCCCCAAGCTTGGACTCATAAATCCAAACATTGACTCTCTTCAACACCCATTTCAGAACAAACAATCCCAATACTACCAAAGGCAAGCATATCACGATCGAAACCACTTCCGTCATAGCTTCAGTTGTAAACTCCCCTTGTCAAAATTCACTCTTTTTCACCTGAGCCCCTTGTAGCCTCTGGATGTTATATCATTACCCTGCAGATAGATAGAGAGTAAGCAGATATTTATCTCTAAAAAAAGAGTATCTTTCTGTTTACAAAGGAAGTAAACGGACAAAGACATCAATTAGAAGAGTGTTGTTGAGTCTATCAAGGAATGATACTTATCTAAAGAAAGCCGACCGCTTGTTTCTATCTACTTGTTTTGTTGCTGTTCACATGTAGTGCGAAATGACCTTTCCTATTTTAGCTCTATATAGCCAACTCTAAGCATATTCTTTTTTGAGAAAGCAACTTATTTACCAAAACCATACTAGTTATACATAGTGTTGATCACAAGAATTACACAGAAACTTATATAAATCTGAACAACATACCTCGCAAATCGCAGTAACTCACAGATACAGAGCCACTGAATTCAAACGCAAACTAAAACTTTGGAGAGAAGGAAAGGTGATTAAAAGGAAAACTGAAACCGACGAAAAAGAAGAGAGACTGTACATTATACTAATGTTAAGAAGAATACAAAGGCAGTAAATGGTGGTGAAGAAACCAAAGAGCACAGATTCCCAACACACTATATCAAAAGAAAACAAACTTAACAGAAGAATCCAAAAATGGAACAAAGACACAAGAACTCCAATGCATATCTCGTGAATCATAAAAAGACACAAACTTTATTTCTTGTTGGTTCAGTTTTGCTCTCAGGCGTTACTATTTTTGTTACTCTGAACAAAACCTAGAAACACATTTGACTTCGATGATGTTACATCACTTTTATTAATCACTAAAAGATGACCCTTTTAAGTGAGTAGAAACCAGACCCTTGTTTCGCCTCCCACATCGTCGAGAGCCTTTTCCGGCATCTCCGCCTCAACTAATTCCAAATTCTCTAATTCCTTCGGCAAACCCTAACCATCGAACCAGATACTGTGTGGCACAGTGTATAAAGGAGCATTACTGAATGCCTAAACAGTCTTCTCCTTTCAACTCTTCATGTTTATTTCTTTGTAACAAAGACATATAATTAAATATTCGTTTCTTGAAAATAAAATATAAAGTACAAAGATTTCAAACTTGAAATCTCTTTTTATTATCCAAAATCCAAACCTTTAGTCAAATCAATAATAGTTTGTAAATTGTACTAAAAGTAACCGATAAGCTACTTCACTCCCAAACAGCCAAAAACACATAAAGAAGCAGACGCGTTTGCAGCTGCGGCTACGGCTGGTTTCCTTCTACTAAATCGGAAACGCTTATCCCAAACCACTCTTAAACACTAAGGGGGTTGTATTGAATTAAACATTTGGAGTGATTTGAGTTTAATAAAGATTTTTTGATGATTTTGATGGTTTTTGGTGATTTTAAGGAAGTTGTTATGATTTTATATTAAAATATCCTACAATACCACTTAAAACCATGAGATTTGGATCTTTTTATTTTTAACTAAGAAAGTCATCTAAAATTTCTAAAATTCTCTGCAGTCGTTAAAATCCCAATACTTAAAAAAAAATCAATAACAGTGGATTTGATATGATTTTAACAAATTGTTGTTTGAATAACAGAGGATTTTAAGTAATTTTGAGTGATTTTACATAAATCTCATGTTCAATAACACTGGATTTGAGAAGACATTTTAAAATCCTTAATAACAGTGAATTTTAAGAAAACCTCCAAATCACTCCAAATGTTTAGTTCAATACATCCCCTAAACTTTCAAGAGGTTCATATACTTCTCTCTTTCTATAGTCCTCTCCTATGTAAGTAAGTAACTATGATATACAATATCATTACAAAAGTTTATCTCTTGGTGCCTCAAAGAATATGCAGAAGAATAATTGTTTTCTGCTGTGACCATCATTTGATGATGACCACTGGGTTTGAGAAACAACCAATTCTTTATATATGTTTGTGGAAAGGCCTCTCAAAATGTAGCTTTCCAAATAGCATTTTCCGGTTCACCACATCGCTTATGAACCTCCTTAATGCGGTCAGCTGATCTGCAGATACCACTACATGTCCAGTCGAATGAAGCTACACAAATGTTGCCTGCCTGTGCTTTCCATTCACAATCTGCAATTCCCCCCAAGAATCAGATCCAATGTTTAAAGAAGTAAAGATTTAGTGTCACTACAGATTTTAATAGTCTTTTGTTCAAACTTTTTAGCATTTGCTTCAAAGGAAACATTCTAGTTAGGTGCATAGAACTAACAATGCTAACTTTCTATTGAAACCGAGAAGGTACCAGGAGGAGTGCCGCAACATAGCCTTCTGTCATCGATATGTGTAACATCAAGACCGATAAACCAAGCACCCAATGTAACATCCTCATTTGCATATTTGTGCAGAACATGCCTGAAAGCATTCATTATATTAACACAGAGAAATTAGAATGGAGAGTGAGGTCTGAATATAAAATATACAAAAAGGAGTTCAAATCTTACTGGTTAATAGAAATATAAGAAGCCAGGTCTCTTGAAATGGCGTATAACTGTCCAGTAGCGTGACGGAAATACTTGTTCCCGTTCTCACCAAACTTCCAATACTCGGGCTCGTGGTATCTAACTCCTCTGTGCTCCATAGACAAGAAAGGAAGCCTTCAGTTAAACCAAAACTGAAATAAACTGATTCAAGAAGCAGCCAAAGAGAAACTGGATCCTTACTTTTGAGATAGGACTGGACCAGATTTCATACAGCCGATATACACTCGAGGTTTTTTCCTGTGTCTAACCAGAGTTTCCCCAAGAGTTGCTGCGGATATTTTCAACCCCGTAAGTGATATTACCAAAATACAAAATGGGGAAAATGTTGATTGAAACCGATATTTTTGCTAGAAAGATTGTATAACTTACCGATATTGACATGAACATCATCATCAACTTTGACATAGAAATCTGCATCCCACATTGAAACCGCTGTTGAAAAATATGTTTTTGTTTTGCCTGACAACTCTAGGTAACCTTCAACATGGTCCTGTTAAAAGCATCAGGGAGAATCACAAATAAATTCATTATATAAAAGCTTTGGACATCAAAAGGGCTAGTCAAAGTAATAAAATACCAATCTCATGATATCTCCATGCTTCTTGTCCTCTGCTTCAATGGATCGGTCTAGTATTCCCCCAGCTGTGGCACTAAAGAACCAATAACAAACAACATCAAATATCTACAAAAACTAGGTAAGAACATATACTGAAAGGATTAAACTCTTTACCTATGACCGATCACAAACCGGATAACGATTCCCTTTTCTTCCTCCAACTTCTTTCTTTTTTCACCTACAAGTAGTATTTTCGACAGAAACAATCATCAAGAAACGTACTGATATCATCAGCAACTTGGAAGATGAATGAAGGTAGAAACCTTGAGGCATCCAAGTTGTTCGAATAGAATCTCTTCTCTTTCGGCTACTAAAAGCAGTATTAATCCCTACAACCATCAAATATCTTCTTTTTCCACCAGGTAATTGCTTCTTCTCCATATCATTCGTTGTCGGAGCACCGTTCATTAAAGACTCTTGTGCTGATCTTGCTGCGGCTAACTCCATCTCTAAGCTTGAAATGGTCTTATCCAATGTCCTGTTGTTAAGGAAGAATGTTTTAAAAAACACAGAGAGAAGTGTTAGAAGATTCTGTAATTTGGTTCTTACTGTATAGCGTTATGAGTCTTGGAAACTTCTCCAAACAAAGCCTGGGGATCGCGTTTTACTTCTTTCTGGTAAAGCTAATAAATACAAACAATCAGAAATCTTGTAAGAACTCAACCAAAAGTATTGTAAAATGGATCCAACAAATCATGAGACTCACGGTTTTGGGATCACAGCCTTCCGAGATTAACTTCAACCTTTCAACTTCTGTTACGGATGGTCTAGCCATGTCGTTAGACTCCGGAATATTCCACATCCTGAGAAAAAAAAAAACAGTAAAACTTCAAGACAAGAGTTTCGGTAGCTTCGAAATCATGTCTCGTAGCTTATTCCAGAGGTGTGATAGTGAAACCATCGGTCAAATTTTGAATCTTTTTCCATTTACTTATCAACAAATTACAAAATCGGAAGACCAAAGTAGAAATTAAAACCTATCGGTGAAGAATATCCCGAAGCAGAAACTCGAAAAGCAGAGTAGAAATGTCCATTTCTTCGATATGGAGCTTCTATTATAAAGATGCTCTCCTTTGATCTTGGTCGGAATCATTTTACACTCAAGAAACCAGAAGAAGAACAAGAAAATAAATTCCCAGAAACAAGAAAGTAGCTATTCCATAAGAGAATCAAAATCCTAAACCACTCTGAAATCAGACTCAACAAAAGGAGCAACTTAATCTTCAGATTCTGAGATTTCACATAATCGAAAGAGAATTGGTGCTCTGCAACACTTTCTCTCTCTGTGGCTCTTTAAATTCGAGTGGAAGAGAAGAAGGAAGAAGAAACAATATAACAACAAACCTTTTAACCGTCCGGTTAACTTGTACTCTCACTCGGGCTGCGAATTTTGGAATTTACCCAACTATCCCTGTCATACCGTTTTTATTTCCCAATAAATAAATTCTTCTTTATTGTTTTTGCCGAATATATAAATGAATTAGATTCAGACCGCTATGCATTTGAGAAAATTACAAATATACAAAGAATATGGTGATAAAGTATTAAAAGACTTTAAATCTAAATTTTGACCCGCATCATGCGTATGAGATTGATATAGTTGTTAGTTAGTTATTGTTATATCTAACATAAAAAACTAAGTTATTGTATATAAAAGTTATCAAATGTCCCACATTGGTTAGGATAAAGGTTCTTGGGCAATATATAAGTGTATGGCAATCCTCCACTCATGAGCTAGCTTTTGGGTGTGAGTTAGGTCTACACTAATATGGTATCAGAGCCCATGGTTAAGCCCAACAGATGATTTCCCGCAAAAACACTACCTATGTAGTTTGTATAAGTGGCCCATCTTGTTGTGGTATGTTCAAGATGTTGGGCTTTCTCACCCACATCTTGAGAGGGCCTATCAAATGTCCCACATTGGTTAGGATAAAGGTTCTTGGACAATATATAAGTGTATGGCAATCCTCCACTCATGAGCTAGCTTTTGGGTGTGAGTTAGGTCTACACTAATAAAAGTATTTTTTGTATTTATGGAATTAACAAATTGGTGTTAGGACACCAAATATGATCACCACTACAGATAGTGATGTATATGGGCATTCGTGCTTAAATCTATAATATTTCCAAATTTTGTCTTTCACCTTTTGTGTGTGTTTATTTTATATTATATTTTAAAATATTCTAATATTAGATATATACATATATATTAATAAAATCTTGATTGTCATAAGTTAATTGTAAAATTGAGTATATAAATTAATCTTTTTGAAGATTTTTTTTTTCTTCCTTTCGGTGTAACTTCGAGGTTGAAAGAATAAAGGGCAAAGATGAAAAGAAGCGGTTGATAGAATCATAGAAAAGGTAAGGTGGTCCTCAGCTTTTTTCAGCAAATAACACATGATCGATCTTACAAGACAAACACGTTAACAGGATTCGTTATTTAACTACCCTTTTTATTAATGAAAATATTATTTACACCATGAATATCAGCCATGAAGTCTCTGGGTTGGAGCGATATACCTAATTTCGATCCAATGGTAAAGAAAACAAAAGAAAAAGAGATAATATTTTGGTGTAACATCGAAGTTGAAAGAATAAAGGGCAAGGATGAAAGGAAGCGGTTGATAAAAAAAGGTATGGTGGTCCTCAGCTTTTTCAGCATACAACACATGATCGATCTTACAAGGCAACACAGATTGAAGGATTCGTTATTTAACTAACCTTTTTAATTATTGATGATATTATTTACATCATGAATATCATTTTTTCATTTACAGCCATGAAGTCTCTAGATTGGAGCGATATACCTAATTCCAATATTAAAGAAAAAGTAAGGGACCATATTCAAAAATTGGTTCTCCTAATGTAATAATCATTTGACTTTTGCAAGCTTCTGCGGGACTAAAATATATCTACTTGATCGATCGTTGTGTTGACAAAATAAATGACGTGAAATTACTGGCTTGTCTTGTCTTGTTGCTTTATATAGGACTTTGCACGTCGGCAGAATACGTTAAATTGATTGTAGTTAGTAACTTAATACTATTTTGGTCACAACTTGAAAAGCTTGCAACTCTGTAAAAGGGATTTGAAAGCCAAATTAATGACAAAAGATGGAAATAAAAGGAAGATGCCGAAATAAAAAGTATTATGTATAATTATGTTCTATTTATAATTTTCTAACTTTTTTTTATATACTGCCAACATAATGTCTATACGTTTTGTTATATGAATCATTTTCTAATACTTTGAAAAACTGTTAAAATGGTAATAAAACATAATTATACATATTACTTTTTATAAAAGTATTTTCTAACCGATCTGATGATAAATCTCATTGGTGACACAAAACAGTGAGATTTTTTTTTACCAAGACGAATAAAAAGCTCTAAAGCGATACTGTAATAGCTATAAGAAATTAAAAATAACAATAAGATATAGTGGTTTTCGGAGGAAATATAATATTCCTTAGTTTCTTTTAGTTTTTATGGTTTCAGCTTTTCCATATTTTATTTGGACTTTGTAATTTTATTTATCTTTTGTTGTTTCCAGTATCTTGTTAAATAGTGTTTTTTGTAATCTAGTTTTAACTAAAAATAGGTGATAAAAGATAATAATATAAAAGGCTGAACTATATTTTAAATATTTTTTGATTGTCAATAATCTTAATAATATTATAGGTCATGTTTTAACATTTTAAATTTAGATCATATGCCGTCCAAAAATGTAGATCTTATTTGTACAGTATGTCAAATAGTTTTAACCAAAAGTTGAATAACTTTGCTTTTTGTTATTTTAATGTGGATTTTGTACAATTAACAAACAGCATATGCCAAAACAAACATCTCGTGTTCGATGAACATGTAAACACAACAATTGATATTATAAATACCTTTCATGAACTCCAAACATATATATTCTACTAGAGATAAAATATACGCCCAAAAAATTAGACCGGTAAATTCTACTCATATTTATTTTATCTCATTATATCGGATGTTTTAGTTAAAAATATAGTTTATATATATATATATATATATATATATATATATATATATATATATTAATTGCATGTCATTGATTTTATACATTAAAAATACTATTTGATCATAAACAATACTGAAAAAATAGTTAGAAAGATCAAATAAATTTAGTTTGCATACAAAGTTGTAAGGCATCTTATAAATTCAGACAAAAAAAAAAAGCTTCTTAAGCATCACAATAATATGTTATGTGACATAGGGAATAATCAGGCCGGCCCTAGGCACAACAGAATGAAACATTGGTCTTGATCTCTAAAACTTATTAAGTTAATATATATAAGTTTTTTGGTCCTTAAATTACCAAAAAAAAATTCTAATAAATTTTACACTAAAATATTTATAGTCCACACATATATTAAGTTAATATGTATAAGTTATACGATTTCTGTCCATCAGTTAAGCTGCACACATATATCATATGCAGTGCAACTTGGTTACATTCGAAGCCGTAAATAGAAACAATCATTGAGGTAGCATGAAATGATTTATCCCATCTATCTTCTGACTAAAACAATTAATTTCTTACTCAGAAAAATAATTGTATAAACATGTGACACATGCCTTAAAGCGTCAAAGCCAATGAAATTGATTAGTGATTAGCAACTACTCCCACATGCATTCCCAAGTCGTTTGCATTGCTTTTGGTTGGTTAATTAACGACAGTGTGCATTTATATATCACCATTTCACGACTATGGATCATAATTAAATTTAAAATGGTATAATCTTCACTTGATTTTGAAGGTTTCAAATTTTGATCAATAAATTTGTTATTTTATCCAAAAAATTATTAATTAATCACCATAATTTTATGGAAAAATATTTAAATAGTATTGATGGAATCATCGCGATCATCAGTTGAAAAAAAAAGTGAACTAATATTTATCCACAAAACATGATATAAAGACAAAATCATATCAATATAAAAACATGATTTTATTTTTTGTATTATTTATGAATATATAAAATGTTCACCATCACTAATAAAAAAATTTCTTTCCAGCTTTTGTTCAATGAATTGACGTAGAATTTCCAGTTCATATATACGGCTGTAATTTAATTAAGTTTTTACGGAAATAGCACTTTATCTAGCAATGTTTGTTTAAATATATGGTTTTCAAGTATGATGTCATCTGACTATTTTTATCTGGCTAGTTGAAAATATAGTATCATGTTTAAAATTCACTAAAAATTAAGGAAAATTTAAAAAAAAAAACACTAAAAACATGGTATCATGTTGAATGTTCAAAAGTTCTGATCACTTCTTAATTATCAAAAGAAAAAGAAAAAATGAAGTTATCAAAAATATCGCACAATAACCAAAAAAAAAAAGGTACTCGTAATAAAAAAAAAATTACAAACCTTTTTGTCAAGAAAAAAAAACTAATATTTTTAAGGATATATTCCTTGCAATACAAGCCACCGCACAAGTCCGCAGGTCTCCTAAAGAGATGGTTTGAGGTTTCTGGTGCATAAGTTAAAGAAGGATTTCTTAGGTTGTGAATGTTTAATGTGGGACAAGTGTTTCAAAGTGCGGGACTGTTATTGGTTACCATTCATACAAAAGTGGGACAGATTTTTTCAATTTTAATTAAGAAAAAGAAAAAATGATAAATGATAAAACAGTAGTAAAAGTTGATTCCGCACATGGCGGATCATAAGCACCAGTTTTGAAGCATTTCAAGTGTAGGACAATATATTTTAATTTATTTTAAATTCAGAAAAATCTGAAAAAAATTATGTGACTATAATTTATCTACTTTAACATTTTTATTAAAAGAAAAAATTAAATCAGAAATTAAAATATTAAAAACGATTAATCAATGTTTAATAATTATCACAAATGTGTAATCGTTACCATTCGAACATTGTTCCGTACCGCTTGTTCCGCACTAACCGTCCTTGTGCCGCACACTGTGTTTCTTTTGTGTAAACCGCAATTAAACCGTACCGCTTTTCTAATCCGCTTGTCCCGCACCGCCTAATCCGCTGTTACCACTCGGAGCCTTAGTTTTGGTTTCTTGCTTTTGACCAATTATATTTTTAAATAAACCTTTTTTTTTCATGATCAATAAATTTGATATTTCATCAAAAAAAAAAAATTAATATTTTTTTCTTAAAATGGTAGAAGAAAAAATGCGCTACTGACGAAGTGACGGGAGGGGCACTTGCGAGAGCCAGAGACGGTCGGAATAAAGTACACGTGATAAGGTCTGTCATTTGACATGTGTTGTTATCTGATTGGATAGTCAGTTCATTAGATCTTGCTCAATCATGTGATGATTTTTCGTTTTCTATCACGTGTCACTGCATAAAGTAAGAGCATGTGGATCCAACGTCATGAGTTCACGCCACGTGTCATGATGATGTTAGAGCTATGATTTATGTTCACTTTGTGTACACTTGTATCCAAGAACAATACCACATGAACCTGACTGAGCTCATAAAAAAATAAAGAAAATCAAATAGTTCGGTTTGCGTACTTTTCGTGTTATATGTCAGTACCACGCTATCCATTTACTGTATTATTCATCTTTCAGTTTTCTAGATTCCTTTTTTTACTTGTTATATTTTCTTGCTCGTTTGATTAGCTACTCCAAGTTACGGGTACTAGCTGCAGTAAAAGATAATCAACCTAACTTCAGTAAAATGTAAAAGCATTACTATTTTTACTAAATCTGAGATTCATTTTTTTTTTTTTTTTGTAAAAAGGACAATCCGAAATTCGTTTGCGACCTTCAAAAACTAGAAAAAGTAAGGTGACACCTCCTAGATTGATGGCACTTTGATATGGCAATCTTTTGGATCAGTTATATATGATTGCTCTATAGTCTATTTCCCACTTCATGGCCGGATCTTCACTTCATGGACGAAAACTCATCTATGTAAACGGTCGATTTTGTCCGGTGGTCGGTGTTGGTTAACTGTTTTCGATTCCCGATTTAATCGGATTGTAAGTTTTTTTTAATAAAATTAATATAACTAAAAAATTATATATGGGATACATGTCCTAGGGAACACATACGTTGTACGAGAGGATACATGACATGATAGTCATTAGATGTCACAT
This sequence comes from Orychophragmus violaceus, assembly GCA_030180135.1. Taxonomy (NCBI): domain Eukaryota; kingdom Viridiplantae; phylum Streptophyta; class Magnoliopsida; order Brassicales; family Brassicaceae; genus Orychophragmus; species Orychophragmus violaceus. Next base: position 79,135,901 of record CM058236.1, on the reverse strand, counting down.
TCATTAATTTCTGTATCTTTGTTTTAATAAATAATTCTTTGATCTTTAGAGACGATATATTAGGGGTGAAACTATTATCCGGAATCCGAGATCCGATCCGGGATCCGCTCCGATCTGCTCCGAAAATCCGGATATCCGGGGTGCCCGGATCCGGATAGTAAAATCTAAGATCCGTCCAAGCCAGATCCGGATCCGGATATCTTAATTTTTAGGTCCGGATATCCGGATCCAGGCTATTAAATATATTAAAATATATTAAAAATATATTTATTTTATATATAATATATGATTTCTTATATAAAAATATATAAAAATAATTTTAATTATGTTTTATATTATATTATATTTTCTTTTTAAAGATTTTATATAAAATACTAATTTTATAATTAAATTTAGATTTTTAACATTTTATTCTTATTTTTTAAAATTATTTTTAATTGTTTTTGCGGATCCGGATATCCGCGAATATCTTGATTTTAGTCGGATATCCGAAGTCTGGATATCTGGAAGCCACAGATCCGGATCCGGGTAGTGTTTTCACGGATCCAGATATCCCAAAATTCCCGGATATTCGGATCCGTCCCACCAATACTTTCATGGACATTTCTGAAATTAAAAAAATGTAAAAATATTACATAGATACTTGTGCCAATGAGTTAGAGCACTTCCAATGCATGGTTCTGAATGAGTATCTAAGCAAAAAAATATTTTTTTAAAAAAATAGGAAAAAAAAAAAGAAAAGCTTAGAACAAGTTTTTCTTTAAAAACTCTTGATCTCTTGTTAAGAAATCATCTCTCTAGACACTTGTCAACTTAGTATAGGTTTAATTTATAATGAAAAATCAAATAATTAATTTGTTGTAAAATCTATTTAATTGTTTATATGTTGGTAATTTAGATTTTAATTTTTTATAAATCCTAAAATAAAATTATCTATCTATTGAGTTCTATTTTTTTCATATATTTAAGTTATACTAATAATACTTAATTAATATTATCATATTCGTTAAAGTAATTACAAAAATAGTATTATTAATTTATAAAATTTAAATTCATTATGTTTCTTGTATTAATAATAATACTAATTTTCTTTTACATTATAATTTATTTTACTAATTTTTTTAATGATTTTTCTAATAACTAAAAAAACTTATTGAGAATAACAAATAGTAAATATATTATGAGATTTATGTGTTAACCGTTTAAAAAAACAAACTGAGATTGTTTTATTTTTGTAATTTTGTTTAAAAAATCTTAACAATAACGATTTGTTTCAAGAAGCAAATGGAGTCCACCGGAAGATATCGTTCTCATTAGTGGGTGGCTAAATACAAGTTAAGATCTGATTGTGGGTAATAATCAAAAGGCAGCTGCATTTTTTAAAAGAATTGCTAGTTATTATTCATCAAGTCTGGTGGTTTCAACTCTACCAAAGAGAGAAGAAAGTCATTGCAAGAAAATATGGCAAAAACTTAATGATAGTGTATGCAAGTTTGTTGGATGCTATGATCATGCTTCATGTCAAAGAACTAGTGGCCAATCCGAAGATGATGTTCTCCAAGTTGCCTACCAATTATACTACAACGACTACAAGAGCAATTTCGCATTTGAGCATGCATGGAGGGAGCTCTGACATGATCAAAAATGGTGTAGTTCATACATACCTCAAATGTCTAAGGGTAGTGGAAGTTCAAAAAGAATAAAATTAAATGAAGGTGGTACATATTCTTCAAGTTCTAATCCAGAGTCTCCAATAAATCTAAACGAAGAGGAGCAAACTATGGCTCGTCCGCTTGGTGTTAAGTCCTCTTTTTTTTTTTTAACACTGAAATTTCTATTGTATGAGAGTTTCTCCCCGTGGGATAACATAAAAGAGCTAGAAAGAAAACAAGCAAAACCCATCACCAGAAGGCATAGGGTAACAGAAAACAGCCATTCTATAAAGAGCCCCTCTCGCAAGCAAAAAGAGAAGGTAAGGAATGGAGATTTCTCAGGCAGCATATGTGACACAGGCGACTAAAGCCCAGAGTGGGAGAGCGGAGTAGCTTCAGCAGCCAGCAATGGATCTAGCCAAGAAGGTCCTGATCGAGCGATGTATGAATGGCGTCTAGAGGCTAAGATTCCGCTTTCCGCAATAGCAAGAGCTGGACGGTTACAGGTGACTGACGTATGAAACAATTTCCATGATGTGAAGGCATGTAGCTGTCCGTATAAGTTCGACACTTGCTGATGGAGCCTTGGGTACATGTGAGTATTGAGCATCGCATTTTGCAATGAAGTCGAGCTAGCTTCAAAGGACATGACGTCAAATCTCATAGAATCTAAAGATGATATTGCCCATGACATCCCCAGAATGTCCGCTTCTAAGCTTGAGTGAACCGGAGCAAAGGAGTTACGGCCGTGAAGGATAGCCATCCCGGAATGGTCACGGATGATCCATGATGCTCCTGCGATTTTTAATGATTCATTCCACGCAGAACCAACATTGCATTTTAAAGCTCCTACCTCAGGCGCTTGCCACGAAATAATTTCAGGGAGAGGGGTGTGATTCCGAGAAGATTGACCCTCATTCTCCCCAGATTCAGCTGCATTGGCCGCTAACCACTCACCAAGGTCTTCCTGGGCTTTGGATAGAATTGAACCAGGGGCATATTTAGTGTTTTCAAAGACCAACGCATTCCTGGCCTTCCACACATGCCATATAATCCAGGGAAAAAGAAGCTTCCGAGGCTCTAGACTACTCTGCTTTTTCGACCAAGACATAAGATAATGCAAATTAAGGAAGACTGAGTTTAGAGAGAAACCACCAGGAGGGCAAGGAATGTTGGAGAGTCGCCATGTCTCCTGTGCAACCTCGCAATTGAAAAGAGTATGACAAATGGTTTCTAGTCTTGGTGTGGTACATGACGAGCAAGATGTATCTAGCGCAATACCACGGCTTCGAAGTCTTTCCTTGACAAGTACGGCACCTGCCACTGCTTTCCATAGAAAATGTCTAAGCTTCGAAGGGGTTTTGGTTTTCCACAGATCCTTCCACAGCTTTTGCTCTATAGGTGGAATGCGGTGGTTACTGGGGGTCTGTAAATACAACAGATTTTCCAGGAGTTTGTAACCACTTTTGGAAGAGTATACACATGACTTGTCTCCTCCCCATATTAACTTATCTTCCTCCTGGTACCTTGGCTTAAGGCTTAATATGAAAGATGCATCCTCTGCTGTGAAGGTTTCTTGGACCAACTGCACATTCCATTGTCCCGAGTTAGTTATGAGCAAGTCCGAGACATTCTGATGGAGTTGGATTACTGCATTGGCGTTGTACTGAGAAGTACGAACAGAGCCATCCCATATCCAATTGTCTGTCCAGATCTTTGTGTCTTTCCCATCACCAATGTCCCATATCAGTCCCTTTTTCAAGAGTTCTCGACCGTGCATAATACTCCTCCAAGCGTAAGATGGTCTCGTCCCCATACCACATTGGAGAAAAGAAGAATTTCTAAAGTACCTCTGTTTCAGGATACGTGCCAATAAAAAATCAGGATGGGATAAGATTCTCCAAGCCTGTTTTCCAAGAAGAGCTTGATTGAAATTAGCTATATCATGGAAACCAAGACCACCTTGATCTTTGGGTTTACAAAGTTTCTTCCAAGCCACTCATGGTATCTTCTTCCTTGAAGTTTTACTGCTCCACCAAAACTCTGTCATTGCGCTTGTTAACTTTTCACACACCTCTTTCGGTAGCTTAAAACAGGACATAGCAAAGACCGGAAGCGCTAAGCCCACTGATTTCAAAAGTATTTCTTTCCTACCTTGAGAAAGAGATTTAGAGTACCAGCCATTCAACCGTCCATTTAGCTTCTCTTTAAGAAAACTCAGGAGCTTCCTCTTCGATCCACTAAAGCATTCCGGCAAACCAAGATAGTTACCTTCACCACCTTCTGTGGTTATTCCAAGGGACGGTTTAACCTCAATTTTAACATCAGCAGGGACTTTCGAGCCGAATATGATGGAAGATTTGATCTTATTAATTTCCTGACCCGATGCGTCACCGTACAACTTCAGAACCTTCACAATTTCTGTCGCTTCAGACGCATCGGCTTTACACATGAGAAGACTATCGTCGGCAAAAAGCAAATGATGCACTGAGGGGCCCGAGTGGCTGAGCTTAATGCCATGTAGAAGACCAGACGCTTCAGACTCATTAAGAGAATTAACCAAAGCTTCAGCACAGAGAATAAACAAGAATGGAGATAGTGGATCACCTTGTCGCAGCCCCCTTTCGGGTTTAATAAACCCATGCGCAGCCCCATTAAGTAGCACCGAATATGAGACCGTGCTGACACAACCCATGATCCAACGAATCCAGACATGTTCGAAACCCAGCTTCTCAAGGAGAGTCTCCAAGAAATTCCACTCGACTCGATCGTAAGCTTTGGACATATCGGTTTTAATTGCCATAAACTCGTCAGACACGAGATCATTTGTACGCAGACCATGTACCATCTCGTGAGCAATAATAATGTTGTCCGAGATGAGTCTACCAGAAACAAAGGCTCCTTGAGTATCCGAGATAATGTCCGGCAGAAAACGTTTGAGCCGATCACATAAGATCTTCGAAACAATTTTGTATTGTACCGAGCAGAGACTAATGGGTCTCATATCTTTCATACACGTCGGCTTCGGGATCTTTGGTAACAAACACAGATGGGTGTGGTTCCAGCCTTCTGGAAGAATAGCCGAGTCAAAGAAACTACGGATCTCGGTAGTGAGGGCCTGACCAACAACCGGCCAGTGTTGCTGGTAGAAGAAACCTGTAAACCCGTCTTCACCCGGCGCACTGTCTCCTTTCACCGCGAAAGCTGCTAATTTTATTTCCTCATCCGACACTCTGGTTGTAAGAGCATTATTCATCTCCGCTGAAACCCTTGGACGGAAACCCTGGAAGAGTGTATCGAGGTCAGTGGGGTTCGAACTCATAAAGAGTTCCCTGAAGTATTCCACCGCGATGTGACCCTTTGCTCCTTCAGAGAAGTTTTCCTGGCCCAGATTATCTAGGAGCATCAAAACCCTATTCTGGAGCTTCCTACCCTTCGTGCAGTTAAAGAAATACTTGGTATTCATATCCCCTGCCTTCAACCATTGCTGTCTACACTTTTGTCTCCAGAACACTTCTTCTTCACGGTATGCAAGGGTAAGCTCTCTCTTCAGGCTTTGCATGACAAGGCCTATCCCGGCCATAGGGCCGGAACGGATTGCCACTACTTAACCGATTTCATCTTGAGGTTTCTTAAGAACCTCAAGTCCATTTTAGTCATACTTAAACGTTTTCCATTTCATTCATTCAACAAATTCGATTCATAATAAAGACTAAGGCAAAATAGACATTTTTATTAATAAGTAAAAGGTACCAAATACAAATGTGGTTCAATTCGCATTATGCTAAAGTATTCGGTCCTAAAACAATTTCTACCAAACTAACACCACTCGCCCCCAAGTCTTGTCCGCGCCTAGGTTTGATCATCTTCATGATCTCCTGAAAACAAAACAAGTTCATGAGATTTCCATAACAATTTATATTCGTTTTTCATGCAACCTAGCATTTATATAACTATATGATCCCATGAACTATTTATACAAGTATTTCCATTTATATTTCTAAGTTCTCAAGAAAAAACCGTCCAATTCATATTTACACGTTAGATGGACTACGAACACATCTCGGCCTACGGTCATAGGCGTGCATTCGGGTTGCCGCGGCTTACGGTCGGGTGAGTGTGCGTGACGCATTATCGCCGTGTCGACGACACGGTCATCCGCACGTCCGCATGCGCTAAGCCATACGATCGTTACGCGTTGCCGGGCCGATGTACTGCTCGATCACACGCTTGACCTTACGGTCGCGTGGACTGATTGGCACATCGGCTGTCCGGTTGACGCGCGATTGTCCAGCCATGCGCTTATGCCCGCGATGAAGAGTTTCCCGATCTTCCTGCGACCGTTCCACAATCCAGCCGAGTATTCGCGAACGGACGCGTCTTTACGTCGCGCCTTTACGGACGAACGGTCGCGACTTTACGTACGAATGTACGCGATCATTACCGCGGACGGTCACGATCATTCCGGTGGCCCGTACGTGTACCGTGGCCGTGAATGCTTCGCGATAGTCCATGGACCGATCGCGACCACGCGCGCACACTTCTAACGGTTTGACGAGCGGTTTAGTTACTTGATCCGACGGACTCAATTCCTCGGTCCGATCTTATGTATGGCCGACCGTGTTTTGGCTTCTCGGTTCTCGGTATACCGTCCTTCCGACGGGCCGTTAAACCGTTCGAAGCAACATGATCTTTCGGGCCATTTCCCATACTCGGATCATAACCATCCGTTTGTCAAAGCCGCCCACGACCAAGGCCTTAAGGACGGTCGTGTAATATACATGGAGCGATTATTTAGAGTAAGAAGAAGAGAGAGATTCCGGCCATAACAACCGACCGTGGCCGCTAGGGTTTTGGCCAAGGCCGAGAAGAAATAGAACCGGACTCTAACCTTAGAAACGGTTGCGGTCTTGCCATGAGTAGCCGATGCCTCTCCAGCCATCTTTGCTCCTCTTCTTGCGCTTTAAACCACCACCAAGATCTCCTTAAACCGCCGGCCTCTCCTTGAAGATTCCGGCCTCTTTCTCTCTCTAAACTCTCTCGATTTGGCCTTGTGCCTTTGGGAGAATTTTGTGTGTTTTTGTGCCTTGTGGGCGTGCGCAAAAATGGACAAGGGAAGGCCTATTTATAGGCTCTTCCATGCGCCAACTACCAAGGGGAGAGAGGTGTGAGTTGTGGACCGAATGGGTGCAACACTTGGTGGTACCCATTCGCTTGGTAACCGCTAGTCAGCTAGTGTCACTAGCTGACCTAGCTGGCCCAAGAGCTTAACACTCCGGCCAGCTGAGTTGAGCTGGTTGCCAGCTGACCTAGCTAGCCAGCTGGACTGTTCAGCTCAGCTGAGCTGACTTCCTCACTCCTACACTTAGCTGAGCTCCTTCCAGCTGAGTCTCAGCTCCAAAAACGCCTATGGGACACTTGGTTTAGTCTCTCCGGACTTTCCCGTTCATGTTTCTGGTTCCATGGCCGTCCCATCTTCCTTAGGCCGGTTGGGGGATACTACAAGTCTCCCCCCCTTGAAATGGATTCGTCCCCGAATCCGCGTCAAGGTTTTTGTACAACTCTGGATAGTCGGCCTTCATCTTATTCTCGGTTTCCCAAGTAATCTCCTTGACCCCATTATGGATCCATTCCACTTTGACCATTTGTACCACTTTCTTTCGGGTTGCTTTTTCCATCCTATCTAGGATTCAGAGTGGTCGGATTTCGATGGTCAAGTTTGGCCTAAGTTCTCTTGGAATCTCAGGTTCAACCTTGTCTTGATCCCCTAGACATTTGCGCAATTGTGAGACATGGAATACATTGTGAAATGCGTCCATCTCACTTGGCAAGTCTAACTTATAGGCGACCTCTCCAACCCGTTCAATGATTCGGAACGATCCCAAATATCTGGGATCAAGCTTACCACGCTTGGAAACCCTGGCCCGACCCTTGAAAGTGATCATCTTCAAGTAGACTTGGTCGCCTACTTCAAACTCCAGGTCTTTTCTTCTTTTGTCTGCATAGCTCTTTTGACGGTCTTGAGCCTCTTTCATCTTGGCCTTGAGGAAACGGATTCGTTCCGTGGTTTCCTCTATTATGTCTGGTCCAACTATGCTTGACTCTCCAACTTCGGTCCAGCATAGTGGAGTTCGACAAGGCCGTCCATACAAAGCCTCATAGGGCGACATTCCGATGCTTGTGTGATAACTGTTGTTATACGCAAACTCGGTCAAGGGTAGAAACTTCTCCCATGAGTCGCCCCATTCAAGAACACACGCCCTTAGCATGTCTTCTAGGGTTTGTATGGTCCTTTCGGATTGACCGTCCGTCTGGGGATGGTAAGCCGTACTCATGTTCACTCTCGTTCCCAGGGCCTTCTGGAAGGCTTGCCAGAAATAAGAAGTAAACCGGCCATCCCGGTCTGAAACTATACTTGATGGGATCCCATGAAGTCTCACGATCTCATCAATGTATAACTCAGCCAAATTCCCCACTCCGTCCGTCTTCTTGATGGCCAAGAAGTGGGGGAATTTTGTGAGCCTATCTACCACAACCCAAATGGCATCTCGCCTATTCCGGGTCGTAGGCAAACCGGTCACAAAGTCCATAGCTATGTTATCCCATTTCCATTCCGGAATGGGAAGACTTTGTAGCAGACCACTCGGGACTTGGCGTTCAGCCTTGATTAGCTGACAGGTCGAGCACTTGGCCACCCAATCAGCTACATCACGCTTCATCCCAACCCAATGATAGTACCGTTTGAGGTCATGGTACATCTTGGTTTGCCCGGGGTGAATTGAGAACTTAGACTGATGAGCCTCTCGTAAGATGACTTCCTTCAGTTCCCACACGTTTGGCACACAGACTCGGCCATTTACCACAATCGTCCCATTGTTGGAGATTTGGTATTCTGTATGGTTGTTCTCTGCGGCTTTCACCAACTCCTCATCATCCTTCTGAGCAAGCCGGACCTTAGTCAGAATATCTGCTTGGTCCGCTGCCCCTAAGCCAATTGGCTCTTCCCCCACGGTCAATGCATTGAGACGCAAGGAACGGACCATTCCGACCAAGGTCTCTGCATCCCGTTCACTAGCCACCTCGGTCCTTTTCCTACTTAAGGCGTCGGCCACGAGGTTGGCCTTCCCTGGATGGTAAGTAATGTCCAGATCGTAATCAGCCACTAGTTCCATCCATCTTCTTTGACGAAGGTTGAGTTCAGGTTGGGTGAACACATACTTCAGGCTCTTATGGTCCGTAAATAGTTGCACTTTCGCTCCGTAGAGATAAGATCTCCAGATCTTAAGTGCAACGACTACAGCGGCCATCTCAAGATCATGAGTGGGATAGTTCCCCTCATGTTTCCTTAATTGCCTTGAAGCATATGCAATCACTTTCCCTTCTTGCATCAACACACATCCCAACCCATTGATTGACGCATCCGTGTAAACCACGTAAGGCACATCATCTTGGGGTTGAGTCAGAACTGGCGCCTTAGTCAACATCTCCTTGAGTTCCTTAAAACTCTTCTCCGCGGCATCAGTCCATACAAACTTCACGTTTTTCCCGGTTAGCTTCGTCATGGCCTTGGCCATACTTGCAAACCCTTGGACAAAACGTCTGTAGTAGCCGTCCAGACCTAGAAAGCTTCGGACCTCAGTCGCGTTTCTCGGTCTTGGCCAATCCTCAATTGACCGGATCTTCTCCGGATCAACTGCCACTCCTTCCGCCGACACTATGTGCCCTAGGAAGCCAATCCGCTCTTGCCAGAAACTACATTTACTTAGCTTGGCATAGAGCTTCTGTTCCCGCAGCTTCTCCAACACGATCCTAAGATGTTCCCGATGTTTTCTAGGGTTCTTGGAGTAAACAAGTATGTCATCAATGAATATGATGACAAAACTGTCTAACCATTCCCGAAAGACACCGTTCATCATCTTCATGAACGCGTCTGGTGCATTGGTTAGACCAAACGGCATGACTACAAACTCGTAGTGTCCATACCGAGTTTGGAATGCGGTCTTCCTCACGTCCTCTGGTGCTATCGGGATTTGGTGGTATCCCGACGCGAGGTCGATCTTGGAGAACACGGTCGAACCCTTGAGTTGGTCTAACAACTCGTCTATCCGAGGCAATGGGTACTTGTTCTTGACAGTAACCCGGTTGATGCCTCGGTAGTCTATGCACAAGCGGAGGCTCCCGTCCTTCTTCTTGACGAATAAGACAGGCGCTCCCCAAGGAGAACTGCTTGGCCTAATAAAGCCTTTGTCCAGCAGTTCTTCTAACTGCTTCTTCAACTCAGCCATCTCGGCTGAGGCCATTCTATATGGCGCCTTGGATAAGGGTTTCGTTCCGGGTTCAAGTTCAATGACGAACGGATCAGACCGGTCAGGCGGTAAGCCTTCTAATGGTCTAAAAACGTCCTCAAAGTCCTTAACCACTGGGATTTCCCCAAGCTTAGCCTCCGGCCCTACTTCCTTGATCGTGATAGTGGCTAGGTATGCTTCACATCCCTTAGCCAACATCTTCTCTGCTTGGATAGCAGAGACGACCAAGCTTCCCGAGGTTGGCCGTATTCCTTGGAACACAACCTTACCCTCAGGTTTCTCGAACTTCACCCTTCCCCGGTGACATTCAATGGTGGCTCGGTTTTGACCGAGCCAGTCCATACCCAAAATCACTTCGTGATGTTTGAGTTGGACCACCACTAGGTCAGCCGGCATGCTCACGCCTCCAATGGAAACAGGCACATCTCTGACTAACCCTAGCATAGGCATTACTTGCCCACCGGCGGCATTCACAATGCCTTGGCCGGCTGCTTGTTCACTTTGGAACAAGCCTTTCCCAATCATCCCGGGACTCACAAAACTGTGTGTAGCCCCGGAGTCAAACAAGGTCAATGTTTCTACACCGCCTATCAAAACGGTCCCTACACATCGCCCTCAAATGTGTAAGCGCATCCCGCTTTTTCCCCAATATGATGCAATGCATTATTCAAATATTGAAGAAGGTTAGGGTTCCAGTAACGTACCAGTAATCGCGTCATATGAGCCGGCCTCCCCTGAGTCCTTTACCAGTGCGTAAACCCGAGGTTTCACGGTTTGACCCTTGGCCGTAGCCGCGCGGTCTCCCTGACCCCGGTTCACTTCTGGCGCCCTTTGCTTCCCATCTTGGCGCTTGGGACACTCTCGGATGTAGTGCCCAGCTTGGCCGCAGAGATAGCATGTCACTGGTCTCTCGGTCACCTCTTCACGCCCCTTGTTCTGTGGACAGCTCCGTGACTCGTGGTCCTTGCCGCCACACTTCGCGCATGCAACATCGGCTTTCCAACACTTCCCTAAGTGTCGTTTGCCACATGTGGCACATCTGGCGCGGTCAGAGGAGGGAGCATCAGCCGTCTGATCTCTCTTCCTCTTTAGGTCCTTCCCGGGTTGACTGGACACCTTGTCCTTTGAGCCAACGCGGTTCTCCTCAGCCAAATTGGCTTCCACCGTAGCTGCCCTCTCGACTAGCTCGGAAACACTGTTGTAGCTACAAACCGAGCAGTGGGTACGTAATTCCACTCGCAGGCCGCGAAGGAAACGACGCACCTGTGCTGGCTCGTCCTCAACATCCCGTCCCACGTAACGTCTGAGACGGTCGAACTCGGCCTCATACTCACGGACCGACCTGTGGCCCTGGACTAAGCCCAAGTATCTACCTTCCATACGATCCCAGGCCTCCGCCGGGAAGTACTTCCGGTTGAACTCTACCTCAAACTCCGCAAAGGAGTTGATGAGGCCCTTGGTGCGCCTGTCAACAGACAGCCACCAGTTGTGATCGTCCCCTTCCAGGAAGTGGGTCGCTATGTCCTTACGGTAATCTTCAGAGCAACGGGTAGAACGGAAGTTCCGGACAAGCCGTGACCTCCATTCATCAGCCTCTAGTGGGTCAGCACTTCCCTTGAAGTGTTTTGTGCCCAACTTGGTGATGTGACCTAGAACGTTGAGGTAGTCCACCTTTCGAACCTTTTTGGGGTTCGGTGACTCTACCACTACTACGTCCGAGTCATCATCACTCAGACTCGCGGTCTCAGGAACCACGGTCTGCGGCTCACCCCCAGCCGGTTTCTGACCAGAAAGGCTCTGGTTCAGTGCCGTGAGCTGGCCCATCACTTCCTTTAACATAGTCCACATCTGACCGACGTTCGGGACTGCTGTCAAAGGCTCACCGTCACCACCACCTGTGGCGTCATCCATCTCATGGCCGGTCTCATCTCGAGCCGCATGAGACGAAGACTCACCCATATGCTCATCGTTCCCGGTTTGGACGTGCGGTTGTTCAACCCTAGTCCCGTCGGGAATCAGTGTAGCATTGGGCTCAGTGGCCGTTGGGACAACCTCATGACCGGTTGCCCCTGGCGTGACAGGAGTGGTCTGGACTCTCGGGCCGTGGCCGGTCGCAGACGTCTCCTTTTCCTTATCTTTTGTCCTCTTGGACTTGCTTTTTCCAACCTGAAATTCAACAAGACAATTCCATATATATCCAATCAAATTTCAAGTCCTAAGCAAGTCTAACTTTCTATGCGGACAATTCGGACTTGGACGAGTGGTGTAGCCCCTAACCCCAGCCTAGGAAATAACTCCGCTCTGATACCAACTTGACAAGGCCTATCCCGGCCATAGGGCCGGAACGGATTGCCACTACTTAACCGATTTCATCTTGAGGTTTCTTAAGAACCTCAAGTCCATTTTAGTCATACTTAAACGTTTTCCATTTCATTCATTCAACAAATTCGATTCATAATAAAGACTAAGGCAAAATAGACATTTTTATTAATAAGTAAAAGGTACCAAATACAACTGTGGTTCAATTCGCATTATGCTAAAGTATTCGGTCCTAAAACAATGTCTACCAAACTAACACCACTCGCCCCCAAGTCTTGTCCGCGCCTAGGTTTGATCATCTTCATGATCTCCTGAAAACAAAACAACTTCATGAGATTTCCATAACAATTTATATTTGTTTTTCATGCAACCTAGCATTTATATAACTATATGATCCCATGAACTATTTATACAAGTATTTCCATTTATATTTCTAAGTTCTCAAGCAAAAACCGTCCAATTCATATTTACACGTTAGATGGACCACGAACACATCTCGGCCTACGGTCATAGGCGTGCATTCGGGTTGCCGCGGCTTACGGTCGGGTGAGTGTGCGTGACGCATTATCGCCGTGTCGACGACACGGTCATCCGCACGTCCGCATGCGCTAAGCAATACGATCGTTACGCGTTGCCGGGCCGATGTACTGCTCGATCACACGCTTGACCTTACGGTCGCGTGGACTGATTGGCACATCGGCTGTCCGGTTGACGCGCGATTGTCCAGCCATGCGCTTATGCCCGCGATGAAGAGTTTCCCGATCGTCCTGCGACCGTTCCACAATCCAGCTGAGTATTCGCGAACGGACGCGTCTTTACGTCGCGCCTTTACGGACGAACGGTCGTGACTTTACGTACGAACGGACGCGATCATTACCGCGGACGGTCACGATCGTTCCGGTGGCCCGTACGTGTACCGCGGCCCTGAATGCTTCGCGATAGTTCATGGACCGATCGCGACCACGCGCTCACACTTCTAACGGTTTGACGAGCGGTTTAGTTACTTGATTCGACGGACTCAATTCCTCGGTCCGATCTTATGTATGGCCGACCGTGTTTTGGCTTCTCGATTCTCGGCATACCGTCCTTCCGACGGGCCATTAAACCGTTCGAAGCAACATGATCTTTCGGGCCATTTCCCATACTCGGATCATAACCATCCGTTTGTCAAAGCCGCCCACGACCAAGGCCTTAAGGCCGGTCGTGTAATATACATGGAGCGATTATTTAGAGTAAGAAGAAGAGAGAGATTCTGGCCATAACAACCGACCGTGGCCGCTAGGGTTTTGGCCAAGGCCGAGAAGAAATAGAACCGGACTCTAACCTTAGAAACGGTTGCGGTCTTGCCATGAGTAGCCGATGCCTCTCCAGCCATCTTTGCTCATCTTCTTGCGCTTTAAACCACCACCAAGATCTCCTTAAACCGCCGGCCTCTCCTTGAAGATTCCGGCCTCTTTCTCTCTCTAAACTCTCTCGATTTGGCCTTGTGCCTTTGGGAGAATTTTGTGTGTTTTTGTGCCATGTGGGCGTGCGCAAAAATGGACAAGGGAATGCCTATTTATAGGCTCTTCCATGCGCCAACTACCAAGGGGAGAGATGTGTGAGTTGTGGACCGAATGGGTGCAACACTTGGTGGTACCCATTCGCTTGGTAACCGCTAATCAGCTAGTGTCACTAGCTGACCTAGCTGGCCCAAGAGCTTAACACTCCGACCAGCTGAGTTGAGCTGGTTGCCAGCTGACCTAGCTATCCAGCTGGACTGTTCAGCTCAGCTGAGCTGACTTCCTCACTCCTACACTTAGCTGAGCTCCTTCCAGCTGAGTCTCAGCTCCAAAAACGCCTATGGGACACTTGGTTTAGTCTCTCCGGACTTTCCCGTTCATGTTTCTGGTCCCATGGCCGTCCCATCTTCCTTAGGCCGGTTGGGGGATACTACATTGCATATGTGAATGGTTTGGTGATACTTTTGCTACTTCCAATTCCAGAGCATTTTTCAGCCGAGTGATGCGATCCTTGGAGTTCAGGTCTGCCCGCCTTTTCCATTTCGAGATCTCTTTTCTGCATCTATTAATTTGTCCATCACACTCAGACCTTCCGAGCCAACACCAGACCACCCTTGTTTAACAATCTCTGCAAATCCAGGCTTTTTACCATTCTTTTGTCGAAGTAGAAGCGACCTTTCCTCTCTGCTTCTCCCTCAAAGGCGAATGTGATCCTAATCGGACGATGATCCGAGGCCCACATCTCAAGATAATCCATACTGGCTCGAGGGAACAGATTCAACCAGCCATCATTACCGAAAGAGCGATCCAATCGGCATTGTATCCAGACACTATCACGCCAACCAGCCCAAGAGAAGTGATTACCATAACTTCTGATTTCTCTGATTTTGCAATTCTGAGCCATGTTTCTAAAACCCCAAAACGTAGATTCTTCTCGGGTAGAGCCTCCGAGCTTTTCATCATGTGATAACAGTTCATTAAAGTCACCAGCCAGGATCCATGCCTCATCTCTATTAAGTCCAATGTCAGCCAAACGATTCCAAACTCTTTGTCGTCTAGCTCTTACAGGATCCCCATAAACAAACGTAAGAAAGAAAGAAAGCGTGCCCAACAACACTTTGAGGTCAATGATTCTTTTGTCGCGAGATAACACTTCCACATTGTAACTGCTCTTCCACATTACTGTTAAACCACCACTAAGGCCAATGGGTTCAACAGTAATCAATTCATCATAACACAAACTTGATTTCAATTTATCCAAAACACAAAACTTTTGCTTAGTCTCCATGAGAAACAAAAAATCACGGAAATACTTTCTACGCATTCCCCTTAAATGACGAACTGTCTCGGGGTTTCCCAACCCTTGACAGTTCCAGCTCAAGATGCTCATTGGGGAGGCAGCGGGTTCAATACGGAAGCCACCGAGCGGTTGATGTTTGAGGTGTTTGCTTTCTTCGTGAGACCCATTCTTGATGTCTCTGCTTTGCGTTTTGAGCTTCCATCAGCAGGAGCTGAGGTTCCAGTTTTGTCATCATTGTTTTGGCTTGTAATGGATTTGCTGCGGAGTCTGCGTTGCCAAGCTGGAGGACGTCCTCGCCGCTTACGTTGAGTACCAGACGTACCGGAGTCAAAACCATAGTCAGAAGACCCAACATGGAAAACCGTTGTACTCTTGGTACTCAATGGTGAGGAGGAGCTGTGATCAGAGAAAGCTTCTTCAGTGTCTTTGCCATTGTTTCCCAGAGGAGCCGATACTATTTCAGTGGGTAGCTTGCTTTTGATGGAAATTAGCCCACTCTGATTTTCTCCATATCCAAAGACCATGCCTTTTTCCTTATGCAAATCAGTAGTGAAACGAGGTACATGGTTGGCTTCAGATGCTTTCTCTTCCTCAATCGCCTGCTGAATTCTCTGGATCCGGACTCTTCTTTCCGACTCATCCGCGTGAGAGATGTATTGTAACGCCATGTTCCTTTTTTCACCAGAGAGTTCAGGAAATAGAGGTGGAAATCCTGGAGGACCATCGAGCACTGACCTTTCTTTCTCCTTTCCCACCATATTTGATCTTCCTTAGCCTGGGAGAATGGGGGACAAGCCGGTGAACCCGCAACTTGATTACTCAGCAGGGGGCAATGGTCTTTGTCATGAGTAAGCCGGTAACAGCGATGGCACTTTTTCCGTAGCTTCTCAAACTCGTAAGAGATGACAACTGATTCCCATGTTGGCAGATTTAGTTTCTTCTCTTCCAAGGCAGGTTTAGCAACATCGAAAAGGACCTTGGCTCTGATAAAGTCCGTTTTCTGCGAGGCCTTTGGATCGTATGCTACTTCTATTACCTTCCCGGCCGCCCTAGCTAGAGTGTCCATGGTTTCCATGGTGTAGTAATTGCAGGGGATGTTTCTTATTCGGACCCAAACCTTGAACTTTGTCAGGAAATCATCCGGAGGTGACTCTTCCCAACGTTCCAAGAGCATGGTCCAATGACTGAATGAAGCAGGACGATCGTCTAGAACCATTTGGAGGTCTTCTTCTCTGTCGAAAATGAACTGGAACTTATCTCGTGATAAAGCGATTCCCCGAACTCGTCCCGCCACCTTCCAATGGCCTGGCATGAAGCCGATCATCCGGGACATAGACTGCGCCTCTGGGTTTAACAATCTGCCCAGTAAACTGCATTTGTTCTCATCAAAGACTCTGAACCGAGGGTCATTGGGGAGGGTGATCGGTTCATCGTCAATGATCTTCATTGCGTTAAGGGCGTTTTGCAGGAAATCAGCCATGGGTGTCGCCGGAGCTGAGAACGTAGACAACCAGAACCGTCGAGAAAAAGTTTTTTTTTGGAATGGGATCAATCAGAGGAAAGCAGAGATTAATGGGGATTTCCGAAAAAATTGTGGGGAGAATCCTCCGACTTTCCATATTTCTTCAATGATTGAGAAATTCTTGAAGGAGAAAAGGAAAGTGATGATATTCCGGAAGCAGACAAGGAAATAGAATATGGCAGAATGCCTAAAATATGACCGTAGCAATAAATGCCGGTTGAAAGAGCTCTACTCGAAACGCGAGAGAGGAGAGGAAAAAGAGGACCAAACCCTCTAACTCAAACAGAGAGGCCTAAGCCAAAAAAAGTCGTGACAAGATAAATCAGTTTGATTAGTTGAACTTAATTGAAAGTTGGTGTATCTGAGTTCCAGCTATTATAAGGAAATGGGGGTACACAAGTGGATTCCACACACTTTATAAATATACCTTCTAATATGAGTGTCATTCTCGGCAACCGAACTCATCTTCGTGATAAAGGTATACACCAACAATTAAAAGCTGATTTAGTTGAGTATATGGCAAAATTTTGGCCCATCATCAAATGAAGAATAAAGCTATGTTACATCTTTGTTGGTTTTATATGCTATGTATGTTTTTTGCATTTTAAGTTTTATTTTCATAAGTTTATGCTATGTAATTTTGTCTTTAAGGTTGTTTGTAATAAATGTTAAATCTTGATTGTATTATTTAAACGGATGTATCTCTTTTTGCATTATTAATATTTCTAAGACTACTATAAAATATTATATAAATAGATTTAGTTATTTAAAAAATAAATATATTTAAGATGAATTTTGATATGTTTAATGATCATATATTCTTAAACATAATTATAAATAAAGTTTTCAAGTTAAAATATATAATAAAACACTATATTTTTTTTTTATAAGATATCCAAAGGTCAAATGATATCTAACCATTGGAATTAAAAATTTACAAATTTTTTTTATATTAAGAAACTCTAAAAATATTATTATTAAATTATTTAGATATTTATTGAATATCTAACGAATGAGGATGCTCTTATGACATCTGTTCTCACGAGTCAGTTCAAATAAATTTACCAATTTGACGGAATTGACCAAAAATAAAGATAAATAAACTGACGGAAAAATGAATTTGATTGGATCAATGTTATCCAGATTTATTTTAGGGTTCATTTGTTTTATCCCACTTAGATCTCTCCTTGATAAGTGTTCTCCGGAGGCCATGGAACCTCCCAAATATTTTATGTTTTTTTTTGTCTATCGTGCATGTACTGCTATAATTTATTTGTAGTTATCTGAAAATTTAAAATTACTAAATAATAATACAAAAAAATTTGGAGCCACCATAAACAATCAGTTGGTATGTGTAGATATTATATATAATGTTTACGTATTATGAGTAAGTCAAACGAATCAAATTAAAATCACATACCAAAAAGTGAAGTAGCGAGCTACGTTACATACGCATAACATGTGCATGCTGCAAATAATACGTGTATTTTATATAATACCCCATACACATGAATGCACCAATAATACAGATACATTAAGTATGTACAACGTACATATGCACCAGACTGTCAATTTGGTAAAATCATTCATGAAAGGTTGTTCTTTTTATTTGTGTTTTATTATTATTTTTATCCAGAATCCCTGCTAGCCCGACTAAGCCAAATTGATAATATTATGCAATGTACAATCACTAACCAATATTACTGTGTCAACCGGTTTGGTGAATCAATGTATCAATGTTCCCCGTCTACAACATAAAACCATGGTAGAAAATTGAATTGGTTAGTGAATCCCAATATCGAGAAGAACAAAAATTTGGATCAAATTGGGATTTATTTAAGCCGGTCAAAATATATAGGTTACTTCGGTAGGTGAGAGCCTAAAAGGATTAGGTTAGGTGCTTTGCTTGTAAGAGAGGAGACTTTGTCCCTTTTTAAGCACACCTAATTTAAATGTTTGGTTTGGTCTCGACGATATCAAGCGAACCCCAAAGCTTCCATATCAAAATATAAAATGCATATAAGCTTCCATATCAAAATATAAATGCATATAACGCATGCAAGGTTCTTGTTGGTACTCGTATTGTTAAAGCATCTCTAATGGTAGTATCTAACTTAGATACTCTTAGAAAATAATAATAAAGAAAAGAAAAAGTAAGAGAGAGAGGGGGAGAGTTTCTTAATAATAAACCATGGTTTCTTCCTTAAGAAACTATGGTATCTTGTTTAGAAACTCTACTAACACATGTCAACTATCTATTTGCCAATTATTTTTCAACAATTTATGTTTAATTAAATAATCAAATTTTATTAGAGTTATTATTATTTTATTATTTAGATACCCATGAGAGTATCTAATGGATGAGGGTGCTCTTAGAACTTGAAATATGAGCTTCTAACCGCATTTTGTTTGTGTGTTACAACAATATTGATCTTTGATCCATGCATGCTCAGACAGTCAGACACGTATTGGTCAATTTTACTCTTGGAATTAAATTTCATTAGTTGTCTACCGAAAAAACTATATAACGGGATAGAGATACACAACATAAAAGTATGTTAACCTGGAATAAAGTTAAGAAAATTTTGGCAAAAATGAAAAAAAAAACACAACTATTGTTCCTATATACAATTCTAAAATTCTACCCAATTTTAACTTCATTATCCTTGTATATAATAATAAAAGCCAACAATTTCACTTTCTAAAATCTAAAAAAAAAATAAAAATAATAAGAAACAACAACAAAAACATGTTTGATTTTTTTTTTAACTGTAAAAATGGATGGTAAAAATCTTTTACATGTTTTCAAACAGTAGAATTTACATTATATCATCTACGAGCCTGTTAAAATGTGTGTTTACGATTTTTTTTCTATATCTATTTTTGTAAAATATGAAATCTAATCCACTATGATATACCATCCGCATAAAACATACAGCTTATGCGTTTCTAACTATGCTATTCAATATTCATCTTAGGTCTGTGCAAAAAACCCGGAATCGAAATACCGAACCAAACCCAAACCGAAAATGAGGATTCAAACCCGAATCCGAACCGGAAAAATACCCGAATGGGTCCTAAATCTCTATACCCGAAGAACCGGAACCGAACCCGACCCGAACCGAGAACCGAATGGGTCTCCGAAATATCCGAATTACAATTATATATCCAAAATATTAGTTATATTTAAACTTAATATAACATAATTATATAAAATTATAATTACAAACTCAAATATATTGGTTAGTTTTGGACCAAAATAGCTAAAATATCCAAAATAAATGAAATATATGGAATTTCTAGCTATATTTGTCAAAATTTAATAAATTTTTGTTCAAATTAACCAATTTTTATTTTTGTTTTATGATATTCCGGATACCCGAACTCGAACCGAACCCGAATGGAACTGAACCGAACCCAAACCGAAATTATAAAATACCCGAATGGGTTTTATATACCTAGACCCGAAAATTCGAAAACCCAAAAGATCCGAACCGAACCTGAACGGGTACCCGAACGTCCAAACCTATTTCATCTTAAGGGTAGAAGGTTCAAAAAGTTAGCACGAATTTATATGGGTGTAGTTAGATCTCATGCATTAATTAATTTATATACCGAAAATTTCTGTTTTGGGTGTAGTACTTCCAAAGAAGGTCTTAGACTCTTAGTCAAAACTTGAATCCTGCTGCTGGGATCGATGTAGCTAATAATGGAAGATCTAATGGTGGAAAATAAATAAGGATAGTATTTCATCATGTGCTCGTTTTTATTAAAGTTGTAAGTACGAGAATAATCAAAGTTCAAAGCTATAAACTTGATATAGAAATTCAGGCAATGTTGTCCTTGATTTGCTCTACAACTGAAGTTAAGGTAGGCACTTTTAAAAATGGATCTTACATTGTCTTAATTTGAAACGTAAAGATGAAACAAAGTTGTTAAAAGATTTGATTCTCTTATTAGATGTGCCATGCTTTTAGAAAACCAAAAACGATCACGAAATAAACTCGATGCTTATATCGAGCTCCCTTTTATATTACATAAAACACTTTTTTAATATTTCGTAGATAGATTAATATATCGAAGACAGAAATATAAGATTTTTTTTATATATATATTTTTGATCCGATTAGCTGTGGAAAAAATCATCGAAATGTTATAGAGTAGATTTCTTCTGGAAAACCATCACATTATATATCCTGAACTTAGAATGCTTTTCGATTAATGCATGAATTAGCCGAATCACTTGTTACCACAGTACTAGCTTGAACTGTTTAGATCAAAACCTAAACTTAGACTTCCCATATAAATTTGAAAAATAGAGATTAATATCTCCATTGATTAGATCGTAAGACCATCTCAAAAGTAAATCATTCTATTTCATACTAAAATAGTGTGACACTAAAATAGAGTTAGATTTCTCTCCAATGTACAACTCTATTTTCACTCTAAAAATAAAATATTTTAAGTATATTTTTTATTTATTTATTACTAATACTTTTTATTTATAAAAATTACAATTCAACCCCACTTATTTTATTCTTTATAAAATTTTATAGAATTATAATATTACAATTTATACATTATAAAATTATTTAAATTAAACATTTATTAAATAAAAAACAACATTACATAATATAAAATAATAAATATAGTAGATTTTGGTTTAAATATTACCATTACTATATTTTCCCCACAAATGATTGATTAACGCATTTCGAAATAAAAAATGAGTTTCTCTATCTTTGATTTCTCTAAATCGATCAAGAAACTCTTGGAACTTGATATTATCCTCTTATGCTACTTGAACTTGTGGAGGTGGAGCTTCTCTTCCAACTTCAATTGGTGCATCGGTGCATCGAGATCACGCTCATCCTTGATTATCATATTATGTAATATTATACATGTAGTCATTATGTCATGTGACACATCCTATCATTGATTTTCCTACGCAAACATCTCCATGTTTGTCTTCATTTACTCAAAACTTAGATATCAACGATGGGATTATTGGCGGGTCATCGTCTCCGCGACCAAGTGAAATTAAAAAAATTCAAAATGAAAAGAAACTTGCTGATCAAACAACCGCGGTTATCGATACCTTATAAGAAGGAAATATGAAATTTTTGGAGCAACTAAAGAATATAAGTGCACAAAGACAACATCATTTGGATATTCAAAATAAAGAGGGAAAACAAAATTTTATTTTGTGACTAGAATTCCATACAAGATCCAAATATTCATGCACATATTCAAGCTGAGCAAACACGGATTTCACAAAAGCGAGGTGGTCAAGGACGAGATCAACAAGTTTTTCCTCCATCTACTTCGTTCGGACAATACTTTAACGATTTTGGAGGATACAGAAGTGGCTTACCAGATTTTTGAGTTATAGTCATTGGTGTGTTACATTTGTGTCTTGTTTATCTTAAATTTCAGTAATTTTTATGTTGTTATTTTAAGTTTTGGTATTTTTGTATTTCAGAATATTTAATAATGTAATAAAGATTTTGTAATAAATAATTAGTAAACTTATTATTTATTATAGATATAAATAAAAAACTAAAAGATTAAAAGACCATTTTACAAATATAAAAATTTAAGATAAAAATAGAGTAAAAAATATGTTTACTTTAAAAATAGTGTAAGAAATAAATTTATACTATTTTAGATTGAGATATATTGTGGGGTTAAATAAATTAAACATATTACAAACTATTACATTATATGCCCCCTTCCCCCCCCCCCCCCCCCCCCAAAAAAAAAACTATCAATGGAATAATGAGATGATTATATTACATACTGCATTATTACGAATTTGGACATACATAAATAAATAGATTTCTAATTTTCTGAGCAAGATAGTTGGTTGTTGATAAATACATCATGAGAGTAGTAGATCATTATTTATTATCTGCGATTTAATATTTATGATGATTTAATGTACAGTGTATTATTTTCTCTTGGATATCGTTTATATTGTGATCTGTCACAAATAAATACTAAACTTAACTAGTATGGGGGTACTCTCCATTGTATTGTAATAAATAATAACAAATGAGACCCATAAACCATAAACCATAAACATTCACCTCTCTCATTGTCAATGACCCCATATCCCTTAAATTGTATTTGATGCTTGATTTGTCCACTACAAATTTGTCGTATGTATACATCTTTCCATATCTGCGTCAACATGTTGACAGTGTAAGATGATATCCATTTTCTAAATGGAACACTCACTGTTTTATAAACTCGTGACTGAACATATATATATATATAATGTGATTTGATTGGCTTTCTTCATTAAGTTTTTGTTTGTTTGTTGACAAACACTATGCATTAATGTCAAATAGACGGTTCCGAATCCGTTTGATTTGTTTTAGTTTTAGGGTTTTTGAGCCTAGAGATATAAACCCCGTCTGTTTTGTATTTGGAATTTTGGTTATGTTTGGTTTCATCCAAACTCAATTCGAGTATCTCAAAATTTATAAAATAAAATTAAAATTTAATTACATTGAATTAAAAATTATTAAAATCTTAATAAATATAACAAGAACTTTTATAAAAATAAACAATTTATTTTGAATGTTTTAGATATTTCGATCTAAACAATAACAAATTTAGTTAGATTTATAATTATAATTTTGAATAACTATATTATATTAATTCAAAATATAATTAATATTTTAGGCATATATCTGTATTTCAAATATTCAATCGGTTTTAGTTTGGTTCATATTTAGTGTTGGTTTTTCAAATATAAAAATTTGGAATCTATTCAAATATTTTATTAGAAATTCAATTTTTCTTTCCAGTTCTTCAGTTCTGAATATTTTATTCGTATTTAGTCAGATACATTAGATTAGATAAGTGCCGTCTTTTATATTTTTCATTTGTTTTTTTTTTTGTAGTAGTAGTAAAGCTGATATTTATTTATTCATTCATTTTGGACCCATCTGGATCGGATATTATTTCTAATTACTAATGGTGTACATGATATGTCCATTTCATTCTGTAAAGAGAAGCTTAACACTAAACTTCAAAAATGTATGGTTGAAATTATAGATCGACTTCTTGTGGTAATATAAGTCCTATAGAGTCTATAGACAAAAGACCAATGAACCACACCATACAATTCTCTGCTATATAATACAACAAGCTACGTTACATGGAATCGGAAGCGGATACGCGGAAGCGGAATCGTATAGAAGCGTAGAAGCGACTTTTCAGAAATATATAGGAAGTAGGTATGTGTTGGAAGCGTATATACATATATATATATACATATGTGTATATATATATTAAAAATATAATATAACTCATAATTATAATTTATATGATTCAAAATTAAATATCAAAGTATTATATTCATTTTTAGTTAACTTTATCAAATAAGATGAGGTCAAAATATATTGTATAATAACTAAAAAATCTAAATTTTTAAAGATAATATTATCCAACTAATTAAATCAATCATTTCTAGTAAGTCACAAATGATTAATGTAGTTTATCTAAATAATTTTTTTGGTAAGTAAAAGATAAAATATATTATGCGCAAATATCAAATTTTATTATTAGTTTAATGTTTTATATATGATTTTATTTTCTTTAGTTCTAGGATATATAAAATATAACTCAATATTTTTTTTTTCTTTACGACTTCAGGATTTCAAAATGGAAGCGCAAGCTTCCAATGCATTTTTAAAGAATTTTTTTGGAAGCGTTTTGGAAGCGAGATTCCGAAAGCTTCTACAAGCTTCCGATTCTGATTCCGAATCGGGAAGCGGTCATCCGACGAAGCTTCCGTGATACCTAGACAACAAGTGGTGTCGTTGAATTTATAATTTTCTACTCCTAACTTCTAAGACCTTTAGAGGTTTTGGGCCAACCAAACATATGGGTTCCGTTTTAATGGGCCCGTGGTCTGTTTATAAACTAAAACACGTGTCGGAATCTGTACGGACCTATGACTGAAACTCGTGTCAAGATCTCCATGGGCATCTGCCGCCAACCATTGACAATGAGAGATTGAGAGTGCAAAAATCTAAGACCGAAGTGCCGCAAGATTTGTTCGGAAAAACAGTCACGAACAGTTTGAGATTCGAAGGTACTAATGGAGGTTAAAGAAAAGGTCAAAATCGTTATTACCGTAGCTTCTCTTGTGGCGGCTACTGTTCTGTTCGTGGCGGAGTATCGGCGGCGCCGCCACCGGAGGAAGCATACATCTTCTATAAGCTCGTGTTACCTGCATTCGGAGACCAAGCCGCAGTTCGGTTTCAAAAGGGTTCTAGCTGATAACTCTTACTCTGGATTCAAACATTTGAAGAAGCTCGAGGATGTGTCTTCCTCTATAGGTTGGTTCGATTATCTCAAGTGTTGAACTTCGGTTTCACCAAAATATGATTTTGAAGTTTTATTATTACTGCATGTGTTTTTGATTTGTAATGTTTTGAATGCAGAGAAACCTTCCAACTGTCATCCGTATGAAACTGAGATCACTGTCTTGTTAGAGAATCCTCGTCTTGATGAATTTGATTTCTTGAGAGGAGTGGTTTCACTAGGGTTGAGTGATTCATATGTGTGGGTTGAGACGGAGTCTGAGTTGAAGAAACTTGCAGAAACATTGGCTAAAGAAAAAGTATTTGGAGTTGATACTGAGCAACATAGTTTGCGATCGTTTCTTGGTTTCACTGCTTTAATTCAGGTAACTATTAAAGATCGTTTTTTAAGATTTGATGTTAGGATTTGATTGATATATTTCTCTTTGACATTTTTTTCAGATTTCTACACAAGAGGAGGATTATTTGGTGGACACGATTGCATTACATGATGCAATGAGTATACTTCGTCCTGTTTTCTCCAAT
This sequence comes from Orychophragmus violaceus, assembly GCA_030180135.1. NCBI lineage: Eukaryota > Viridiplantae > Streptophyta > Magnoliopsida > Brassicales > Brassicaceae > Orychophragmus > Orychophragmus violaceus. The sequence continues at coordinate 79,110,436 of CM058236.1, read as the reverse complement.
CCTGATATTTGCAAGGTACATTTTTCATTAGTAGAATCTATCCGCTTTAAATGTTTAAGATTCTGAAATAAATATTGTGAGGCACTTGTATGTTTGTTAAAAGATAATATATGCCCCCAAATTAATCCGTGAATGTACTTTTTAGGTGTTTCACGGGGCCGACAACGATGTTCTCTGGCTTCAAAGAGACTTCCATATATATGTTGTTAATATGTTTGATACTGCCAAGGTACACCTTTCTTAAATCCTGCACTAATCCAAATATATGTTGTTGTTTTGTGAAAGTAAAATGTTTTTGTTAATGCAATAAACAAGGCGTGTGAGGTATTATCAAAGCCTCAAAGGTCACTGGCATACTTACTTGAGACAGTCTGTGGAGTGGCTACCAATAAATTGCTTCAGGTGAGTCAAGGAATATATTTTGCTTTGTTACTCTTGTTTCTCAGTCTATTCGTATGCTAAGATTAAAACATGTCTTCAATGAAGCGTGAAGATTGGAGACAGCGTCCACTGTCCGAAGAGATGGTGCAATACGCCAGAACAGATGCACACTATCTACTCTATATTGCCGATTGTTTGACTGCTGAGCTCAAACACCGAGGCAATGGTAGGCATCTTTGACTATAAATTCAGGAAATACATGATTTTAAAGAACCAAGTTCTAAAAAAATTAATGTATCAGAAGATTCATCTAGCCCGGATGACAAATTCCATCTTCTTCTCGAGGCAAGTAGACGATCAAACATGATCTGTTTACAATTGTACACTAAAGAAACCGAAGCTTTTCCTGGGAATGCTGCTGCTTCCTCGTTAATTAATCGGCATATAAACGGCCATAGAGATAATTCTTCTGTCTCCTTGGATGCAAAGGTATGCCTTACTCTCACCCCCATTGTGTACACGTGATTATATATATCAAAGCATCGTGTTGATGTTCGCCTTTTCAGTTTCAGGAGCTTGTAAGGGAACTTTGTGCATGGAGAGACTTAATGGTAAGTTAAAAATATTGTAGGTGCAAGACATTTTTTCTTGTTGTAATGCTGATCAACATGTGTTTTTCAGGCCAGGATTCATGATGAAAGCACGCGATATGTTCTGTCTGACCAGGCTATTGTTGCTCTTGCCTGTAAGCAGCCAACTACATCTGATGAAATATATGATTCGATAGCTCAAGCTGATTTGGCTACAGAGTCTTCTCCGAGCTTGAGTTTCTCAATTCAGTCTCCATCTGCTGTTATTTGTAGTCATTTGGATGATGTCTATCAAATGACTCAGGACAAGTTAGCTAAGCTGGATGCTATTTTACCATTAGTTCTCGACAAATGTTTGGGTACAGATGGAACATGTCCAGTTTCTGTCTTCAACTACTCACTTTTGATAAACTTTAAGACAAAGCTCGGTGTCCACTCTGCTCCCAAGCAAAATGGACATAAGAAGAACTTGAAGCAATTCACTCGGAAGTCATCGAGAGATCTTTTTGTCAAGAAATTTTCTTGCAAGGCTCCCGTTTATCACAATTGTAGAATATATGCAAATGATGGACGGCTGCTGTGTTATTGCGATAGAAGAAAACTTGAATGGTATTGTATTTTCACTCCAGTCTAATCTTTTGATTCAAGAATCTCTCCTCTAATTTACATCTTTGTACAGGTATATGAATCGTGGTCTTGCGAAACTAGTTGAAGAAGATCCACCTGCGATAATGCTTTTGTTCGAACCTAAAGGACGTCCAGAAGATGAAGGGAATGATTTTTATATTCAGACAAAGAAGAATATATGTGTTGGATGTGGGGAAGGGAATCACTATCTGCGTTACCGGATAATACCTTCCTGCTATAGAGTTCATTTTCCGGAGCACTTAAAAAGTCACAGATCTCATGATATAGTTCTACTTTGTGTGGACTGCCATGAAGTTGCGCATGCTGCTGCAGAGAGGTACAAGAAACAAATAGCTACAGAATTTGGAATCCCTCTTTTTGTTCGTAGAGTACTTGATTCAAAAGAAGCATCATCTTCTTTGGAGTATGATGAATCAACGGGTAACGTTGAGGATGTAGGTGTCTCTCCATTACATCTTAGAACAGCTGCAATGGCGCTCTTGCGACATGGGAACAGAATGCCATCTAGTCGTCGTGAGGAACTGTTGCAGGTAATAATAAATGGATTATCATCTTATCATTCCAAGTGTTCTGATATGTTTGTTTTGGATTGTGAATATAGACTGTCAAGATGTATTACGGTGGACGGGACATATCTGAAGAAGATTTGGAGAGAGCTTTACTCATTGGGTTGAGCCCTCACGAGAGAAGAAAACTTGAAAGAAAGAAAGGTGTCTCTCTCAAATATTCTACAGATATGGACAAACAAGAAAACACTAGCAATGGTAATCATATGTTTCTTTGAAAGCTGCTGTTTGATAAAGGCTAATGCATAATGATCTATTGTTGTATTGCCACAGATACTTTTGTATCTTCAGTTGAAGAACATGGTGAGGAAGCTCCTGGAGATTCTGAAAATGATATGAATGAAGAAAGTAGGATAGTTGCTGATGATGGAGCTCCAGAGCTAAATGATACTCAATGTAATGGAAACACATTGCACCAGCAGAACTCAAAACTCTCCTTGCTAGGACATGGACCGCACGGGAAACAGGTTGTGGAGTATCTCTTAAGGGAACATGGAGAGGATGGTGTTCGAGATTTCTGTCAAAGATGGAGAAAAGTCTTTGTTGAAACTGTTCATCCTCGCCATTTGCCTGGTGGCTGGAATGTTAGTCACAGGTAACCGCCATACGTAAACCTCCTTTGCCTTTATCATGTCTGGTTAAATTAAGACAGAGACAACTTTGGTGTCGAAAGCAAATTTGTTTGGACCTTATTCTTTACAAGGGTTTGGTTGTTTTGTTGCCAGTGGCCGAAGAGACTTTGGTGAATTCAGTGTTTATAATCCTTCAAAGAGACTCTCCACCGGGTAACTCAACCTTGTAGGCTTGTAGCTTTGTCTGTTTCTGTTATTTTGCAAGTTTGGATTGTCATCAGGAAACGTGTTCATCAGTTGTTTGTTGTATTCTTTTTATAGACCAATGTACTTTATTTTAGTTAAAAATCAGGTGTCTTGACTTCATTTTGAAACAATAGCATGATTTTGCCCTTACCAATCAGTACGAAGTTTGAGAAATAACGCTAGTCTGGTGCATGACAACCAACAACCAACAGATTCTCGAGAACATTACATAAACTGAATAAACCTCAGGTTCTGTTCTCACAAAGCTAGTAAAGAAAAGACATCTAAGTTGCAAAAACTGAATGAAACTACAAGACAAATTGTGTTTTCACAAAGCTAGTAAAGAAAAGACATCTAAAACGGAATAAACCTACAACACAAGTGTTGTTCTCACAAAGCTGTTCCCACCAAAAGAAGATTCAGTTTCCTTCTTCCTCTGCCCTCACTCCTGTAACCTCAAGAAGATTCAGTTTCCTTCTTCCTCTGCATTCATTCATGTTCGGTTCATATTTCCGTTTCCATCCTTCCCTTTTCTTGTGTCCTCTAAAGTGGGTGTAGCACCCCTCTTCTTCTTCCTTTTGTATTCAAAACCTTTCCCCAAAGCTAGCTCTCGAAGGCTTGCTATCATGTAACTCATGCAATAGAGGGAGAAATCAGAGTGTGCATAGAGTTAAATGATCCACGACTATGCTTTCTTCTTAGCTCATTTCTTCTCAGCTTGTGTCTTTTCCTTTGACATTGACTCCTAGACTATGTGTGGTTGTGGAGATTTGATATCCATGGCCGGTCTTGGCTAAAACCTATGTAACATGGGCTTTAGACGCCAAATATTATATATATTTTAGGGATATCATTTCCAATTAAGTTCTTTTAGTATAGTGGTTAACTTCTTGCATGTGCTTTTTCTCGATAACAAATTCGAATCTGACATTTTCACAATTTGTTTTTTTAACAACATAAGTTTTCATTTTATTGTATTAGTATATTAAATTATATAAGAGATAAACAATAATTAAAGAACAAATCTAGTTTTTTTTTTCTCTCTACAATCATTAATTACGATTCATCTTATTTAGTCTTACACTCTCACTAGTCAATTTTCACTACTATTGCCGCCAATATCCATTATTGATTGCACCTTTTGTATTCTTTCTTGTATAATTTTTCTCTACTTTCATATTTTTCTTATTTTTCTCTTAGAAAAAAATTCTGTATTTTCTTAAAATTTTATATCAAACATACACGAAATTTGTCGTAAGTTGGTGTTTAGTACTTTTTCAGACTATCACCTATTTGAAAATTTGAAGGATTCAATAAACTTTTATAAACTAAACTTGATTCAAAGTGAATTACTAATCATTGTTTTGCTTTTTATGTATTATTTTGTAACCTATATTTTTTTTTTCTCATTAGGAGTCTTGATTTCATGTGTTTTAACTTTTTCATGTTGTACAAATGTTGCCCAGAAATAAAATAAAAAATTAGCAATAATATTTTGCATGATTCTGATTATACATTTTTAATAAAAAAATGCAATAATTTTTTTTGTTATATTCAAGGAGCATCAGTCTGCTGCTTTCTTGTCAGATTCTTATTTGTTGTCAACTTCAGCTTTTTTATTGCCTTTCACAATAGCCCTTAGACTATATGTGGTAGTGTAAATCTCATATCCATCAATCTTCACATTTCTCCTTGGACCACCAATCCAACCTCTTGTATCAGGAACCATTGTT